>JAYKKI010000130.1:3000000-3600000 GCA_039881145.1 Druceiella hillmani
GATATAGTATAATTTCTACTTTATTTAAATTCTTGACAACTACCTCTCTTAAAAACTTTTTACAAATTGCCCATCTGAAAATATTGTCATACAAATAAACCTAGGTCGTGTTTAAGAATTTAAATAAAGTAGAAATAATACTATATGACGTAGTTCCATTTAATTGTTAATAAACATTAACTAATAATGAATTTCTACAAAATTAACGCCAAAGATATTCACTATTTGAAAACAAATGATAGATTTATGAATTATAAAAATTTTGCCCATTTTGAACGTATTAATTGAATGTGAATATTATGTTAGGAAATATTGAGAACTTTTATTTTTGACAAGACAAATCTTAATAAAAACGGTTTTGGAGATATAAAATTTATTTAAACTAATGAACCCTTATAGGAACACTTCGTTTTCCGTCTGTCGGTCTGTCAAGATTCTTTCTCGGGAACGCGTGGAGGTATCAAGTTAAATTTAACATCTTATATTTAGGTCTACGGTCTCTTGGAGGTGTAAAAGATCAAACTTCTAGTCAGCGTATTAAAAGGATACCCTTAAAATGTGACCATTTATGCCTCAATTTTTGACATTCGTAAATAAATCAAAACCTATTGTGTACTTCTCGTAATTATGTCATTTGGTAAGAAGGAAGATCTCACAGCGTATGTAAAGAGAAAAATCTGAAAATCGTTGTTAAAATTGTTTAATTTAAAATTTTTTGTAGTTATATTAGTTAAATTTTTTTTGTTTTAAACATCTCCATGTACCATTGCATGTTTATAAATGCTTAAATTTATATTGCACCCTCGTAGTACGAGTTTCACTCGCGCTTGACAGGTTTTCTTTTTCATAGTGTCATAGTATACAAGCAAGACCCTCTTAAGAGCCAATATAAAAATAAATTTCATAATGACCTTGAATTAAAAAAAACTTTGAAAAAAATTTCAAACGAAACATTAAGAAATCGTTTAAATAATATTTTATTTAAATGCTAATGGTTTTACAGTGGTTAAAAAAGCATTATTCAAAATCGTAGGAATACTAAATGTTCTGATAATAGCATTGTATGAGTATCGCCTAGTGATTGTTTTTTAAAAATGTATATAATATGCATGTATATACCATTAAGCAAACAAGGGTAAATTCAATTTCGGTAATGCGAGAAAAGTGGAATACGTTCTTTTATTTATAACTAATAAGTCTATGATTTTATTAGCTTCTCAGTTTGTTACCAAATGGTTGGTGGAAGAAAAACTTAGCTCAGCTTCAATACTTCTAGGCAGTACAGACAATCTTTTTGTCTGGTGGAAGTCCATTCGTCAGTAGTAATAGTGATCTTGTAATTTAATTTCTTTAAATGGTTTAATTAATTTATTTTTTTGTGTTTGAATAATTTTTTCTACAACAAATTGGTTCTCGTTGTACGAGATTATGGTAAAATTGACAATGACAAGCGCAAGAATAATTGTAGAATTATTCAGTCGGTATTATCGTTTACAGGGAAAACATAATTGTAATTCTGAGAGATTTAGGTAAGAGTAACAAAAGTAGCTTATGAAAAGCATCCTGACATGGTTCGCCTTATAACTGAGATGTAATGGCCAAGGACATCTGGACATGCGTAAAAGTGTAGTCAAGGAATGTAGATATAATAGAATTGTTTAAATTGCAAAGACATCACGCTTAATGAAGTGACGAAAATAGTTCAAAGAAACCTGGAATATATATTACGCTAGATTTTTAGGCACTTCTTAAAAGCAGTTTTTGCTTACCCTTATCGATTATTAAGGTTATTACAAAGCAATACATATCATAATACGCATTTATTTTACTGATATGGTGAAGGTATGGCAAAAAGTTATTTTCCCTATTAGGTTATGGATGGACTTTAATTTACGAGAATGCAAGTTTACGAGAAAATTTTACAAAAATGTTAGTAAGGAATGTTTTATTTTATGTTATATAGTCATATTGACCGAAAATAAATATTATAGGTGGAAAGAAAAAAGAAAGGTGCTTGAAACAGAAGCCATCCGGGAAATCTTTTAAACGGACAATTATGTTTTAGAACTAAGAGAAAAATTTATTATAAATATGCTCAAATAATTTCATAATGATATCTTAAAGTTAATCCAAATTAAGTAAAAAACAGGTTAAAACACATTGTGTTTAACACGTTTTTTAGTGTGAACATTATGTCAATAAAACAAAGTTATATACTTAGTGAACATGTTATTAATATATATATAAATATATATATATATATATATATTTATATATATCGTTTCACCGCGACACTTCTCTAGTCAATAAACTAGGACGAACCAAACACCTACGTTTTCTCTTTTTCTCATTCAAAAGCACAACGGCCGCTGCAGCAGCTAGCAAATCGTCCTCTCCGTTCGACATCGTGAACAATACTGCATAACTACAATAATAGACTTGTACCTAACAAGTCTATTGAAGAAATTCATTATTCACAATTAAATGTAACTACATGATTTAGTGTTATTTCAACTTTCTTTGAGTTCTTGAACACTACCTAGGTTTCATTGTATTACACATTATATAACGTTGTGTTTTCTTTGCTAATAGCCCACCTGAAGATGTTGTCATGCAAAGAAACTTAGGTTGTGGTAAAGAACTTAAAGAAAGTAGAAATAATTCTACATCACCTAGTTTTTTTAATTGTGGGTGAGATTATTTTGTAAGAAATAAATATATGAAACGGTTCAATATTTATTATCGTTATTTATTTAAAAAATCCAATAAAGAAGCAAAGAGATTGTATGATATGACAAAAGGAACAATTCTCGGCAACATGCTGATATTTATATGTGTAGAAATTAACAAGCGACTACTTAATTTTTTAGTGATATTGCAAATTTCGCTCTTCCTATTATAAATCGAGCCAGTGTAATATAGTAAAAAATCAAATGTAAAATTTAACATGTATAATTACACCAATGCCATTTTGATTAATATATTAAAAGTGCTATAATTATTGTATCGTACAACAATTTTATTTATTAATAATTTAATAAAAATTTAATACAAAACCATAATAAAGTAGTATATACATATATGATGATATTTTACTCGCTATTTATACGTATATTAGATGACTACACGAATTATATTCAATATTTTTATTCGCCCTATATTTGAACAAAACAGATTATTAAAACTTTTTAATGTCTATAATTCCCTTAAAACCTATAATGTATCTAATATAATTTTGTTTTGCCATCATTCGTCACGAAAGTACATAGATCAGTATTTTTTTCTCCGATTACGCTAATATTATCATTCATATCTTAACGATTGTACTACATATGTACGTGCCATGTAGCAATAAATAATTGTATGAATATATACGTGCCATATAGTAAATTATGCATTATTATATATTAAAAAAGTCGTATTTTCATTAGTAGTTGTTGTGTAAATCCGTAAAAGACCGACATACAAACAGGAACGGAATTTCGACTTAAGAATGTTAGTGACATTATAGTGTGAATACCATATTGCCAGGTTGTTGTTTACCAATAGTTGCGGTTTTTATAAAATAGGTTATTAGATACAATTCTAAAGACAAGCGTTATGTTAGCCATATAACCATACCCTGATAATCATTTCAGTATTGGATTTATTTTGACAAATATACGTATGCTGGAAAATGTTCGAAAACAAGTTTGTAGGCAAAATTTAAAACACATACAAGTTAAAATGAATTTATTTTTGTTGTATAATACAATTGAGAATTTTCAGCTTTTTGTTATTGTTATTACAAAATGAATTTTTAACGAAAAATTTATTTATGGAGTGGAAACTTAAAAAAGAGATTATTTCCTATATTCATTTTAGAATATTTTTGAAGTAGTAAGAAATAAATATTTTTTATATCGTCTAATATCGAATATAAATATTTTTAGGTTTTGAAACTATTATAATTTCATAAAGCGTTCGTAACGTTTTCATAAACAATTGGCTTACTAAATAAATTTACTGCTATTTCGCGAAGGGACCGCCTTTAAATAATTAATCCAAGTTATACTGTAAACAGCAAGGAAACCTTCAATCAACGACAAATTTATTTATATGATATCCGTCTATAATCCGTATTTAAAGTACCAAGTATATATCCAATATTCAGTTTTGGCTACCAATCCGGATAATCAATACACCACTTTATATGGCAATATGGATATCCGACACATTACTAATAGTAAGTCTATTTTTTTTAATGCAAAGGTAAAATTATTAATGAATTACATTTAATTGTCTGTCTATCTATCGAAGCTCTTTTTCTCACAAACGGCTTGAGAAATCAAGTTAATATCATATATCGGGGGGTGCTTTGCATTTCTTCATTGCTTTCTTTTGCAATACAATCAGTTTTTTGTTAATCAATTTATTCTTATTTGAAACTTATTCAAAAAATTAAGTTATACCGAGTTATGAGACACCTTTCATCCTTCATCAAATTCTTTATATTTCGAGAGATTTATGTATTTTTTATTTCATATTGCTATGTAACCTCGTTTTTATTTTTTATTTTATATAAACTGTACTTTTATTTTTACGAAAATCGAACTCATAGGGTATATCCTGTCTACCTAAAATTTTGAAAGTCATAACGATAGGTTTTTTTGCTTACGAGAAAGTTCCAATATTCAATGTTTTCTACTAATTCTGTGTGAAATTATATATTTTTCTAAATTTGTGTCTGTAAAAGAGATGGAAGGTAACATTTTACTTATACCGTCGTTCCACTCACTAATCATCAAAATCTGTAGGGTAATTCCGGTCGATTTACAATCTTGAAGATTGGCGAAATGGGAGGTATTGTAGCACAAATAAAGGAAAAAAATGAAAATATCAATGATTTTTAATTCTGTGTGCAACAATATATTTTTAAATATATCTGCGGCAGATAAAGTAAGCAATATAATTATGTTCTCTAAAAATATTATTCATAAATTTATGTTTTGTGCCTAAAAAATAATCTTATGTAGGAGTCTAACGAAATAGTTCTAGCAATTCTTATAAGTTGCTCTTCCAATTGATATCTAAAAATGAACATTTTTGAGCATTTACAAATTTAAAGCTTCTTATTTAATTGGTTTCGGAGAAAATCAGTTCTGACAGACGGATAGACACGGGGACACGTGGTGATCTTATTTGTAACGGCGTACGCTTTATTCTTCTGGGATAGAAAATCCAAGAAAAGCAGTCAATTAAGTTCTGGTATAAATATTAAGTAACTAAAATATAAACTGTCTGGTAGCGAGATTGATGAAAAAGGAAATTAAATTTAAATTTTGAAAATTATAATATTTGAACTCGCTAATTGCTCCTGTTTAATTCTATTTGATTCAGACCCTTGTTTCCTTTAGTTTGCAAGTATTATTAATCCATGTTTGCCCATCGTGCCAGCTTAGGAACACTACATTTTTGAGAGTAATTAAAAGCCTATTGTTAACAGTTGGCATTTTGTCACATTATGGAGTAGCAGACGGTACGCTTTTTGAATGTAGCCCTTGGTTCATATCATGATACCCAAAAACTTTTTAACTATTAAAATTCATTATTAGGACAAGTGTGGTTTTAAAAACTCTTTTGAAATTATTACATTATTTGATTGGAAATATCAAAATAGTGGTTTATGTTAATACAAAATAAGAGGATATCTTAACGTTTTATGATATTTTCTGAAACTTTTACTAAATATATGAAAATGTATAGTGATTGTGTCAGTTTGGGTACAGTGTTTACAAGCATAATAAAAATATTTTTTTTCTATGTCAAAAGGAGCCAAAAGCGGTATTTGGCCAATAGAAACAACTTTCAGGGATTAAAGGAAACCATAATTATGAGTGCAGAAGATGGCTTGAGGCATGACCCTATGTAGCCATATTCTATCGCAGAGTAGTGTCGTTACGAGGAAGAAGGGTGTTTCGATGAAAATTTGAAGAGTAGATTGCATTGAGGGAATACCACATTTAATGTGAAGGTAGTGTCATGTGAAATATTGCTAAATATTTATTTAACATTTACAATTTTAAGTAAATATTTAGCTATATTTATTGCTTCGTCACTTCATAATTTCTGTTTCTTTTTCATTATCAGTTCAGTTTTTGGTTTAGGAATCACTTCGTATATAATTATTGGTCATATCAAATTTGAAACATGGATTTATTTGTTAGCTGTGTAATGATTAATTTTGTAATTTAATTTCTTCTTGACCTGTTTTTATCTAAAATTATTTGTGTAGAAATACTAATCCGCATTATAAAATATTATAAGAACTTCATTTCTTATTCACATATGAAATATATTTTTCTATCACGAATTATATTTGGAGTATTTTATGTAGTTACAGAAAACAAACATTTATACAAACCTTTATTACAGTAACTGTATGTATTTTAAATACTACTGTACGAATTTAATGAATAGATTGCATACAGGAACATTTACACGCCGACGCAGGCGCCCCTTACGAGTTTGTTTAATGACACTCGACTAATATCGAGCTTTAGATTTATCCCATTGCTCGGTTTTTTGTTTTATGAAGCTACTTGATATTATTTTTTTCCAAAACTAAACTAAATCTAATGGCTTACAAATAGTTCTATTTTGGCCAACCGTAAGACAAATGGCATATTTTCAAAGTATATTTACCGATTAGCTAATTAAAAGAAAAACCCTTATATATATATATATATATATATATATATATACATATATATATATATGCGTGTATATATACATATATATTAATTTAATTCTAACTTATTATTACTTTGATAGGTATTAAAATATTTATGTTCTAAAAATGAATGAAAAGTTCTCATT
The DNA here is from genome assembly GCA_039881145.1 of Druceiella hillmani. NCBI lineage: Eukaryota > Metazoa > Arthropoda > Insecta > Lepidoptera > Hepialidae > Druceiella > Druceiella hillmani. The sequence continues at coordinate 3,006,859 of JAYKKI010000130.1, forward strand.
TATATTAAACTAGAGGTAATTCTCAAATGTTTATTTCAACAGATGTGATCTGCAAATAACAAAGGACGCTAAGTAAAGTTTCAAACCAGCGCCTAGCCGTTAGCGAGTTGTATGCGGCTCTTAATCTCAGGCCATATCGCAGGAACCGGACGCCGTCCAGCTTACTTGAGCCAACTACTCATCCGCCCCGCTAGCCACTCAGCCGTGCGTCGGGTTATTTTTTGAGCGAGGCGAAAAGCGATTTGTAAAGCACCCTTTACCTCTTATCGAGATGTATTCGCGTACAGGCAGATTGTGGTCGTTCAAAACGGTACTTTCGTGGTTAGTTTAGTGAACATTTAGACAATAATTGTTACTTTACAAAATTATTCATATTGTTTTATTTATACAATTTAGTTGTTTCTTCACAAAAAATTACTAGACATGAAATATAAGGAAATTGTTTTCGAAATTTTCTTTATTCATTTATTTATGTATTCATTTATTTTTTATGTATATTTATATTCATATGTGTAGTTGGGCCGAAGCAATTTGAAGAGTACTGTAGTAGGAATGTTGTGTATATTTTGTATAGAAGATAATAAGTATGGGTGATGATATTGTATTTAGTTGTTCATTTAATATACTAACCTTGGTATCTTTTTTATGTCTGTTTATTTTTAATGTTTCTAGGATATTAGGTTTATTGCCTTTTGTATTTATTCGTAATATATAGGGGGCATTAACAGTGTGAGGATGAAGTGTTCAGCAAAGTGAGAAGTGTCTGGTTTGTTATTTCGCCAGCTGGCAATGTGTTCTTTATATCTTGTGATAAAACTCTTACTGTTTGACCTATGTGTATACTATTACAGTCGTCACTCGTCGTACTATTACGTCGTCGTATTAGTAATTTTCTTAATTTATTATGGTACAGTTTTGTGAGAATTGATGGGTTGTAATTATTATTTACTGCGATTTGTTTTATAGTTTTTATTCCTTTATGTAAATTAGGTTTTTCTAGAGGTATGGTTAATGCTCTGTGAATCATCGAATGGAAGGCTGCCTTGCTTTAGCCCAACTACACATCTAAATATAAACGTATATAAAAAAATAATTAAATAAATAAATAAATGAATAAATAAAACGGAAGGTATGTAGAATTAGCGGTAAAATCTTTTTCTAACTTTTAGATACCCTTGATATTGTATAAATATATTACTGAATATAACTTCCATTTAATTTTTTCATCGGAACATTTGCCTTGTATAACCTCATAGAATAACATCAATTTAATTTATTACCCTCACTAAAATACTTGTATATCGTATAACTCTCGGAAATATAATAAAACCTATACGGCTCCCCTACAATAAACTCACTAACATAAGTAGTGGGAAAACCAACACAAACCCGGCTTCCGCCATTGTTTTTGAAACATTTAAATGCTGTTGGATGTTCGTAAGAATTAATCTTTGCTAATAGCCCACCTGAAGATGTTGTAATACAACGAAACCTATGTCATGGTAAAGAATTTAATGAAAGTAGAAATAATACTCCATCACGTAGTTTCATTTAATTGTCAATATTAAAAAGTAATACTTTTAAAATACTTTTTCTACTATTTTTTTTCCAAAAATAAACTTCAACCATTATATTAATCGATATATATACGTTAAGCAGTTAGTTTTATCATCTGATGGTGAGAACATTGCATTGAGATCGAAATATCCATCAATATATTGCTCAATTGAAAAGACCCAGGTAACAGTTACCTAGGTAACAAAGACACTTACCAATATATTTCTCAGTTTTTGAAAGCCATTTTAGCCTTTCTTCCTAAAATAAAGCCATTTTTGCCTTACTTTCTAAGAAGAACCTTGCCGATTTAATATTTATAACGGAATGTATCAATGAAACATTTTAAAACAGAATCTTTTACGTACGAGCCAATATCGACGAATCGATCAAAATGGAAGGAAAATGCACTAAATCTAAAACAATATCACCTTTCTTTGTGGAATGTCAAAGGCGTAACATCTCATTATTTAGAATAAAATAATTTATTTTTCAGCTATTTGAGATACATACAAACACGCACGCTTGCATGTATACACGCAAGCACGGACCCGTCTTTTCATAAATTTCTATAACTGTTTATTTCCCATTGAGCTGTTAGATAATTCACAGCTTTTTAATGCACGATAGTTTCAGCATTGGCATGCGGGTTTATACAGAATTAGTTTATTAATTACACCAATCTATCATTCATTGTGAGTTACATGCAGTGATTGAGTGCTTTCTTTGATAGTTTTATTTAACATCTAATAAACTAAAAACTAAGCTTTACATATAAAATTTATTATTATTTTAATACGCCTTAATTTAAAATATTTGTAGATTAGGATGCGAATATTGATGAATGGACGTATGGAACAATGGACACAATAACATTGTTAATTTTTTTTCAGAGACGCTAAAAATGCAGATCGAATAAAATTTTCACAAAGTCAAACAAAATAATTTTTACATTTTAAATTCTAGTTTTTATTTAGTGTTTTAAGATTTTAAATTATGTTTTTAATTCATTTTGGAATTTTCTTTTTTCGCTCCATCGGCCAAGCTTCGTCTTCTAAACAATAGCTAATATAGTAGGACAAAGAGCAAGGATGTTTAGTTTTAAATATTTCCTGCAGAGCACTGTGATTAATTAGTGCATTGGCCATGAAGCGTGAAATAAATGTGGCTTTTTTCTGTCAGATAATATTGTCAGAGAAGATGCGAGGAGTGAACGAAGTGTACGCAATAAATGCGTATCCCGCTGCGTGTGATCTGTTTACATTACACCTGTTATCTGTTTACATTACACCGCCCTCGTTTATTTTAAGCTGATTTGTGGTTGTTATTATAAGGTGAAATCTTCGGTGAACACGAATTAATTGTACATTTTATATAGTGTATTTTTCATATTTATTGGAATTTTGAATCTTTCACTTCAATATATATTTGCTAAATCCGATAGAGTATTAGTGACTCATGATGTAGTCAAATAGGAAGTACTTGGATTTATTTATTTTCATAAGTTAATATTTAGACAGGTTTTATAGAATGCATATGATTTTAAAATTTATATATATATATATATATATATATATATATTTATATATATATTTACTTCGAAACGGCTATGCAATCTAATACTGCATAGTTTTTGAGTAAAAAGAAAGTTACAAATGTTATAATGGCTGATTTCTTGTCGTTTAAAAAATGAAACACAGCAATTATTAATTTAAATTACATTAAAAAATAACAATTGGATATAGCTGAGAGGACTGTTTAAGTTAATTAAAAAAACGTTCAATGGCAATTTTAACATAAGTCTTGGATATTAGGATATTAAAGACAAATGAAAAACATTTACCTTAATTTGACTGTAATTAAAATAAGATTATGCAATATGTCACATATAAAAAATGTGTAATTTTGGATAGAAGATCGTTTGAACCTTGCTCTAGGTAAAAAAATTTAAGTTTTTTGCTTTTTTTCGGATCAGTAGAGTGCCCTAGTAACGATCGTTAATTTTTACGTAAATAAATAAATAATTTCTAAATTTCTGTTTACAAATGCCATTTAATTTTTATTAATTTTTATCAATATATGTTATACTTTTCAGGTTTTAGCGACAATGACCTTTTAGTTAATTGTTTTATAGATTTGATTTTCTGTAACTATGATTTTATGTAAAATTAAATTTACTGAGATGCAATTTGCTCACGAAACCTATGATAGAGAACAGTTATGTGTTGGACTCAATTATTTCAATCGATATTCACCAATAAATGTTCATGATTTGAATTATAGGAACGTCAGCGTATTCAATCAGCCACTATATAATATATGTCAGTGATAAGTAATAAATGAAAATATAGGCTGTTTTCCGCGGCTTCGCTCCCATGGAATTACCCTTACTGTAAATTAACGGTATTTTATGTATATCTATGAAATATGTAATTTGAGGTAACACACGCGCAGCGGACATTGACCTCCTGCCGTTGTCACTGAATATATAAGGATAAGGAATTCCATATAAACTTTCATTCCCATTTTGTTGGTTGATTTTTTTTTAAAGTAGTCTATGTACTATTCCAGGTCATTATCTATCTGCAGTATTTTTGCGTGGTCGACGGTAAAACATGCAAACAAAAAAATATACAAACTTTCCCATTTATATTATTAGTGGCAAATAACTGCATTTTACGCGAGCAATTATCAAAAGAATATTTATTTTTGCAATGCGATGTTTGCAAGTATAGACTATAATAATTCCACGAAAACTTACTTTAGTAAATAAGCTTATAATATCTAAAGTACGACAACGATTATTTTGAAATGTCGCACCAAGCGCTTATATAATATTAGCAACGTCTGTCAAATACGAGTATTAAATTTGATTGAATATATTGATTAGATTCCATGAGTTCCGACCACAGATGAAAAGTTTCAACAGTAATTATACATTTATTTTGAACTTATGGATTTAGTCTTTCGGTTCTTAATAAACTATATATTTGAATATTATGAAATAACGTCTGTTTTATTTGTATAATTAGGTTTATATACCATTTGTGTTTTTTTGAAAGTACAGGGAAAAAATAATTGTTTTTAATTTGTGATGATTTAGTGGTGTTCCATATGTATATTTTTTTGGAGTCTCCATTTTTGGAAATTATTTTCAATTCAGCTGAATTGGAGATAAGAAATGTTTTTCTCGTTAAAGGGACGCGGTATAATGAAATGGATGTTTTGAATCGGACAATTGAACATTACTAATATTTTCGTATGGTTTATTCTTCACGAGACACGAATCGCCAAATATTTGCAATGCATTATTATTAGTATGCAGTTCAATGCAATAAAATTTTGGTCAGTTTAAAATAATAAATTAAAAGTAATATGGCAAGTAAATATTTTCCTCACTCGTGTGAAAAATACGCCATGTGATATATTTAAACAGTGAAAAATGATATCAGTATTGTAGTCGTTTGGCAGGAATTCTATGTTTGGCACGTAACTATTTAAACTTAACAAATGTCTAAGCGTATATGCAATGCTTGCAGAGCGAGTTTTACTCACACTTTGCAGGTTTATTGTGATACAATCGGCCAAAATTGCAACAAGTTATGCCTCTTAGGGTAAGTAAACAATTAAATTTTTTGTATAAAAATACAAGTATTTTATATTTCCAGATATATTTTTGAAATAAAAATTATTCGTTTCATATTTCATTTCTATATTATATATAAAAATCTGAGACATCTTCCGAGTCTCAGAAGACAAAATTTGAAATTAGCAAATGTATGACATATTGAGAACCGCACTTTTTAAAATTTTTATTATAAAGCTACTATTATCCCTAAAACAACGCACGACCTCAATTTAACTTTAATTTTAATTCGAGTCTATTTAGGCACATTAATTGAAACTTACATTTCTATTTTGTAGAACGATATTGAATAATTTAGTCAGCAGTTTAGGTATTATTTATTTTCCAACTGTATTAAAGTCATTTGTCACACAGTTTCGACCCGAATTAAAATTTCTAATAGATAATTTTTCCTTTTTTTATGGGGTTTTGTAAGGTTCTTCAGGTTTTTTAAAAATTGACTCATTGTACTTATTATTATAATATAACTTAAAATAAAGTTTTTGTACTAATTTTTGTCACCGCTTTCATAGGATATGCTTGTTGATGTAAGTTTGTTGACTTAATTAAAATTTAATAACAATTGTTTCATTACATTTTTGAATTTAGCCTGTATTTCGCAGACCAGTAGATATTGGCTATTTCTCCCTGTTAATATGGTCTTTGGGATCACGTTTTAACGTGTTCAGTACGGCAAACTATTTTGAACACGACACTGTTGGGAAAATACTTTCAAATTGACAGATCTTTTTCCAACTGCCGTTATTTTTTTTTCTTTTAAGCGATTTTGATATAAACAATATTGAAGGGCTCGATATATTGACATTATATCAACATGAGTCATAAAGACTGAAATTCATATTTCAACAGCGCGTTGGCCTTCGAACAGAACGTATTAGTATATTTATCTGTAAAAATTAATTTTGTATGTTAAGAAAGATTTCTGAAAAAAAAGAAAAATATGACAAAAAAATATTTTGACTCTAAACGACTCAAAGATCGGTTCCTTCTCAACCAAGTCACAGTGGCTAATGATATTACGTTCTAAAGTTTCACGTGATTCTACTCTAATATTAACTCACTGTAATGGAAAAATACATGATTCATGTCCCGCCTTTCGAAATCGCAGGAACATGCCAGGCTGTCTCGAAGGACAACTCTATATAAACAGGAACGGAAAGCACCACGTCCTTTTAAAAATTGTGAAGTGAAGTAATCACTAACCAATCAATTTTAGAATTCTATAGCATGAAAAGAAAACAAAAATGGAATCCTTATAATATCATTCACGTAACGGTCTGTCTGTCCATCTGTCACAGTCGTTTTTTTCAGAAATCGTTTCACGTAGAAACTTGAAATTGTTTTTGAAATTGGCACACAATTAGAGTACATTACTCTACGCTGTACTATAAAATATTGATATTTTAGAGTATTGACAATTTTTTTCCAATTTTATGGAAAAATGTGAGATATCATATGAATTATTGAGGTATCATATGACTTTACAAGAAAGATGAAAGAAATACATTGTAATATACCTGTGTTGGGATTAAGCAATGAAGCCTAAAGTAAATACCTGTTTTTTCTTTGAAAAATTGGCAAATGTATTGAATAAATAAGGACATTAAAAAAAATGGTATTAAAAATGTTTAATGCAAATCTATTTGGTACGACCTCGAAAATAATTTTTATGGTTCCATATCTCAACAAGTAAAACGACACCCTTCTAATGTTTACGTAATAATATATCCCTCAAACAACAGCATATTTTCTCAGAAATCGTTTCACGTGAAATTCGGCACGGTAAATTATTCCGATTAACTCGCAATGTACCAGATAAATATTTGTTAGTTAGCATTTGCAAATAATCAAATGATAATTTTAGAGGGAGCAAAGTGAGCAATAATTTTTTTTGTCATAGGGACTCAAAAATCTATCCTACACACGCACACACACATAAACACACACACACACACACATATATATATATATATATATATATATGTATATATTATGTATATAGAAATTTACCGACCAATTTAGTTCCCATGTTTCATAATTTTTCAAAAGATCCCTGTGGGAAGTATACCTGGAAATATATTAATATAGCAAAAAAATTATATTGACATTTAAATAGTTTAATGGAAGCACTTTGCAAGCACACAATAAAATGTTTAAACTTTTATATATACCTATATACGAGTATATATATAACCTTTGCAGTATGAGTTCTAATGGTACTCAAGTTGTTTAAAGAGAAAGTTCTGATACTCTTCTTTATTGCATAGATACACTTTTCAGAATTTTTAGTCAGTTGTAAGTACATAAAAAACAATTTTTTTTATATCAATAAATTATTTATCTTTTAATTCTTAGACATGTTTCAACATTTAAAATTCTTGGAACTAGGTAGTTAAAAAATATTTTAAAAAGTGGAAATATAACTTAGTATGCCTAAAATTGACAAATAATTTGGCAGAACAGGGAAAATTCATGGATTAACGTAATTTATCAAAATTTTTATGTAATATGGTATAGAAAATAATGACTCAATTATTGTCTCCTCGAACATGCGTCGAAAAAGGTTGAAGAACTAAAAACATTATAACAGTTTTGCGGTGAATAAAATACGTAATTTTTTACGTTTTGAGTTAAAAGGGTTGGTTTAATAAATAAGTTAAAAATAAATACAAAAACTGTAAAAATATTGGCTTAATAACTTGGTTTACTGGATACACGAACATGATGACACGTAAAATAAACACTTGCTTTCAGTCTACTGTATAGTGGGCGTTAAGCTGTTAATTAAATACTTAAATCTCTAAAGTGTTAAAAACAGGATTGAATAAAAGTGACTGTATCAAAAGAGAACAGTAGAAAATTAATGAATATTTTGTGTATAAAATATCGACAAAAATGAAAGTAAATAATTTTAAATAAATGCGAAAATGAAACATTGAACTAAAGTCTTATAAAATGTAGCTTGTTTTACACGTCATTGAAAATTGACGTAAAATAGAATATTGTGATTAAAACATATTACAACTATATATTTTATGTATGAAACAAATTCTATAAGAGAAAATCGTGTTAACGAAAATTTAAGAGTTGTCTGAAAATATTTCTAAACATATTCATTAAGTAATGTGTTTATTTATCCCGCGCAAGAAATGCTGTAGAAACAGAATTTTTTTTTTCGAGTAACCGGAACGAATTAAGTTTTCCCTGCGGATCAATGAAATAGAGAACAGAATAGATATTTTACCGTGTTCTATACACGGTAAAATATCTATTCTGTTCCAACGTTTTTTTTTCAAGAATTTTTTAAAGGAACATAAATACAATTTATTATACTTAACGAAGAGTGTCATTAAAAATGGCCTCATTTAATTTTAGTGTTTATCCTTGCCTATATTGTAACGTACTGAACGTTTACATCTATTTCGTACCATCTTGATTTACTGTCAGAAATTATTTTATTATGTCCTTTTTATTAAATGGCATTATAGAAGATATAAATTCACTTTTTAAGTCACTTTTTAATAGTATCGTTGTGATTTCTATAATGAGTATTATAATATTTTTTACAATATTTCAAAATTTATGTTTTTTCTAATAATACATTCTTACGACTTTTTTATATGGTTAGTGTAGCAAGCGTACAAAAAGATAAAAAAGTGGCAGTGAATAATTAGTAATATACCGTAAGAGAAAAGTTAAATAGGAATCACAATGAATCTACTAGTATATTTCTAATAAACTCATTGTAAAACTTAACTTGGGATATTATGTTCGCCTGTTACGGATTTACAAAAACAACGAATTTTTTAAAAATTCTCTTCAGTTTTTTTAAACCTTCACCCACATTATTTTATTAATGAATATATTATATTAGATTAGATATAATATATAACATTTACTCAACAAAATCATCTGATTATATAAGTATCTCGGGATAACTCGATTACGATAATTGGCAATTAATAATTAGTAATTTACACGCGATGGAATTACATCAAAATTTACAATATAACATATAGTAAAACCACGAGTGAACTAAACAGAATAACATTGAATGAGTTGTGAAATAAGAACAAATACTATTTTATTTTGTTCTCATCAGGTGTCTAAATACGCTTTACGGTTTTAGATTAAATATTAAATTGTAAAATCTTTGTGTTTGAATGAATGTCTACTACTTGACTTGGATTTAGGTCCCATCGTCACAAACAATAACTACCATTACTCATTTTTTAATGATTAAATTATTATGTCGATGTCTCTTTTGATTTTGAATTTAATATCGATTTCTGCTTCCGTCTCTTAAATGAAAGAACGAAGTTTATTTCTCCTGTCATGAACGAGCACTAACATCTTACAGCGTCCACCTGTATTTTCGCTTGATATTTTTTTCTGCACACTGACCGTTTCAGAATTCAATAATGTAATTGCTTGGTTGTTCACGATTGATCACAATGTGGTGTAATTCAACTTATAATTACTACAATTTTTCCTTCTTTTTTATCATTTTTACTATAGTTCGTTTACAGTATATTTTACTGTCCCTTTGCTGCTTAATGCTTTGGGTAAAGTTTGGGTGGGCATAAGTAAATAAAAATATAATTCTAACTTAGCGTACATATATTATTACGGGATTTACAATACGGTTCACTCGTGTATAAAACTATTACTAAACTGTATATAAAATAACAGTTTAAAACCACGCAATTAAAGTGCTCCTACTAAAAATATGTATATAATATATAAATAAAATACTAACAATATATAAATAAAATAAGATCACACATTAAATATTGTATTGCAGGTATACACTACTGATCTTTGGCTTTACTATTATGAAAGTAACCCATATCGATTTATACGCTGGGAAAATACAAAATGAATTTTAAAATGCACTTTTTATAAACAATCGCAGACATTTTTCAGAGTTTTTCGTGTTGAAATGTTGTCATTGCACGATACGTGTTATAAAATACCAAGACGTTCTATTGACGAGACTGAAAGAGTGGAAATTTAAAAACAACCTTCAATAATTCAGTATTACTATCAAAATTTAATTGTATTTACAAACGATACAACACATTTATAAATTTATGAAACATGAAGTAAATAAAAGATTTGAGCAAGCTTTTGCTAAATATGAGAATTAAGCTGACAAGGGTAAGTTTATAGGCAAAGATTTCATAGGTAAAATTACTGAAAAACATCGTTTAGTAGAACTAAGAAAGAATTTATTTAAAGCAGTAATTATGTATACATATATATATATATATATATATGTTATATATATATGTTGTATATATATATATATATATATATATATATATATATATATGTATATATATATATATATATATATATATATATGTATATATATATATATATATGTATATATACATATTTTACAAAATCATCAATAGATTCAAAATATATCAGCATACCCCGCGATAATTATGAGATTGCCTCTTTTTTATTAATCAAGGGTTTATGTCAATAAAACTTATTATTTGAAAACAGAGACCTTGTTTCTTTCTTTTCACACTTTTAAATTAGTCGGTTTAAAAATGCGAAAAGAAAGAAACAGTTTTAAAAATCCTTTAAACTTTTTTAAGAGTGATTAGCAGATGAGATTCGACAATCATTACATATTGTTAAGCATTAATATAACCTTTTTAGGTTTTACACACTAGTATAAATACCAATTGCTGCATAACTAAATGCACGCTATTCAATCGTTGCCCATGCGTGTCGTTGTCGACAGCACTTGTGGCTCGTCAGCGTTAGCCATATTGAATTCCAAGTATCATTTGCTCCTTAACATTCTTAACAATTTTAATGTCAATCGGAGCCATTAAGGTTCTAAAAGGAATAAAAAGCGAGGACATACCTACATAAACTCCAAAGGAATTATGCCCTTTTCACTTTGCATAATGAGCTAAAAATGGGCGGCTTGTTATTGAACGTTATATAATTGATAGTAGGAAGGTTTATATTGAACATACAAGACATTTAAGAGTAAAACGCGGTCAAATAAATGTACATCCTCGCGTAATGAAGGTTCAGTGCGATAAAGCTCTGTCATCTTAACTTTGCATATAAGGATTTCGAATAAATTGTAATTTTTTGTTCTCCTAAATATATTAAATGCAATGTCTACGTAAATCAATTAAATTGTTTATAATAAATTAACTAGCAACATTTTCAAGGATACCTATTGGAAATAATTGTTTTCCAATCAAGACGATATTTTGTTATTTCCAAGTATATGTGGCTCAATTAATATGCAATCGCTGTGCGAGTTAAGACTTGAAAATTTTCATGACACCTGTTATTCCCGGTCTCGAAGTTAATAAATCTCCCCTTAAATATTAGACAACCTGCTGCCTGCCTGAAAAGTTTTGTTCCAAGAAATATTAATTAGGATGTTCATGAATCCCTCGTATGTTGATATGTCCTGCAAGGCTTGTTCTGAAATGTATTATCTAACTCAGAAGTTCCTGAGAATATGATTTCACGTTACTTTTAATTAGTTGCGGAACCTTATAGAAATAGCAAAAGGAACATTTCTTCAGTTTAATAAGTATAATATTGTGCTTTATAGATAGTGATTTATTTTTAGATTCAAATTACTAACAAGTATTCAAATCACTGAAATTATTTTTATATGATTGCTAATATGATTTCTAATCTTATAATTTTTCTACAATTTAAGTATTTAAACGAGACACAAATTCAAAAGACATGTATAGATAAATAGACGGAAACAGTTAATTTTATCAACTTGTCTCAAAATTCGTTTACCAACTTTTTTAATTTTTGAAATATGAACAACTTCCTGATGGAAATAGAATAATTGTTTACATGTGGCCTTGAAACATTACCAGTTAATTTTTATATGCAATTTAATTATTTAATTCGACACTGCACCTAATATATTGATGATATTGAAAAAATTACACATAACTGAAAATTTTTACATGAAAGTGAATAAAAAATGTAAATCGATATTGTATCTAATATATTGATGATAGACAAAAATTACATGTAATTGAAAATTTTTACATGAAAGTAAATAAAAAATGTAAATCGATATTGTACCTAATATATTGATGATAGTGAAAAAATTACATGTAATTGAAAATTTTTACATGAAAGTAAATAAAAAATGTAAATCGATATTGTACCTAATATATTGATGATAGACAAAAATTACATGTAATTGAAAATTTTTACATGAAAGTAAATAAAAAATATAAATCGATATTGTACCTAATATATTGATGATAGTGAAAAAAATTACATTTAATTGGTAATGTTTACAAGAGTGTAAATAAAAAATATAAATCGATATTGTACTTAATATATTAATGATAGTGAAAAAATTACATTTAATTGGAAATTTTTACATGAAAGTAAATAACAAATGTAAATCGATATTTTACCTAATATATTGGTAATAGTGAAAAAATTACATTTAATTGAAAATTTTTACATGAAAGTAAATAAAAAATATAAATCGATATTGTACCTAATATATTGATGATAGTGAAAAAAATTACATTTAATTGGTAATGTTTACAAGAGTGTAAATAAAAAATATAAATCGATATTGTATCTAATATATTGATGATAGTGAAAAAATTACATTTAATTGAAAATTTTTACATGAAAGTAAATAAAAAATATAAAACGTTATTGTACCTAATATATCGATGACAGTAAAAAAATTCAATATACTGAATATCCTTATATAAGTAAAAAAAAAGATATTTAAAATTTGACGGAAAAAATAATTGGCGGACTTATTAAAATGTCAGGATGACATGACTTTATATTGGCGAAAATTCTTTGCGCGAGGACGGACTTTTAATTGACCGCTTTTTCTGTTAAATTGTTTTGCTTTTTTAAAACGAATCTTCTAACTACCTCGTGATGACCCATTTTTGTTTAAAGAATCGTCCTTATTTTCATTTTTAATCATATGACTTAAATTTATGTGTACGACTGGTTATTAATGCAATCGTGACTCTGTGTATAATAACAATAGAACTAAATAATTTTTTACGATGTTACATAAAATGGACAAGTACATAGTGCAAGACTCTTATACCCTCATTCAGCCTTGGAACTATGGAACAACCATTTATCGGTTGAAATTTATGCACATATATTAATTAGCTGAACGTGAACTCCATCGACAAAGTTATAACAACTTTCCGTGAAAATATAATTAATTTTCGTTTCAGCAGCAACTACGAGTAAATAGAAAATTTTGCATGCTAATCACCTTGCGGAGCTTTACTATTTGTTAGACAAAATTTTTGGACAGATTTTAGCTAGGTTTGTCTAAACTTATCTCTTTGATTAAATTTTAAACTGATTGATTCAGCGTACCTGTAACTAATAAAATTTGAGGGATATTTTTGCGTCGTGTTCATTTTAACAATATATAAATAGGAATAATAATACCTCTTAGGACAGATAATTCTTAAATAGTTATTATTTTAATTTAATTTCAAAATTATCTCTATATATTTTATTGTTTGGCTATAGATATTTAATAGGTTCCTTTTGTTATTAACATTTTTTTCTCTATTTTAAGTAAATTTTATTATTTTTCGAGGCCCAGAAGTTAAAAACATGAATTAAAATTGTATCATAAAAATAAACCGATAAAAACGTATTTTTGTGTTTAAAGGTCTGATAATATGATAAAAAAATAAACGACAGTAAATCAATTTATATATATATATATATATATATATATATATATATATAGATATATATATATATATATTTCTTACTCACATCCCTATCAATTTCTGTCTATTACTGTCAGTCCAAACAATTAGTAATACTCGAATATAATTGATGTTTGCAAAAATTATGACTTATTTCTTTTAATAGGTTTTGAAAAAAGGAAAATTTCATTTCAAATTTCATAAAAATTCTTTAACCGTTTTAAAATTTGCAATTTTTGTCTTTTGTTTGATTTATATAAAATACGTTTGCGGTTTTTTGGTTCTCATTAACTATGGAACTTATAGATAATTATATGAAATGGTATATAGAATTTATAAATAATGAAATGTCAATTCATGCTGAACATATGGAGCAATTGATATACTTTTGAAATTACTAAACAAATTTTTATTTTTTATAAATTACTAGGAGAGCGATAAACCGCTTAAATAGCAATAATAATCCTTTTAGCAATTTAAACTAATTTAAATTAAATGCATATTATATGCAGTAACTGAAATGTACACATTTTAAACAACCTTAATTAAATAAGTTTTTAACAAAATCATTTCGACGGTTCTCATGTAGCGCCGAGTTAGACCTACGTATAAATATAAAAACGTTAGACTTTGCATGGACGTATGTCTGATTGGTCAATTTCAAATCCTTGAATACAAAACATGATGTTATGTCGAAAATGTTCAATAAGCCTGTATTTTAGTGTGAGTAGGGATATTCGAAATATGTAATTATCCCGAGACTGTTGAAAAACTATTTAGCTACTTACTTTTTTTCTTTGCATTATAAGTAATTACTCAAATTTAAATGAATATTGTGTTGCGTTTTGCTTTCGCGTTGCGTCATCGACAAAATATAGCGGTATAATATATAATATGATATAAAAATTAGACCGATGATAAAATTTCTCCCTGAAAAGAGAAATAATCCGTGTACAGTATTTAGATTCCTTCAGAAATAATAATATAATGTTAACAACAGTAAGTGTTAAAATCAATGACGGGCTCACTTTTATTAATTACTCAACATTGATCTTATATGTATTTTATAATTTTTGCGACTAATATTGAATAAGTTAAAGATATATATATATACTTTCGTTAATTATACTTTTAGTCTATTGAGTCTATTGTGAGAGAAGTAGGAATGAGGTTATTTTAATGCGCCTCATTAAACCATTGAGAGTAGAGTTTTCGGGTCCGTTGAATATGAAAACAAACTATATATCTTTGTTAACATTTCAAAGTTAATGAAGGTATACACTCTTCTAAATGCTGAACTATATTTTTCCTTGAGAGACTTTCAAGTTGAAAATTTTCAAAACTTTCTTACGTAAGGTAATTTAGTAAATGATATTCAAGGTTATTTGTATTTTTATTCTAACAATTTAGCTAGGCTAATCCATCTGGTGAAAAAAATGCAAATGAAAAGACAAGAAATAGCATAATGTTATTCTAACTATTTTAACATTTAACCAACATTTATATTAGGAATGATTTTACCGACTTAAAATATTTTCGCCCTCTTCTATTCAAACGATATCTTGTCTTCAAAATTATACTTAACCACAAATTATTATAAGCTAACTTTCATGTTATAACAATATGTAAATGGAAATATACGGTGTAAAGCTGTAAAGCTATACATACATACAGTATTGCACAGTACTGATAAGCATAGTTTAAAAAGAAACGTTAATTAAAGTCGTACAATTCTGCATAAAGTAAACAAATATATTCGAATATGTTATTTTATATTTCTTGCCGAGTACTGGTTTAATTAGTCCGCCTACCATAAAGCTTGAAATTAACTTTTTTTTTTCTCCTCGGTGAATTTATATACAAAACGGACGAGGGTGTTACGAGCGAGCGCAATAAACGCGTATCCCATTACACCCGCGTGTGTTTATAATACTGAGAGTATCAGAACCCGTACCCGGTCAACGATTCTTTGTTTAACGTACGTAAATTTATGACCGACGGTATAATTTGGAATTCGTTACATTTCGTTGTGGATGAAATAATCGCATTAATGTTAATTTATTTTAACTTTGCTTGGCTTAACAGCATGCAAAGTGCAGGAATTAAAAATATATTGAGTGCGAGTTAAAAGTCGCCAAGTCATGAATTCCTTCAATATTTAATTATGATCAAAAACTAATTTTACAACAAAATTAATTATACACGTTACTGGATGCTTTTTATTTAAATGCGCTGCTCTTTTCACGTGCTCCCTGTAAATGTTCAACGGCACGAACGAATACGACTCTCATGGGTTTGCATTGTATGTTTGACTCGTATTACCGAACGCATAAAATATCATGCATGCAAATACAAAAACGCGACTTATATATCTTTGTGTGTTAATAAAGACGCCGAAATGAATTAAATAAATATCTTTTTACCTAACTTTTATTTTAATAATTCAATAAAACATATTTTCTCAGAAAAAACTACAATTTATAAAAAAATTATAAAATTAATATTGACAGATTGGAAGAAGTGGAAATGATAATTTTATTAATCGGTAACTTGTGACATCTTAATTGCTTATAATTATAAATAATAATCATAAGTTCACAAAAATTATCAACAGAAATTAAATGAATGCCTCGATCATAGTGGGGGCTCATAGTGGGGACCCAAATGGGCAAAGCGTGAGTTTGAACACATTCCATTTGGACTATGTTCAAGCAGATATTGCTAAGTAGATTATTTTACATTTGAAATCAGGAGACAAAATGACGAGCAGAAAAGCAAAATATATTTTTTTTATGCATAGCTATCGGCATAATATAAAATTTAGGGAAATTGTATTGTATAAAGTCTTTCAGTTTATAGTTTTAACTTTAGTTTAAACTTTTTCCAATATTTGTAAATTCAATTGTACATTATTCAATAAAATAACCGTCTTAAGTA
Source organism: Druceiella hillmani (assembly GCA_039881145.1). Taxonomy (NCBI): domain Eukaryota; kingdom Metazoa; phylum Arthropoda; class Insecta; order Lepidoptera; family Hepialidae; genus Druceiella; species Druceiella hillmani. The sequence goes on from JAYKKI010000130.1 coordinate 3,023,737, forward strand.
AAATATTACCCCACTTTTCATTTCATACATTTCTAAACCAAAATATTTCTTGCAGTAATATGTTTCTTCGATCGATTTCCATTATAATTATTCATTAAGTTAAATTGGTTTATTTAAAGTTGATATTAAAAACTAAAAAATATAAATGCCTTAAAATTACTTTTGTACACAATTGTTATTAAACTTAAGGGTAGAATTTTCGAAGTATCAAAAGTATTTATATTAAAGATAATGTTAAAGCATACATTTTTAACTATGCATCTACAATATGCAACGAAATTTAAAAGAACATCAAATGTTCAACAAAGTCGATATTAGAACTAATTGAACCTGAATGAATAATTGATGTATTTTTACGATATGATGCATGATGATTGAGTAATGATAATCAAATCTTATTACCTACATATATTCTATTAAATTCGCTAGTTGTGAATAAATTTAACTGTATTGTTTACTAGAACAATGAGATGCAAGTACATAATAAGCAATAAGTATCTTTAAGTTATATGAAAACGCACTTCTTGAGTTTCGCACTTTAAATATCACGGCATATATAAATACTTAGAGTATATCATAATAAATATTTATAAGTACTAACTCTATTATTCGTCGGGTTAATACATTGCCCAGTACATCTTTTGTAGGCATGAAAATATCGTGAATTTCTCAAAATTTTGCAGACTTTGAATAGTTACAGTTGTCTGATAAATGTTAGATAAATCCTACTTACTGCTGTTTTTTTTTATTATTTTGCACTTGAGGGTATCAAAGATGGGGAGAGGGAAATATTTCCGTTGATATTTTCAGCAATATCTCCAGAAATATCTTATACGGTAATAACCGTACCCACGTCGTCGTTCGTTTGGACTTGAGTAAGTGTGCTTTGTATTGATATGACCAGTTATAATATTTACTTTTATTGATCAATTGCGCTGAAACGTAACTTATATGCTACTCTAGATCCAATAGAAATTACCAGGAAAGTGTGATTCACGAAAAGTAAGTAGACTCACAGGTCAGATTTTGAGGTGCGGATCCCTCAAAATTTTATGTAATGTAGATAAAAAATCGACTTAATTTGAAGTTATTATCAGCCCCCTTATCCCAATCAAAATGCTTATAATAATTTCGACACTTTTAAAAGCAACAATAACAAAGTTCAATTCGTCAGCGAGAGAGAATCACTGAAATGTCTAAAGCGAGATGTTTACATTATGTTTTGTAGGAAATGCTGTTTACCTTCATCTTCAGACCTTGATTACCATTATATGTATAAAATATGTATTCAATTTTTGCTTCCTTTAGATATTTCCATATGATTGTAATTTAGTTTTATTTACTTTGCTTATTTCATACTTTAGAAAGTATTTTTAAACCCCTTCTCGATATTTAGAAAACAAATGAAAAATTGTTGTCTTTAATACTCATGTTTATTATGCATAACACCATTGTAAAGTGCCGAATTTTCATACAAAAAGCGACAATGTTGCCCTCACCCTAAAACTTCTCCAATATTTTGACGTTTTTTACAGATTTTTTCGTACGATCCATATTTATGGTTGTACGTTTATTTTTACTTATAAATTAATAGCACATCAAAATATTTTTTTTTAACAATTGTCGTGATACTGAAACACTTGTAAATAAATATTTACCAAACTAAGAAGAAAAATTTAAAAGTACGGTCTTAGAATATACTATAGCTAAAAAAGAGTATATAATAAAAACAAATCGGCGAAGGTTTAGAGTGAAGACTATTGAGTGCCTAATTTGTATACAAGATAACCTTACGAGATGCGATACTCCCACTCGCACAGTTCAGGTCGGGGTCATGGAAATATTTACATTGGTAGTGAACTTAATTAAACTTATTAATATAATTCAGTGATAGTGCTGAGAAATAATTATCACTTAATGATATCGGTAGCCTGATCAATTATTCTAAACAATTTGATGTATCGTGCAGTTTTTCGTTGCTGGAGCGGCTGCTATTGGAAATGTTAAATTTTTCTAACGTACTCTAAATTTCTTTGTCTTCTTCCTTTGTATTAATTGGTAAATGTTTGTAGACTAGGATTCGTTATTATTGTATGCAAATAAACATGAGTTGCTGCTTAACTATTGTAAGATGTCATTGCATCAAAACATCGTGTTTGGTACGATCCTCGTAACTTACAGTTCACACGTTTTCCCCCAATAAACTTTGCAATAATAGAGTGGAATTTTGGAAAGAAACGAATTCTAATTGGCTAAACTTAAAATCCGCTGAGACTTATTTTATTTATGTAATGGAATCCAATAATTGTTTTATAGTTCTCTGTCCTTCTAGATTGTATGTTCCGCTTTCGGGTCGTAAAGCCAGATCTGAAATCATAGACGGTGTAGTATTACGTGAAGTTTTACTTTTAATATATAATAGACGCTAATAAATTATGTGTCTTCGATGAAACAAGCAAAGTCGTAATATATATACTTATGTATATATATATATATATATATATATATATATATTTGGATATAAATTAAAAATATATATCGAGTAAACAAAATCACAACGATACAACCAGGGCTTCTAAAATTACTGGTATGTCAATTACAATTGTCAATTAGAAACGAATTCATGATTGTAAATTACTGACGTTACGTACTTTACATATTAACCGACTTACTATTATTAAGAAAAATGCGTTTGTAATGTTAGAAGCAAATCAGTAAAAGTCTGATAATAAAAATCAGGTATATTTGTATTTTTATTGAAGAATATTTATGAAATCGGCAAGAATAATAGAAAAAAGAAATAAAATATTGTAAATTATTTCTACATTTTTGCTCCTGATAATGTGATCGCACAAATGATAAGGCGTTTAATATTTTATTCGTATATTTATTATAATATGAATAGACGAAACAAACGTATGAGTGAAAACACATTATTTTGACATTACGACGGGTACAAAAGAGATGACAATACGTGCACCGTTAAAACTGTTTGAACAGGTAATAATTTAATATAGTCTCTCGCTTCGTTAGCGTCCCGCCGTAATTTGTTATCTTTAGGTAGTTACTGTAAGAATCACTGTAATTTCAGAAACTTGTTTAGAATAAATAATGGTATTTTGCTCTAACTCAATTAAGAATTACTATATGGGATTAACCCATACAAAGGGACATTGCACGTGTATACACGATTTGTTTCATTTCTTTCGTTTCTCCTTTGGCCCATAATGGTCGTAATGCATGCATGCATCCCTAGGATCTGATACTAATACACCGAAGTACAGAATATATTTGGGTTATTATTATATATTTATATATATGTATATATATGCATACATACATATATATATATATATATACATATATATATATATATATATATATATATATATATATTATTTTAGGAAATATTTGGAACTTTTATTTTTGAAAAAATAAATCTTAATAAAATGGTTTAAGATATAAATAATATATTTAACCAAATTTTTGGGTTCCTGTACCTCAATAGAAAAAACATTAACCCTTATAAGATCACTTCGTTTTCCGTCTGTCGGTCTGTCAAGACTCTTTCTCAGGAACGCGTGGAGGTATCTAGTTAATATCTTATATTTAGGTCTTCAGTCCCTTGGAGCCGTAAAAAAATCAAACTTCTAATCAAAGTGATAATAGGAAACCTTTACAATGCGACCATTTATGCCACATTTTTTAACATTCGCGAATAAATCAAGAACCTACAGGGTACTTCTCGTAGACCTGGAGTTACGAAATTTGGTAGGAAGAAAAACCTCACAGCATTAGTAAAGGGAGAAATCCGAAAATTGTTGTTAAATTTGTAATTAAATTGTTTATTTGCAAATTTTATTTGTAGTTACATTAGATAACAAAAAGCTTTTTTGCAATATGCTCCTCGGAAAGGTAATAGTAGGCAATACATCTGGGTCAAGAAAAATTAAAATTTTGTAAGCAGTTTAATGGGAATATTATGTAATATTACATGTTCATAAATGCCTAAATGTGTACGGAACCCTCTTAGTACGAGGTATATAGTTATTATACAAGCAAGACCCTCTTAAGTATATAGTATATTATAGAAGCAAGATCCTCTTAAGAGCCAATATAACCATTAATATATCATATAATTAAATTTTTTTTAACAATAAGCTTGAATTCAGAAAAAAGTTTTCAAACGAAATATCAAAAAATCGTTTAAACAATATTTTATATAAATGCTAATTGTTTTATAGTGGCTAACAAAAGGCTTATTCAAAATTGCAGGAATACTAAATATTGTTCTGATAATAGCATTGTATGAGGATCGGCTAATCATTATTTTTAAAAATTCTATACAATTTGTACATAATTGATATTTAAAGTTTATTAAGATAATATGTCATCTGTTTAATATTAAAGTATGTGAAGAGCTCAACATGTTAGTTTCTATAATAACAAAGGTTGGTAGAATAGTTGTATTGTCTTTTGAACATCTACGAAATTGCATATTTTTAATGCTACTACGTTTCACAACTGAATGAAACTACGTGATTTAGTATTATTTCTACTTTCTTTAAGTTCTTTACCAAGTTGCTACTACGTTTGATTTATTGTTCGTCCTACATTTTATCTCCTATATAAAACGCGGAGCTTTACATTTTTTACTATGCACCCAAATAATACACTCCTGAATATTTAAGGTTAAACAAAAGAAAAGATAATGAGTAGAAATTCCACATGCAAGCCATTACATAAACCTTCAATCAGTAATTCATTTTTGAGACATGAATTACTCATATGGAATTTAGTCATTTTTTAAACGCGAGTAAGCTAAATTGTAGTCGTATTCTTTATTATGGGCCCTAGTAAATAAATCTGCCCTGGTAAGTAAATATATATATACATATATATATATATATATATATATATATATACATATATATCCAGATTTTTTTGCATTCTTCAACACCATAGTTGAAGGCAGGGTAAGGACACACCGTAGGTTATTTTGAAGTTATTTCAGATTAAGCATTAAGAATTCCATATCTCGGAAAATATTAGCTCAATAGTTTCAGTACTTCTTCAGTTTTTTTCAGTTTGGCTCATAGAAATATAGACAGAGACAAAACGAGAGGCCTACGATTCATTTATATAAAATAAAGTTGTCCTAGTTTATGAAAGTTTTAATTTCGTTGCATTGTGGGAGGAATATACTAAATATGTAAAGTCAATAAACTCTTCTCTCTGCGTTAAGTTTAATATGTCTAATAAAATAATACAAATTAATAACTTTTTCTATTTTGTTTCCCACTTCTCATATGTTTACTGACGAAGTGACCTCACAAGAGAGATGTCAGTAACTTAAATAAAGAGTCCCTTGTATGTATTATAGTGGATTAGAAAATACCAATACAATTACGCACACAATGGTCCTTCAATTTCGGTTATGCGGGAAAAGTGGAATATGTTCTTCTTTTCATAATATAATAAGTCTACGGTTTTATTAGCTAAGGAGTTTGGTGCCAAACAGCCGGCTGAAGATAAACAACGCTCAGCTTTAACACTTATAGGCAGTACAGACAATCTTTTTTCTGGTGGAGGTACATCCTAAGATTTTGGAATTTCATTTCTTAAAATTGTTTAATTAATTAATTTTTTTTTGTGTTTGTGAACTTCCATCTAGTGCTGCCATTCTGGTCACACCGAGCCTCAGTAGAAAGCACATTCGATTAGAAATCTGTAAGTTTAATTTTCTTTGTCGGAGATTCATTCCTAATAATTGCTCCTAGTCCGACATATCGAAAAAACGCAAATATTTTCTGTGTATATGAGTATTAGTATCAGATCCTAGGGATGCATGCATGCATTACGACCACGATTATGGGCCAAGGGTGGCGGCATACAACCTTCTAAAATTATTTATTTATTTATCTACTTGGATACGTCTAACCGGCATATATAGCGGACTTATTGCTACGAGAGCAATCATTTACAGCCAGACATAACCCGTTCGACGAACGGCCGAAAATCGAACCCGGGTTCCGGCGGAGCGCCATACGCCGTGGCGACGACAAACTAAAATTATGTAGATTGGTAAACCGTAAAGTGGGTGCAAGCCCATCGCTAGGCTTTCGAAATATAATTATAAATGCTCTCATATACTCGAAGCTTTTTAACAATGGAACTTTAAACAATTAAAAAAGAAATAAATAGTTTTATGACTAATTAAAGCAGTTTATCCTAACTTTTAGTCGAAAATCCGATCTTTACTCGCAGCGTTCAAGGAAATGAAACGATGACTCATGTAGCAATTACGGTTCTCATAAAACAAATCTAAATATTGTTTTCATTTGAAAATAAATGGTCTTATTTGAAAGGAGTTTATTTCTTTTTAATATGTATCTGTGCATATTTAAGTTAGTATGTTTGTGTTTATATAACACATTATCTTGCTATCACAAATCCTTTAATTATAGCTTTTTTATTAGATTATCTCGTAAAAGTTTTTAACGACTGGTACAGCCATTATATAATTATATTACTTTGTATTTCAAAATTGCATATAACTCTATGAGTTTTTCATACAGTCAAAATAACAAGCATATAGAGCATTGAGACGAAAGGACGTAAAGTACAGTAAGAGGAAAGTGTCATAAAGTTCGCAATGAATCTCATATTGTACGAAGAATCTATAACAATGAAACTTCCTATACAAAAATTCACATTTAACGTCATCTTCGCTTGGTACACAAGCAAGGAGAAGCTATAAACTTACAAAGTATTTCATTTTCTTCTGTTTCACAAGAACATTCCTTCAAATAATTTATTTAGGAATATTTTAGATTTGACTTAATATACTATATTTGACTTCGAACTAAAGTCTTTTCCGGTACAATTTTGTAATATTCGAATTTATAATTTGAATAATTTTCAATATAGAGCCAAAATAAAAAAATCAATGGCTTAATTTGCTTTAAAGTTATGAAGTTACAAATTTCCAGGAAGTGAATGTGACTACATTTAGATCATTAAAAAGTAGGTTCTAATCAGTAAATTACAAATATGTACGAATGAATGCCAGCAAACTTTCGATAAAATACATGCTACCAATGTAAGTCAACTAAACAGATCTACATTAGATAAGATTGGAAGATGAGAACAAGTACTATTTCACATTATTACTATTCAAAGGTAGGTAAAAACTCTTTTTGTCTTCAGAAATATTAGTTGAGTAATACACATCCAGTGTAATCACATGTAAATTGATGTGATTACACTGGATGTGTATTACTCACTTGGATTTGGGATGAATTGTCAGAATTGCTAATTATTATTATCAAATTTTTTTTAAAGATCAGATCATTATGTTATTAATCGTTATATTACGCTTCCTGTTTCTGACTGTTAAATGAGAGGATGAAGTTTATTTCATCTGTATAGAACGAGTATTGATATTTTATAATGTTTACCTGCCTTTCGCGCATATTGATAAGCGCAATATTGCGAGGTGCACTTCTGATATATTTCTTTGTCTTTTGACCGCTTCTACAAGGCAATTATGGAATCGTTTAATAGTTCACAATTTATCAACATTTACTGTATTGTAAATTCGAATTACGATATTTGTTCTGTCATGTTTTACACTTTTTTTTCTATTCTTCTTTACAATATAACCGATAATTTTAAAAAAAAAAATTAATATTTGCCTGTTTGATAATTGCAAATGCAGCAGGATATTTTTCATTCCAAACTAAGTTAATAACGGAAGCAAATACTGTAAATTAAGCAAAATAGATGACGTAAAAAATCGAGAGTACCTTATTCTTGATCTGTGTCAATGGAATAATTGCTAACATTTTAAACGGAAACCTAATGTGATGCCAGATAAGACATATAATTTGAAGACTTTCAACTAGGTTATTAATTTAGATTATATTGTCTTAAAGTGGTAAGAAAACTCAACATATAAAGACGTTTTAAATTAAAAATTTTGTCAATGTAATACGTAATAGAACAAATTTATTAAACTATTGGTAACTAGGTAAACTCAACTATAAGTCATTCAACCATATACTAGAATACCCATTCCCTTGGGAGAAAAATCAAGTATAAAATAGGAATAAAAATTGCATCTTGCATATATGTGTTAAATAGTATATATTTTTTAATTGATATGAAGTGAGCTAATAAAACCATAAACCAAAAGAATCGCCCTCCGGCTACTATGAAGGAATTATAAGTCAGTTTTCTGTAAAGTGTTTTCTTTTCTCGATTGAATATGAAACATTATTTAAACATTATTGAATATAAAACATTTTTTTGACTGAGATCCTAAATATATTAAAATAATTAAGACTTTTTAATTAAATTTTGGAAAAAGTTTTGTAGTTTTAAAAAGAGGAGCAAGTTTCGTCGATGTAATAATAACTCACAAAGTTTATGAGTAAGAACATAAAAGAAAATTAAAAAATATATACATATATACATATATATATATATATATATATATATATATATACATATATATATATATATATATATATATATATATATATATATATCTATATATATATATATACATATATATATATATATATATATATATATATATATATATATATATATGTATTTCCCATTAAAAGATAAAAATATATTTTTGAATTAAGAAATGAATGTACATACAGTAAAAAAACGAATTTTTAAACATGAACGAATAAAACGGAATGAATTAGGCTTCATGGAAAGTAAATCTATCCAATGTAGACAAAAATGGATTGCTATGGGTAAAACCTAAAGTTTTTCAGATCTAGTACACTTATTGTTAAATGGATTTGGAACGCTTACTTCACTCTAAACAGAAATATGAATTCGTTCTAAAGAACTTAACTGGTACCTTCAAAATATATAAAATATTTGAAAAATTTTTGAGACTTTTATTGTAATTAGGAATTCAAAAAAACATTTCAGAATCATTAGAAACTCTTTTTTCAGCAAAATTCAAAACCTTACGCGAGTATGTAATGACAGATTCAAAGATTACAAGTAAGCAGGTACACACTTTTCTTGCCTGGCAATTCTATATTTGCTGATTAAATTTGAAGACTGGATAAATCAAGATGAATTTTAACACTAAATAAACAATTTCGAAATGAAAATAATATGAAATAAATTATACAGTAGGCTTGTTACAGTTTTGTTAAGCCAAATTCAAGTCACTTCTCTGAAAATAAGCCTCAAGAATAGCCGTAAGAATAATGGTAAAATTATTCAGCCGGTTACTATTGTTTATAGGAGAAACAGAATTGTAATGTTGAAAGATTTAGGTAAGAGTAGCAGAAATAGCTCGTGAAGAGCATCCTGACACGGTCCGCCTTATAACTGCGATGTAATGGCCAAGGATTTCTGGATATGTATAAAATTGTAGTCAAGGAATGTAAATATAATAGAATTATTTCAATTGCAAAGTCATCACGCTTAATGAAGTGATGAAAATTGTTCATGAACCTGGAATACATATTACGCTAGATTTTTAGACACTTCTTAATAGCAGTTATTAGCTTACATTTATCGATATTTAGGGTTGTTACAAAGCAATACATATCATAAAACGCATTTCTTTTACTGATACGATGAAAGTATTGAAAAAAGTTATTTTCTTTATTGGGTTAAAGGGGGACTTTAAACTATGAGAACGCAAATTTACGAGCAAATTTTACAAAAATGTTAGTAAGGAATGTTTTATTTTATGTTACATATAATCATATTAATCAAAAATAAATAGATAAGTGGAAAGAAAAAAGGAAAGATGCTTGAAATAGGAGCCATCTGGGAAATCTCCTAAACGGCTTCTAAACGGAGAATTATATTTTAGAACTAGAGAAAAATTTATTATAAATATACTTAATTAGCCTCATAATGATATCTTAAAGTAACTCCAGATTTTATAGCAAAACATGTTATAAAACATAGGATTTAGCATGTTTTTTAGTGTGAACGATTTTTAAAATGGAGCGGAACAAAGACAATACTACATTACTTATGGAGTATTTTAAAGAGAAAAGAGAACTATGGGCTTCAACAAGTGTAGATTTTAAAGATCGCAACAAAAACGTGATGCGTGGAAGGATTTGACTGATAAATTTAATATAGAAAAAAGTGTAGTTGAAAAGAAGATGTCAAGTTTAATTGGACAGTTTCAAAGAAAATTTAAAAAGCATAAATCGGGAGCAGGAGCGGAAGAACTTACCTCAAAATGGTTTGGATTCATTTCAATTATTATTTTTAACGGATAAAATTAAAGTTCGCTCTACAAACGAAGCGGGTATTTCAAAAGTAAGAGCATAATTTTGTTTTTATGAATTTAATTTTAGAATTTGGTAAATAAGGCGCTGGGCTGACGGCGGTCATTTTAAACCCAGCGCCTTAATGTAAGACACGCCTTGTAAAGGTTATTTATTTTTTAAACTTAGCTACCCTAGTCCACTACTTGAAGAAATAAAAAAAAATTCAGTAATTTGTTTGCCAGAGTACCAAATTTCTACTGCTTCCGCTATAATATTTCCAGTTTCAACAGTCATAAGGTTATTTACAGTATCCAAGTTAAGATTATTTTGTTGAAAATTCATATAATTATCAGCGTAGACTGGTCGTGATAAATTACTTTTCATTAAAAAATGATGTAAATATCCGCAGGTAAGTACAATGTAAGATGATTTTGTAGGATTCAAGTGAAGAAGTTTTCTTAATAACCTGAATTTAGCATGACTTAGTCGATAGTTGAAATTCGTTCGTTGGAGCCTTCATCATGAAGCCCTGGATAAAGCTACACGATGTTTTTTTAATGGGAACGCGTCATCTTCTAAAAAGACGTAGGGTGTACGTGAGATTTTTCCAGTAAGTGGCGTTCCACAAGTAGATTAAGAGAATTATTTTCGAACATGGTTTTAAATGTTGAATTGGAAAACACACTTCTCACTTCTCACGTCTTGACTCCCTACATTAACAAACATGAAACGATATTTTGCATCTACAACGGATAAAGGTACAATGCTATAAAACCCTTTATGGTTGTAAAATTCACTGCCTGAATTGGCAGTTGCTTGTATCATAATATGCTTTCCGTCAAAACAACGTACACACGTATTGTCATAATTTATTCGTCCGAAATCTCACTCCGCTCTTCACGCTTGGCATCTGAAAAATATAATAAATTTATTAAAATATTTGTTTTTTATGTATATACATATACATGTGTATATATATATATATATATATATATATATATATATATATATATATATATATATATATATATATATGCATATATATAATGTGGTTTACCACCGACTTACGCCAATACTCTTCTCTAGTCAATAAACTAGGACGAACCGAACACCTACGTTTTATTTTTTTCTCATTCAAAAGCACAACGGCCGCTGCAGCAGCTAGCAAAACGTCCTCTCCGTTCGACATCGTGAACAGTACTACATAGCTACAATAATAGACTTGTTAGATAACATTGTAGTGTTATGATAATGTGTACGTCTTGTTTTATGTTGCAATTATATACAACGAGTTTAATAATGGGGTCGTATCATATAACATAAGTTATGTAACATGTTACTTAATCTGGAGTCACCTGTAGCAAGCATACATCACTATACGACAATTACTGAGGCGCAATGTAGATAAAAACGCCCAATAAATTGATGATAAAATTTTGTGTTTACACTAGTTTTACGTCAGCATATATATTTACGAAGTGTTATAATAAACTTAGGAAAGTTTGTAAAAAAACAAACAGAATAACAAGATATATTAAATATTCAAATAAATAATCCATGCTATGTCCAAAAAGACCACGCTATACTATTGTTCCGTTCACACTTACGCCCAAACAAACATTTTTAATGTGTAAAGTATTTCTAGTAAACTATTTAAAATAATTATTTTTCACAATATAAATGTATTACTGTTTATATTTCACATGCGTAAATTATATTTTCGGAACATTATGTACAAGATCAATTTATAGAACTGAATATTATATCAAAAATTCGTTGTCTATAAACACTGGCGAAATCAGCGTCGAGACATTATATCACGTATAACCCGTAAAATATATAGCCAACTCGGCAATTATGAAACAAAATACAGTTTTAAATCATATCTCATTTCATCCTTAGTTTTTCCTTTAAACGTTAATAATAAATTAAGGGCCATCAATTGCATTATGAACCAAATATTACCCACAGGCTGACGAGAATATGCAATCGCATAGCAAGCTAACGATAACAATTTTATATTAGATGTAGACATTACAAATGGTTATATTTAATACGTTATAGTGCACTAACTGACCCATCGTATTGCACTAAATCGAACTTAAAACAAGATCATTAATTAGAAATAGAAAATAAATTTCATTTTTAATTTGACCTCGAATGTAAATATTGTAGTTTAGAAAACACGTCAAATTGTGTACATATATATATATATATATATATATATATATATATGTATATGTATATATATATATTTAATTATTAGTCTTAGCAAACTTCAAATTTGCCATCTCCGTCAGAAATTGAAGTTAATATTTTATTTAAAAAAAGTTCACATTTAGAAAGTGATTCATCAAAATCGTTTATGGCCGTCACGCGCCTTTGTACTCAAACTTTTGGTTTCCTTTTTCTTCGTGTTCCTCCCCCGTTCCCTTTTTCTCTTCACCCTTTCTTCAACCCCTCACTCTTCTTTATCCTCATACCTACCCACCATCTTTCCTCTACTCTTCCATATACCCCCTACCCACCCTTTCCCATATCATGCTTCTCAATTTTCTTCCAGCCCCCTGTTACATTTTCCCCAATCACTTAAGATCCTACCCCTGCCCCCCCCCAACTACTCTCTCTGCTCTCCTTCGCTACTACTTCCGATTCGTCCTCAACTTTCGTCTTCAATTTTCGTCTCCATCCGTCCTACCAAAACAAAGTATATACTTATAGACACAGTATTTATACTTATGAAAATCTGCTTACCAATCTTGCAGCATACGAGAGAAATATAACATCAAATCACCAAAGGATTATATCCACACTTGTAGTTCCAGTGAATTAAGAACTGAAATATCACTATCATTAAAATGTTTCATCATTACACTTCGCCTTTGAGTGGAAATAAAAATATATCACGATAAGAGCAGAAAATGTAGTTTATCGCTCATTCTCCTCAAACACAAAGTAAAATTTAGTGCAGAGTAAAATGGCTTAGGGACGTTGACATGGTACGCAATTCGAAATTTCGAGATTTGCTATGATATTTTACTTATATTCGCCTAATTGCCAGTATTAAAATAAAGTTATAAAATTGAATAAATTTAAATTAATTTAACGTTTCTCGAAATAATAGCAATAAGGTTATTAACAAGTACTCGGGAAAATCATCAAGACACTTTCTGTGCTTCTGTCAAAATTTGCTAAATAAATATACATTTCTTAAAATATAATCAGACAATTGATATAGGTCAGATAAAATCAGCAACAGACTCATAACCTATCGGCATATCGGTGCCACGATAAACATAAAGTTAATAAAAACGTAAATGGTGATTTTTCTGAAAGTATGTTCCAAGATGGATATTACAATAAATATTAGATAATTTTATGTGTAATTATTATTAACTAGAAGTTTATTTTCAGAGATTTATTTGCTATCCTATTACAACTAACATTAAGCAATGTCATGCCTAATTTTCACAAATCGATGAAAGTTTTAAGCGGACATATTCATGTAAATGACTTTAAAATCAGTATTTAATAGTCGTATTTTTGCATTATAACGTAGGTTTTTTTACCAATCAATAATTTATAACAATAAAAAGTCATTATGTACAAACAAAAACCGGGCCGAGTTAAAATCTGCATAGAAAGAAACAAGAAAAAAGCACTTCAACAATATCTTTAAGCGGTGTTTAGCAGGTGTAATTCTACAATCATTGCATTTTATTAGCCATCCATATACTATCATTAGGTTGAATGTTAACTACAGCTTGCTGTATTCCTATACGGACGCCATTAGGTCGCTGCGCGCCCGCCTTTTTACCGACAGTACTTGTGGCTCGACAACGTTAGCGGTAATGTATTACCAGTAACATTATGTACTCTTCGATACTCGTAAAGTTAATATAAATCTAATGACGTCTTATATATATAAACAATTGTCATTCAATTATGATTACTGGAGGATTAAAAACATAGTGTACTTATGGAAAATGGGAAGGAATAACTCTATTTTTTTTGCGTAATCGTTTTAAAATAGGCTTAGTATTATTGAAATCATAGATAAGTTCATTTAAATTACATGTGTAAATTATACATTAAAAGAAGCTTCGTACCTTTAAACTTTGCAAAAAAAGTGGTCAAGTACAAGTGCCGTCCATAGTAGTGTAGGGTAAAGCCGTGTCTTCTTAACTTTGTGAAATGGCTGAATAATTGATCAGCCAAATTTTAACTTTCATATAATATATTTTGATACAAGGATAGGTAATTTTTTCATTATCCTCAATTTGTCAAGTTCAATGACGATGTAAATAATTAAATTATTTTTAATAAATGAATATAAAATATTTCCAGTATACCTAATGGCATCATTCCTTTTCAATCACGAATGTATTTAATAATTTACAGGTATATATTCATTAATAAATATGTGACTCCTTTTTGAATTAAGGGCGGAAAATATTTATGACACCTATTATTCCCAGTCTCAAAGGTAATAAATCGTCATATAATTATTAGACTACAGTGTGAAAGGTGCTTCAAACGCCCAACTTTAACCCGGGAAAGCATTAATTAAGATTTTCATAATCCCTCGTACGCTAACATCTCCTTAAATCTTGTTCAGAATTCATTACCTATTCACAATTTTATTAAATTATGATTCCACTTTACCTGTAATTAGCTACGAAGCCTAATGGATAAACAAAAGGGAACCCTTCTGAAATCGGACAAGACAACAATTCCAAAGTTTGTTTGAAATTATTGTAGATGATACAGGGTAGAACTACTGGGTTCTGCTAATGGCACCAGATTGTAACTTATCTATGACTTATTCTAACCGGTTTAGCCCATATATATTATTCGTAGAGTTTTAGCATTTATTGCTTATTCATACACTTTTTAATGCGTCTGTTTTCATTGATTCCCATTAATTTGTTTATTTATCAGTATTAAAAAGAAGCTATAAAGGCTAAAACTCTGTTGCATTTATTTCAGTCCGTTTATTTTCTCTGGTAGTTTTCTCAGTTATAAAAATTCATACTTTGTAGGTGTCCTTAATCGGTTTTAGTGAAAATGGAATTGAAAAATAAGAGAAGTCATCTGAAAGTCAGTATTAGTTATATACTAATACTGAGTAAATTTACTCGACCGAAGAAAGCATTAAAAAAAATTATTTTTCAACAATGTTTCCCGAAGATTTATTATCTTTTGGATTCAATTTTTGGAGGAATTTCTACGTTTATTTAAATTTATCCCTTTGATTAAACATGGGTTGCATTAATTCAGTGTACGTATACCTAATGAGATTAAAAAGTAATTTCATATGTATGTTTATGTAGTGTAATTTGTTATAAAACTCAGTTCTCAAATAATTCTTGTTTGATTTTAACTCTAAAGATATTATTACATATTTTATTGTATTATTACGTTCATTATATCAGGTTTTACTCCGGAATTTAGGTATATTTTCTTTATTATTTCGAAAAATAAGAAGTATCACATATAAATCAAACTTGTACTGAATTAATAAATCAATAGTGAAGAATGTTCGTGTACTTAAAGTTCTATATTCGGTTTCTTAATTAAAAATTGTTTCTCAATTTTTAATGAACAAACAGAATATTTTCTGAAAAATATTTGATAACTTTAAATATTTTTTCTACGTGAACCTCTTAATTTGTATTTGCCATTGTTAATTTCGACTAAGCAATACTATTGTTAACTTGGGAACTTGCGAAGCTATCTAAGTGCAGAGTGCTGAATAATCTGGATTGTGTTATATTTCGTTATGCGATAATCGTTTTCATGTAAATTATTTTTTGTTTTATTGCCTAAGTCATTTTATATTGCTCGCTTTAATAGTGTGAAAGGTATGGAAATTCAAGTACGAGTAAAAATCGCTAAGTCATAAATTCTTTCAATATTCAATTATGACTATGAAAGCTAAATTTAAAATTAAAACAAAATTGTTTCTTGCCTCATTTATATTTGATAATTCAAAGAGACCAGTTTTATTTAAAATAGTGGTCATTAGGCCATCTTAGGTATTTATACAACGTGAAGCCTTGCATTAATACATCTTAGCAATGTTCCTTGAGCAAGAGATAACTATTGTATTTTTGTGTAGGAAAAATATGTGGATATGAATTAAGTGAGCAGATTTGTGGACTCTTGAAATTGTAGAAATCTTTCTTTGTACTTGTTTGTTTTTTGATCGCCCAATGACAGTATCAAAAAGTAAAATGTTTGAAATATTTTTTTTATATGAACAGTGAATAATTAAAATGAACCAATAAATTGGCATTGGTTTTCAAATGTATAAACAAAGTGCAAGTAAAGTAATTTAAAGATATCCCAGGTTAAACTATTAATCCGTCGATTACGCCCATAACCGACATCTATCGATAATTTTAGAAAAAATAAATTATCGGTCTTTCATAAATCCGACGAGGCTACCTGTCACCTAATCCGTTAACCATCAATTGAACTTTCTTTAACATGAAGTAAGATTTACATAGAACAAAGTAAATGCTCTTTTTATTGATGTACACATCTTCCTTTTTACGAAAGTGAACCCCACCAAATATTCGCAAATTCTGTACGTGTGCAAACACAACTTATATAATCAAGTAAAGGTCGACCACTTGAAATATTATGAGATTATTTGTAAGAAATAAATAGAGAAAACGGTTCAACATTTATTATCGTTATTTATTATAAAAATACAATAAAGGAGCAAAGAGATTGTATGATATGACAAAAGGAACAATTCTCGGCAACATGCTGATATTTATATGTGTAGAAATTAACATACGACTACTTAATTTTTTAGTGATATTTCAAAGTTCGCTCTGCTTATTATAAACCGAGTCGGTGTAATATAGTAAAGAATAAAATATTAAATTTAACATGTGTAATTACACCAATACCCTTTTGATTAATTTAGTAAAAGTCCTATAATTATTGTATTGTACAACAATTATGTTTATTACAAATTATATTTAATACAAAACTAGTTTGTAATAAAAAACAAACTTTATCTTAATCTTTTCTATAGTAACCTTGAATAATCGCTTGAATCAGAATCGTCTAATAAGTTTATTATTTATTAATAGAATCGACGATCTGAAAGTTTATTCAAATTTCTTTGGCAGGTCTTCATCAATCGAGAGCGACATGAACAAGGTGGTAAGAATCATGCTGTCGCCATCCCTGTTGTTAAATATTTTGTTATTTCAACAGGAAGTAAATACATTGGTAAAATTGCTATATCGGATCAGTTTAAACCACTTAAATTGGTTATTTGTATTAATGTTGTTAGTAACAACAAATGACGGTAATAAGTATGTTTGTATAAAATGATAATTATGCAGTATGGCATTTTTTCGCAATTCGGCATACTTTCCGTAATTTACGTAAACAAAGTCTACGAACTTGACGTAAGTGCTAAATTCGCTTCACTTCCTTTTGCTACGGCTAAGGGACTACTCTTTTTGCATCTAATACTACTTTTCCGGAAACAGTATTAGAAAAATGAAAAGACTATTCCATAGTCGATTTACTCATCGTCTTTTTTACAAAATTTTATGAATTTAGATCTTGTTTGAATGCAAAATTCAGATAATATTTGAAAATTTTTTTTAAAATTTTTCTATTAGAAAAGAAGAAATAAAGCTAAAAATTACAAATAAAAAACAAATAATAAAAATTATTTGCTAATTTTTATTATTTGTTTTTTATTCGATTCTATTTTGTTTTTTTTAATATGCTAATTATAATAAAATATTTACTTATAATGTTTACATTTTATTAATAATTAACCAATAGCTTCGAAAAAATTCTCGGAAAAATTTTAGATTTTGAAGAAATTTTGATAAAGATGTAGTTATGGAAAACTCGTCTTAGAAAGAAATACCTCCCATGTAATTATTTTAAAATGTATCATAATGCGTAAATCATTAAATATTTAAATAACGTGCCTCAAATATAATCAGTATACAATAAGCTAGAATTCTACATCAGGTTCGATCAGGATTATGATCCATATTTATTAGTTATTCGGTTTTGATAAAAAAAATTTTGACGGTAGTCACTATATATATGGTATATAGTGAATCGTACTAATTTCAAATATATTTGAAATATTAAATGAACTTTCAAACTTTACTAAATTTAGATTATCATATGCGTGTCACGTTTCAAATAACTCCGGAGAGTGAAATGGTATACGCCTTGCGCAGTAAAACGTCGCCACATATCGTTCCGTCACATAAAGGCTCGAATATATACAGATATTTGGGTATATGATATACTCATTGTTCAAATACCAGTCGGTATACGCGCTACTGGATACGATCTCATCAAAAGCACCACTCTTCATCACATGTAATCTGCAAATGTTCAACGACACGAAGGAATACGATTCTTATTGTTTGCTTTACGATATTTTAGTAATATTACCGAGTACAAAGAGTAACTTGCACATTATTTCAGGAACGCGACTTTTAAATGATTTATATTTTTCTATATCAGTAATGGTGCTGACCTGAATTACGAAAATATTTTTTTAAGTAATCGTTTTTTTTAATTCTTCATAAAAACATATTTTCTTTTAAATGAAACTCTTAAATCATCAATTCTTTAAGTAAAACTTGTCAATATGATATCCTCGTGCCTGCTCACAAATCGACAATTAGAAAAAAATTCATTCCTCAACCATTGTTAGCGAATTGACTATGTTAGAGAATGAAAAATAATTTTTTGTCTAGTTTGAGTTGAAATCCATGCTTATAGAAGAATTGTGAATTGTGTTCCGGCAGGAAAAATAAATTTTAGTTCGTGTTATATTCTTTAATATTTAATTGCATAAAGGGCAGAAACAACGAGCCTTGTCTATAGCGGGGCAAGTCGAACCATGCAAAATATAATAGGATATACTTCAATACCGAAAAGATGATATTGTCTTTGTTTCAATTTAGTTCATTTTATAAAATTTAATTCCGTTTATTTTTTCATGTCCTAAACAAAAAAGGAAAGAGGTTGTTAAAAACTTGATTATGAAAAAAATGGTATTTCGTGCATCATATTCTATTTTTCTCATAAAAATGTACATAATAGATTGTATAATAAAAAAACATTTTTGTCTATTTGGGTTATCACTTGATAAAGATATAACTTGGAAAAAATTATATTTTGCTGTTACGTGTTATTTAAATAAGTTATGTTATCTTTTAAAAAATTAAATTACAAAGCAAAATGACAAGAAGAGTAGCGGATAATTTTTTTTGTAAGAAGATATCTGAAAGGTAAATGATATTGTGCAAGAATTTTAGTCAAATATTTTGGATTGACTTTACACTATTACCAATAAAATATATCAGGACAACATATTAGAAAATAACCCTCTTAGATAAAATACACTGATACAATATTTGCTCTATCTTGTATTTTCTACGCCGAGATCAACTTCGACTACAATTTTTCAAAATTTTATTTTGAATTATTTAATTTTGACATAAATCAGTTGAAAATATAATTTTCGTTTGTACATAATTATTATTAAGCTTTTTGATAGTACTCTCATAGCAAAGTATTTCTCAAAACATCTCATATATTTTAACTTTACTTCTGCGCTATATACAATAACCTTAACAACTTTGTAAAGTGTTCGTTAAAAGTGTATAAATTACATTCTTCTTACAAAAATAATTTTTGTAAGTATCAACATTCTAATAATTAGAATAGTAGAAGCTAACTATTTGTGTAGCCATTAGTAGAATCCGAACTCGACATTAGAACTAACTAAACTAATTGAACGTGAATAAAAAATTGGTGTTTCTTTACGACATTATCCAAGACCTTTGATTTGAAAATGAGAAACTGACTTAGATCAGAACTAAAATGGATTAAATAGCCAGTTAGAGTTATTTACAATTCTATGGTTTAATGATCGGTGACAAAAATAGTAACTGTGATTGTATAATGCTGAAAATCAGTCATTGTAGATCATTTACATTGATTATTTATAGATATTTTACAAGCCTGATTTAAACAATTTTCAACAAATATCGTAATACAGATAACAAGTATTAACGAGGTAAACTGTTGAGTTGAAAATGTGTCACCAGGTTACGTTATTACTGTCTTTGGATGAAATTAAATATCTTCAGCCTAGAGTCGCAGGTTACAATTATCGACGATGAGGGTCTTTTTTTTTAAATTCATATGTTGTTAATTTTGTCAGTTGTGAATATATTCAACAGTATTATGAGTTTATAATGAATTTCTGGTAACTAAACAATTAGGCTGTTTATAATTTCTGATGGAAATTATAAGCGGCTTAAGTTTGTAATTTCCACTACAATTTGTTCATTATATGTTACTGATTATTTTTTCTTCTAATTAAAACAAAACAACTTTTAATGCACTGGCCACGGTAAAGAAAAACTTATTTGAGTACTATTAGTACTTGGCGTATACGGAATCATAAGGCATATTTAAATATTCAAGGCAATGTGATACGTTTATTTTCATTAAGAGGCTGTCACGAAAATTATGCTGTTTCAGGCGAAGTTAGACATGATGAATCCACAGAAGTGGTAAAAAATAAGTATAAAATATGTACGAAGGATCATCATATAGAAAATTTTTGAATACCTATAATTCTCCCAAATTTAGTGTTAATATATTTAGTATCCTGTTCTTTTTCAATCAATCGTCACGAAAGTACCAAGATCATTAATTTTTCTCGACTACAGTAATATTATTATTTATTTCTCAATAATTATACTGCATATGCACATACTATATAGTCTATGAAAATCTGTAGATATTAAACTATCGATTTTTATAATATAAAAGTTGTATTTTTATTGGATTAGTACTTGTTACCTAGAGCTGAAAAAAACAACAAACAAACAAACAGAATTTTGCCTTAATAATGTTAATGAGATTTCAGCGTGAATACCGTATTGTGAGGCTGTGAATAGTCGCAATTTTTCTCAAATAATTTAATAAATATAAGTTCTTAAGATAAACGCTGCGGTAACCATATTACAATACCATCATAATTATTGCAGCACAGTATTTATTTTGGAAATATACGTACGCTATAAAATATTTAAGACCAAGTTTGTATGCAAAAAATAAATTTATTATTTGTATATTATACAGGTGTAAATTTTAAAATTTTCTTAGTTTTTGTTTTTTATTTAACAATGAATTTTTGGAGATAAATACTATTTAAGGAATGGAAATGTATGAAGAGATTATTTTCTTTACTTATTTTCGAATATTCCTGAATTACATAGAAGTACGTACATTTTACATCGTTTGATATCGAAAGTAAATCGTATTTCAAGGTTTTTAATTTGTTATAATTTCATAAAGTTTAGCGTTGTAGTGTTTCAAATTCTTTAGCGTTTTAATATTTTTTATAAACAATTGGGTTACCAATTAAATTAAACGTTATTTGTGATCACCTTAAATTAATTAATATTTACAATATTGTAAACGGCAATGGAACCGTCAATCAACGTCAAATCAATTTATACGGTCTAAGATCCATATTTCGGGTACATATCCTATATTCACTTTTGTGTGCCAATCCGGGTTATATACCGCATTATATGGTTGTGCGGTTATCCAACATATTACTACAGCAAAACTAATATTGTTTCAATACGAAGTTAAATCTGGCGCATAAGATCATTAATGAAAAAAATAATTTTCACGAAGGATCAAGATATTGTTATCTACATTGACATAAATATTGTGGTCATCAGCGCGACGTTGCAATCGCGCCATTTACTCGCCACCTATTGTTAATAATTCCATTAAATTAAATTATGCCAAACTGGTGACGGGCTCTTGAAATATTAAAAAATTACTATTTTTTACCATATTAATACATTGCTTAGTATGTATTTCATAGTCATAAAAATGTCATGAATTTTTTAAAGACGATGAGACCTAGAACTACCGCTATATTTCTCTGGTGAACTTTAAGTAAACTTCTAGTTTTGCTATTTTCTTTTTCATTATTTAGAACTTTAATACTATCGAGTTAACAGCGTCGATATTTTCAGGTTCCGTTTTTTAACATAAAAAAAAATGGATCACTTGGTTGTCCATCTCTCCTTTCGACTATTTGCGAAAGCTCTTTTTCTCGGAAATAGCTTGGTTGTGTTGCGTAAGTATAAGGAAAATTCCAAAAATCAATGATTTTTAATTCTGTGTGAAATTATGTATTTTTTTAAGTATACGTCTGAGAAAGAGATGAGAGGAAATATTACATTATTTATAACATAGTCTTAATCACTAATCATTAAAATTTATTGGATAATTTCTGTCAAATTACAATCTTGAAAGTTGGAACAAGTAAGGGAAAGAATCCAAAAATCAATGATTAGTAATTCTATATAGAATAAAATATTTTTTTAAATATATCTGGAAGATATGGCATCTGGTATATATATGTATCGCTACATTTTTTTGCTCAAAAATTATTATTTATAAATACTTAGTGAGACTTTCATATATTTAGTGCCTAAAGAGTAGAGACTTAGGTAAGATTCTAACAAAATAGTTTTGGGATTTCTTACAAGCCGCTCTTCCAGTTGATATCTAACAAATTAACACTGAGCATTTACAAATGTATAATTTCTTAGTTATTGGTAGTTAAATGGTTAATGAGAAAAAAAGCTGTGATGGATAGATATACATGTAGACACGTGGTGATCTTATTTGTAATGGGGTCCGCTACATCATTTTGGGATACGACATCCTAGAAAAGCAGCGGACAACTAATCAAACTTTGGCATAAATATTATGACACTAAAGTATAAAATCATGCAAACAATTTGTCAATAAGACGTATGAAAACAGAAATTAGATTTTATAAACAATAATTAGGCTTAATGGTTGCACCTCTTTAAATTTATTTGATTTAGATGGTAATTTTATTAAACCAAATGATTGCAAATTTTATTAAACCATTTTTCCCACAGTATCAACTTTATGATACTACATTTTTGAGGTAGTTAATAGGAAGATATATTAACGTTTTAAGACATTTCCTGAAACATATTAATTGTATGAAACTATGTAGTCACCTAAATATTATTGTGCCAATTGGGGTACAATGACTAAAAGCATAATAAAAATATTATTTTCCAATATATGAAGATGAGCAGAAAACGATATTTTAGCACTAGAAACAAATTTCAGGGATTATATTGGGTTTTGGAGTTGCGCAAAAGCTACTGAAGAAATTTCTTACAAAACACAAAGCTATTTTTAACAAAATTGCCCCTCGTTTTTCTTATATTTTATCTGATAATTTACTTAAACTAATTAAGGTATCATGCCGCAGTAATAATAAGAAACAATCTCACCAAAAATATTAAATATTTAATGTGAAGATGTAGTTGAAAAATTCAAGAGTTAAGTTTGGTGACAGGTTTGACAAAAATAATGAATGTATGTGGGTCAGTTGTCAAGTCAACAGCACTTGCCCAATGGCGACTAATCACGACTTATATGAGCCGATAGGCACAGTGAAAAGTATGTATATATATACACACACACATATATATATATATATATATATATATATATATATTTAATATATTTATATATACACACTACACACTATATGAAAGCCAACTCAAGCAGTGTTCAAAAAGTCAATGCCATGGGGGTCATTCTGGGATTTATAATAGACCTTGAAATATCTTCGAAATACATAGAAATATTTACATCCTAGAAAGAATTGCTTTTCTAATGAACAGCTTTTTGTAACTTGCTATTAGTGGAACAGCAAACTTTTATTTCTAGCAATAAACTTGCGAGCAATGTTGAAGAATGTTTTGAACGGCTTCTGAGGATAAAATTAAAACCAAGATGCTAGCAATAAACGTTAGGCCGTTCGGTAGGCAACTATTTCACACGAAAATCTGATCACATCGATATTTAAATAGTTTCATAATCAAGTTTCTACTGTCCATTTTGTTTTCATGGAAAGTGTACAGGGAATATTTTATTACAAAAAAAATATATTTCAATTTTATTCAAAAATAATTGTGCTGCAAAACTAAAAAATTATAGCAAAAGATGTATAGCTAAACTAAATATTGACTTAACAAAAAAACACTTAAAACAACATTGAAAGATCATTCTTTTAATTAGGTGCGAAAAAGATATTCACATATTCATATAGGAACAGTCGCTCTCGAGATATTTGCGAATAGGGGTTAATTTTAGAAGCTGATTTACACCTCCCCTCTTCTCCCTCGTACTGCATTAATTTTTCTTTTACTCATAATGAACCTACTAACAAAATCTGATAAAAATTTCAGTAGGGTTTTAATGCACTTTGGAACCTTTTTCCACCCCTGTCGACAGAGCTGCATCTTCCAAATAGTGACCAAAAAGATGTCAACGAAGAGCAAACATTTTTAATTTTTGCTGTTTCTCGCACACCATTCTGATTAATTAGTTCATCAGCCATGAAGCGCATAGTAAATGTTATTTTTTCGGTCGAAAAATACTTCCAGTAAAGACGCGAGGAGTAGACTGAGTGCACGCAATAAATGCGTATCCCGCTGCGACCTCGTGTGTTTTTACCAACAGAGGTATTATGAACTGTGATCTGTTTACATTACACCGCCCTCGTTTACTTTAAGCTGATTTGTGGTTGTTATTATAAGGTACAACGCTTTATTCCTTGGTGAATATAAATTAATTGTATATTAGCTGTAGGGTTTGTTTTTCATATTTTTAGAATAATGAATATTTATGATATTGAAGACAAATGCACAATATTTGTCTTAAATTAACTAAAATGAATGAAAGATTATGTCATATGTGACAGTTAAGGAAATGTGTAATTTTAGATAGAGATTCTTTCGCTCCGATCGAAAAGCTGTTCAAAGAAATTTATATGAGACATATTAAGAAGAGTATTCATTATATATCAATGAACGAAATGAACAAGTTTTCTTAAAATCAATTGAGAGTTTACTCATAGATAGGATCTTAGCACGGCTTGAAAAGTATACTTACCTTTAAAATGTTACATATCCACTTTAATATTTTAAATGGGAAAGTAAGTTAGTCTATGTCTTCACCGACAAATTACTTAATTGATTTTATTGAAAATTATCTAAAATATAACTTGCTATCCGACAGGACTTTTATTATAAATTAAATATGGCAAATGATTTAAGAAGGCTTATTGTTTTTTTTTACTTAAGATCTTCTTGATATGAGTAATTTATAGAAAAATAATAATTTATAGTAATTATAGCCAACAATACTATTTAAAAACATGATTTTTTACGAAATGTCAGTGTAATGTGCTACGCTGTTATCATTTTGATTATATGTATATTATTTAATCATTGGCTACCAGGTGAAGGCAAGTATATATTTTTAATATGGTTATAATAATTAGTAGTCGTTATATTTTTATTACGCAATTTTAATAATGGAAAAATACTGCCATGAGAATATTAAAGCCGGTAACAGGTTTATTTTTATGAGTATGATAACAGCTGCATTGTAAATACTTTTGTGGAAAATTTGTTTACAGTACTCGACGATCCTCAGTTAAAACTTCAATATCCCCAGTTAAAATGAGGTCAAGTCCTTGTTGGACTGTGCTCAAAAAAGTCTCTTTGGAATTTTCTTGAATTAATTTTATGAAAATACAATTTTCTTCTTTTTTGTAAATAGTGCTTATGTTATTAATTTTAAATTCATCATGACCAAAAAATTTTTTATGTTTAATATTCATAATGAAACGTGTTGAAGAATTATGATTTTTAGGGTCCCATATCAGATAGCAAAAATGAAATCGTATAATTTCACAGTGGCCGTTTGTCCGCCCACCTTTATCTTTCCCATCGTTGTAGTTTCTTCAGTTTTAGGCTTATGTGCAGCAAAATTTTCACGTAGCTTCTTTAAATTAAATTGTGTGAAAATCTCAAATAATATTTTTTACACGTGTAAATTAGAACCCATTTTTTCAAATTTTGTTTTCAGTTCTATAGTATTGTTTAGGTTTCTTGAAATAATAGTAAAGTTTCATTTATCATCTTTTATTTTAATACTTCTTTTAAGAAATATTAAGCTTCAAAGTGACATACAATATTCATAGAGGTAGAGCTCTACGCTTCAAGCATGGGTTTGAAATATCTGAATGCGGATACAATGAACAAATTGTCGTTAAATAATTTTGTGTAAGGCAGTAAGTAAATAAATAAAATGTTTGTACATACAAATATTTATACTTTCTTAAAGGTCGTCACGGTGATGTGTTAATCACAAGTCATACGGCCTGTGACGACGCGGCGCACCGCGAAGACCCAGGTTCGATTCCCGGCCATTCGTCGAGCGGGGCTGGACTGGTGTTATGGTTGGCTGTAAGAGATTGCTTTCGTACCAATAAGTCCGCCATATGTATCAATTAGATACATTAAACTAGATAAATAAATTTGGTACCTATCGTGTACACCAAAGTATGTGCTCCAGATAATAAAATTATTTCTTTAGTTTTACAGATCAGTAGAGTGTACTCGTAATGACCTTTAGTTTTTATGGGAATAAAAATGTAATTTCAAGACTTTCTGAATTTCTGCTTAGAAATGTCATTTTATTTTTTTGAGATTTATCAATATATGTGAATTTTGAAGTTTTAATGATCGTAATCTTTTAATCAATTCTTTTAAAGATTTATTTTTTTTAAGATTTTGTAATAAAATGAAATTTAACGGGCTGCATTTTTTTACGAAACATGTGACGGAGAATAGTTAGGTATTGGACTAAATTATTTCAATCATTATTCATCAACAAATTTTCATGATACAGAATATGAACAGAGACATCAGCATGCTCTATAACATATATATGTTCATATATTCTTATAAATGTTTATATATTCTGAATATATGTTGATATATATCTATGAACATAAAGAATATTCGAATATATGACATATGCAGTAGTTTGCAACTACAAAGTATAATAATTCCACGCAAACCTGTTTTAGTAAATGTGCTTAACCGTATTCGCTAGTATAACATCTTAAGTCCTCGACGATTGTTTTGAAATGTACCATTAAAAGCTAACATTATATTATCAAAGACTGTCAAATACGAATATTAAACTTAGTTGCCGGTATATAATGGTTAGATTCTGTGAGTTTCGATCACAGATCGAAAGTTTCGATAGTAATTTTACATTTATTTTGACCTAGCGGATTTAGTCTCTCCAATTTTTAATGAATTAGATATTTGAATATTATGAAATAATATCTACATTAAATGTAAAATTAAGTATATAAAACATTGTGCTGTTTTATAAATAAAGGGAAAAGTAACAATTAAATATAATATGTAATAATAAATGCCACTAATTGGTTGTGTTCGGGGTGGAATAAATTCCTTATGTATTTTTTTATATTCTCTGCTTTTTTAAACATCTTCTAATTTCAACTAACTTGGAGATAGGAAATGTTTTTCTTATTTATTGAATGCAGTATGATGAAAGGGATCTGTTGAAATGCAATCGAACATTACTCATATTTTCATACCATTTTTTATTTACGAGATACAAGCCTCCAAATATTTACAATGCATTTAGTAAATATTCAGTTAAATGCAAAATAATTTTGGTCAATTTGAAATAAATAAAAATAATATAGCAAGTAATTTCTTTCCTCACATCTGTGAAAAAATATACCAGGTTATAAATTTAAATAATAAAATCTAATTAGAGCATATGTAGTAGTAGGTATATAACTGCTTAAAATTTCCATATGATTAAGCATGCATAGAATATTTAGAATGCGAATTTTACTCAAATTTAACGGGTTTATTGAGATTTAATACGTTAAGTTAGCAATAAGTTAGGTATCATAAAATCTTCTTCCGTGCCTCTTCTCTTTATTTGGGGTCGGCCTTCCTCGCATTCCGGCGCCAAGTCAGACGATCTTGGGTTGTCCATACATCTAAGTTTGCCCGCGCCAGATCTTTGGCAACGGTTTTCCACCACGTGGCCTCTGGTCTTCCTCTACCCTTTTTTGTGTCCGGGATAGCCAGGGCTGTTTTTACGGCGTTACATTCGTCCCGTCTCATCACATGCCCGTACCATCGCAAACGACTTTCCACCATCTTATCTACTATGGGTGCGACCTTGAAGGATCCTCTAATGTACTCGTTCTGTACTTTATCAAGTTTTGTGACTCCCGCTGCCCATCTTAGCATTTTCATTTCGTTTGTGTGCATTTTTTGTTCATGCTGTTTTTTGACGGCCCAGCATTCTGCACCATACATCATAGCTGGTCTTATTTCTCTTTTGTACATTTTACCTTTTAGTTGTATTGGCATCTTTGAGTCGCAGAGTACACCGGAGAGCATTCTCCATTTTTTCCAGGCAGCATTTATGCTATGGGTAACATCCGCGTCGACACTGGCATTCGCACTCAGCATTGACACCAGATATTTAAATTTGTTTACCTTCGGTAATGGTTCTCCGTCGTTGTTTATGGAAGCATTAGACAGTGGTTGGTCAGAAAATTTGCAATGTAGATATTCGGTTTTGCTTCTGCTAATGCGTAGGCCATTTTCCTCTAGTGCTTACTTCCAGTCATGAAGGGTGTTTTGAATAGTTTCTGCGTATTTGTCGACCAACACGATGTCGTCAGCATACAGCATACACCAGGGAAGAGTAGCCTGGGCATGTTTGGTAAGATAGTCCATGGATAGATTAAATAAGAGGGCTTAGTTCCGAGCCTTGATGTACTCTAACTCTGACTTCAAATGGTTGACTGGTTCCAGCTAGACTTCTTACTTGTATGCTGATGCGCTCATATGCCTCTTACCAGATTGATGTAGTATTCTGGTATCCCTTGGGCCCTCATAGCTTGCCAGACTAACCTGCGTTGTATCCTATCAAATGCCTTCTCAAGGTCTATGAAAACCATATGAAGATTTTCTTTGCTGGCCCTGTGCTTCTCCATGAGGACTCTTAGAGCCCGTATTGCATCTGTGGTGGCTCTACCTGGCGTGAAACCATATTGATTTTCTGATACGGATATAAGATGACTGGGACGGTTGTTTACAATGCACTCCCAAATTTTTAGCATGTGAAATGTCAACTTGATACCCCTATAATTACCACAGTCGCTTACTTCTCCCTTGTTCTTATAGAAGGGCACAATAAAGCTACGTCACCAAGATTCCGGGATTTTGCTGCTGATTAGGATAAGATTGAAAAGTTTTGTCAGCCAGTATATAGCAGCTGATCCTAGCACTTTACAAAGATCTGCAGCTATGTTATCTGGACCTACCGCTTTATGGTTTTTCATCTTTTTGACTGCTTTCTCATCTTCGTCAACGCTTATTTTTGGAATGGGACCTTGTATCATAGGGGCATTTTCCAATGGTTTACAAGGAAACTCTTTATTACGCAATTGCTGGTAGTATTGACCCTACCTCTCATTTATTTTGTTGTTGTCTGTTAGTAGGACTCCATATTCATCTTTAATACACTTATTGATCTTAATATCTAAACTAGTTTGATGTCTATTACTCGCAAGCTTGAATATTTCTTTGTCGTTTTCAGCCTGCTCAACTTTAGAGTAAAAGAGTTGCCGTGTATCAGACTGATATTGCGCTACCTTACGCTTAATCATCTTTTTTGCTGATTTGTATTTTATGCGATCTTCTTCTAATTCTGATTCTTGCTATTATTTAAAGTAGGCTTTTTTGGATTTTAAAGAGTCTTTCAATTCTGGGTTCCACCACGTGGAGTCTTTATTACCACTTAGCCTCCCTTTTGATATTCCAAGGGCTTTTTCGACTTCTTTTTTACATAATGTTTTAAAGTTTTACGACATATCATCAGCTGTGGTGGTGTTATCATTTTCTATATCTTCTATTAGTTTCTGTTCGAGTTTGTTTATAAGTTCTTTCACCTTTTCAGTGCGCAATAGGTGCCATTTTATTTTAGGGATTTTGATTTTATGTTGTTTTATAGGTTTGGGTAATTTAATGCATCCCAGTAAAATTGTCTGCTGGGTAGTCAGGGCTTCGCTTGGTATAACCTTGCAGCCTTTAAATATCTTAAGGTGATATCTTATAGTGAGGATGAATTCTATCTGTGTTTGCTTATTTCCGCTCTTATAAGTGATAAGATGCTCTGCTTTCTTATTAAAGTATGTGCTAACGACGGATAAGTTATGTCTCACACAAAAATCTAATATATGTTCACCGCCTTTATTTATGATGCCATACCCAAACTGACCCATGATCTCGTGATAGGCTTTATTGCAACTGCCTACGTGTCCATTTAGGTCATCTCCGATATATTTCAACTCTCCAGGTGATATCGAGTTGAGTAGGTCGTCGAAATCGTCCTAAAATTCCTGTTTTTCGTTATAGAAGCAGCCAGTTTGTTGTGCATACACTGAAATAATATTGATGGGTGGTTGTTTATCCATGGCTAGTTTAGCCGCTATGAGGCTGTCACTTTTTTTGTTAACATTAATGATACGTTGCTTAAGGTTCGAGTCCAATACTATTGCAAGTCAATTTCGAGTGTTTATAGCGCCGTAATATAATAGTTGGTAGCCAAGTCCTGGATCTCGTGACTTTGCCCCTTTCCATTTAACATATGTTAATTTGCCGAGCCCTTAGCACATCTGCTGATTCTTGGCTTCGGCCTGTGAGAGTACCAAGGTTCCATGTGGCTAATCTTATTCGAGACTGAGAATTATGCACCTGCGAATTTGCATGTTTGTCATATTTTCCGTCATTTACGGGGCCCTAGCATAATCTTCATAGATCGCATTTCTCACATTCTCAAGGCCATTGTCGCTTGCGGGGGATGCCCTAACTTTGGTCGCTGTCTTTCTTTTGCCTTTCTTCATATTTACGAGGAGGAGTGTTTGACTAAATGTTCTTACGGTCGGTTGTCACCTGACGCCAAGACTGTACTTTTATGCTCAAGTGTAGGCGCTGCCGCTGACCCTGCTCTGGGTTCTTCCGCCACCATCCTTTCTGAACGCTCCAGCCTAAACGCACAGCACTGCATAGACCTCGCCCTCACATATTTTGAAAAAGCTCTTTGCAGGGATTTGATAACGGAGTGTTCTTCTCCGGCCTGTTTGGTCCGCGGGAGGTAAATTATTTCCCTCCTACC
This sequence comes from Druceiella hillmani, assembly GCA_039881145.1. Classification (NCBI taxonomy): domain Eukaryota; kingdom Metazoa; phylum Arthropoda; class Insecta; order Lepidoptera; family Hepialidae; genus Druceiella; species Druceiella hillmani. The sequence continues at coordinate 3,055,209 of JAYKKI010000130.1, forward strand.
CGGTATATCTGTCGAGCGTTCCCCTATCCGTCACCTTGGGGACGCGTTCCCTAGGGGTACGGCTCCCCCGGAAATTAGGCATCATAAAATAAGTATAAAAATAATAAATATAATTAAAATTCTTGCACAAATATTTCATACCTCCAGAAAAAATTCTTTAAAATATTGGATTCACAAATTTTAATATTTGTGTCATACTTCATTGTTATATAAGATATACCTAATGTGTCTTCCGAGTCTGATGAGATGTTATTTTAAATGGTAACTAAATAAGTAAATATGTAAAATATTGACGACTGTAATTTTTTAAGATCGAATTGAAAAGCCAGAGATACTCGTATGATCACGAAAATAATACACAACGAGAACAGATATATTTCCTTGCGTTTTAATTAGATTCTTTATTGAAATTTAATTATATTTCTAGTCCTTTTGAGAACACAAATTAAACTTAAATTTCCATTTTGTTGAAAGATACAGAATAATTTGGTTAGCAATTTAGGTAATATTTCTTTGCCAAATATAATAATGTCGTCAGAGTCACCGTCTGGAACTGGTTCCTTTCTAATTTTAAATATTTAATGGCTAATGCTTCGTCACTATTTATGATCTTCGGTGCAGTACTTCGTGTTTATTGAAAATTAATTCATTATAATTATTATTACATAAATTGGAATAAGATATTTTTACTAATTGTTCTTCCCTTTCACAGAATATTCCTTATTTTTAATTCTCGTTGACGTAACATGTTTGACGTTTTAATTACCTTCTTCAACAAGTAAAATAAACCTTCAATCAACTGTGCAGTGAGCATTATGCAGTTCATTAGATAGCTGAAACCTTAAAATATTTAAAAATAAAATTGAGTAAATAATGTAAAAAAAATAACAGAAAAATGAATATTTTATATGAACTATATCGAGGAAAATGATAATAAATATTTTCAAATTAATGCAAAAATGAGGCATTGAATTACAGTGTATATTTTATAAAATGTACAATTTGTTTCACACGTCGTTAAAAATTGACGTAATATGAAAATTACTAATAAATTTACGTAAATACATATCTTACAAGTAAAATAAATTATATTAGGAGTAAATATTGTGTTAAAGAAAATTTAACAATTTTCTCTAAATATTTGCAATATATTTATATTTGTAAATTACCAAGCGATTTTTGCCAAAAATTCATAAAACGGTTATCAAAACGTAATTAGATGATGAATTTTAATGCATAGCTTTGTTTCCATATGCGATAGTCGACATCGCACTTACATGCCAATAATTGCCTTTCGTCATATTGGGATAACAACGGGCTGTAGGGATGCGGCGTACAACCGTTCTGGTCATAAAAATTTAATTAATTGCTTCTTCACTAAATAATATGTTTATTTTCCTCGCACAAGAAATGCTAATTGCTGAAGAAATTGAAAAATAAGTGTTTTATATGGAATAGTACAGTACATTACATTTCGATTAATGTATTAGTGACGTGCTCGTTTAATAATGCGCGGGCGTATTTGAGCGTACTACCAGCATCGGAGGTTTGGTACGTAGAGACCCATACCATCCACCACTCGAGGTTTACATACATTTATTAACTCGTGTAGCGCTGCCGGAGCATCAAGCGACTACTTATATCGAGCGAGATTTTCGTAAGGTTGATTTTCTTAATTATTTTGGAGACTTAAAACTTTATTTTGGGACAATGTTTATAAAGCTAACAACCCTAATCAAGCTGTTAATTTTTGTACACCATAAAGAATATTTTAACTGACTGTATTCCTCAAAAAAGCGGATCAATGTGGGTCATCGATATTATTATCCGACTTGGTTTAACAATGATCTTATCCGCGAGATTCAAACTAAATCTTATTTCCATAAACAACTTAAAAAGTATGCTGTCAGCCATGATTTTAAAATGATTAGGTTTTGGCGCAAACAAGTAAAATATCACATGAGAGCTTTGCATATTACTTACGTTCAAAATGGTGTCTTGTACTTGGGTGGAGCCGTAGCGAACGCGTTTGCTTACTATTTTAATTAATTTTTTTTTAATAATAAACAGACGGTCGAATTTGCGACGGCAGCTTGAATTACTATTAATAATGGCTCATTTCTTTTGCATATTAGTGGGGTGATTGCTGTGGAAGTCGTACTCACGTTGGCACAGCTCCAATCTAAACTTATTCCCAGTCCTTATAGTTTATCTCCATACGTAATAAAGGCTTGTTTCGACGTATTCGTCAAACCATTTACATTTATAATAAATATTTTATTATGTTCTCAAATTTATCCATCTGTTTAGAAGACTTCCCCTGTAAATCCAGTTTTGAAAGTCTGGTTCTAGTTCTGATATAAAAAATTATCAGCCTGTGGCTTTCGTATTATCATTCGCTAAAGTGTTCGAAACTGTTTTGCACCACCTTGTATTTATGCATATCCAATGCCAGTTAACGGATTTCCAGCACAGTTTCCGTCCAAAGCGTTCCACCATCACTAATTTTGTGAATTAAGTGGCTGAAGAATTAGATCTAAATCGTCAAGTCAATGTCGCCTATTTTGATTTTAAAAAGGCAACGACTGAGTGGACTATGATATTCTACTAGTGAAATTATTGAATGTAGATATATCTCCTGGTCCAGTAAAACTTTTCGTCAGTCGCTTTCGGGCTCGTAAAGAATAAATCCGACTTCAAAATTTTGAATATCGACTTTACGTTATTCAATCTGGAGTTGGTCCAAGTAATAATTTAGGTCCACTTTTGTTTCTGATTATTATAAACGATACGATGGTAAACTTACCTTCAGTTGTCAGCAATGCTCATTGCCTTCTCTTTGCCGATTTTTTAAAACTCTTCTTAGGTGTTAAACTCTTCTTAGGTGACATACTTCCGCTTTCGTGTGCATTTTAATGCTAGCAAATGTGGTGTGATGACGTGTATGTAATAACGTACTCCCGCTTTCGTGTTCCTTTTGTGGGTAGTTATTAGTTGGGCGAAGCTACACTAAAGAGTTTCCGACTATGCGAGATCTTAGTGTAATTATGGACAACTATCTTATAATTCACGATCGTATCATGGAAACCTGTCAGTAAGCCTATACTGTACTAGGATATGTCATACGGATTTCCCAAGATTTCCAAGATACTGAAGCTACTTATTTTCTTATGTTGGGGAAAATATTAAGAAAAGTTAATAGGTTTTTATATTGTGAAATGCATGGGTATTATCCTTACTTATTTCCTTCAGATTTTGTAATGGGCATGGTCGGGTGTAATTCCCTTCAACTTCCCAGGGAATTGCTTTTAATCATGCATTTTTTAAAATTATTAATTCAAAATATTAAAAACCCTTCGATCCTGAGTTTAGTGACCCTCACGAGGGGACAATGTCATTGCTTATTTTACCTGCCTAGAGCGCGTACGAATACTCATTGTTCGCCTGTCTTCCGTGCACTCACATTGCTCAATGCAGTGTTGCAAGATGCATCCAGTCAAAATATTTTTTTTGCCCAATTGACCGCTTTAGAAATGGGGTCATAGAGTATTTTAGTAGCATAGGCTAGATGATATTTATCTAAATTACTGTGCATGACTAATTGCTAGCTGATATTTCTCTAAATTACTGTGTATTTGTTTTGTCAATTGCTTGGAATTGCTCTGTGAGTGTATTATCCTATTCATTATTATTTTATAACTATTTTACATATGCTCTTCCATATACTCAGTGCTTTTGGTAATACTGTACGTTGGGCATGAAGTTTCCAAGAAATAAAAAGGAAGAAATAAATTAGTATAAAATTATGGGGATCATGAAAACCCTAAAGTGCAACTACACCGTAAAGCGTTCAAAACATATTTAAAAGTGCTATGATATACTCAAATATCTGTAACAAAGGCTTATAAATGAATTACAAAATAAGTTAATAGATCTACGATTAATTAAGTCAGTTTACCTAACTTCAAGTCCTAAACCCAATCTTTGCCCGTACCGTTTGAGAAAAACTTGAAATAAAACTAAAATCGGAGCAATAATCACGGTCCTTATGAAAGAAATTCAATCGTCTCGTTGCAGAGTTTATTTTAAAGTTTAAATTTTTTGACAAAAAACAGGTTGTACTCTTATTACGTATAGTGTTTTTACGTTTTTTTTTGTTCGAGCAATAAGAACGAATAAAGGTCTTATCTGCAGAGCAATGTAATATAGAAATGAATAGCTATTCCACATTGTATTGTAAGTTTCAAAATTTTTCTTAATGAAAAATAAAGAAAAGTTGTTATTTCTCACAAAGGTTTTCATTAAAGTGCACTTATTTAATTTTGATATTTATCCGTGCACACTTGACTTAGTTTGTTTACTTCGGACCATATTAATCAACTATTATAAATTCTTTCATTATATCATTTTTATTAAATGGCATTGTAGAAGCTGTAAATGCTTGGTGCAGTCATTTGAAAACTGTATTATTTTGATTTTCATAAGAACGATGATAATATTTTTTCCAAATTTTAAAATTTGTGTTTTTGTCAACGAACGTTTTTGTTACGGGTTTTGTACACGGTTAGTATAACAAGTATATAGAGCATAGATACGAAAGGATATGATATACCGTAGCAGAAAAGTTAAAGAGGGTTCGCAATAAATCTACTAATTTGCGAAGAATTTCCAATAAAGGACTTTGATTATAAAATCTGACGTTATATGAATTATGCTTGCTAGCTATTGATTTATAAAAACAGGGATTTTCTTCATTTTTAAAATTTTTTTGTTAATCGTCACTTACACAATTAAATGAAACTGCGTGATGTAGTATTATTTCTATTATAATAGCAAATAATATTTGCTAATAGTTCACCTGAAGATGTTGTAATATAACGAAACCTAGGTCGTGGTAAAGAACTTAAAGAAAGTAGAAATAATACTGCATCACGTAGTTTCATTTAATTGTGAATAATGAATTTCTACAAAATTAACGAAAAATATATTCAATATCATCACTTACAATAATTTATTTAAGAATATAAGATATTAGATTTGATATAACATGTTAGGTTTACTTCAAACCTAAATAAATTCTCCTACATGAGATATTAAGTTAGTTTTAAATTCCCACTAATATATCACGAAAAATAATCGGCAGCACAGTTTGCTGTAAAGCTTTGAAGTTACGAATTTTCAAGAAATTTATTTGACAACACTAACCTAGCAGTAATGCATAATGCAACCGAAATCATTCAATTATGAAAGCACCTCGATATATATCGATTAAATTTGCAATTAATAACTAGTAACCTACACGCAGGAAAGAAGTAATGACAGCTAAAATACGATAGACTAAATGCTAACACCATGTGAATATCTTAATAGAGCAACATTGGATGCGTTGTGAAATATAATAAACTAGCGACCCGGTCCGGCTTCGCACGGATAGCTGATGGGAAGGAAAATTCTCAGACGTATAATTTTTTTTCGTACTTAATCCGTATTTATCGCCTTAGATCGACTAATTTAGGCAAAACCTACATAAATTATGTTCCTTTGGAGTAGTATTATATATCTAGGTCCAAATAATTTGTCAGGCATAATGAAGTAATAATGTGTATCTAAGGGAGAGTTGCGTATAGCTTGTAGGTTGGTAAATCAAAATACGAATGACGTGAAGTTATTTATTTTTTTCATAAAACAACGTAATAAGTACTAAACATTATTTATATATTTTAGCGAATTGTATTATAATATGACTTATGACATAATTATTCTAGGGGAATTAAAAAATCGCAAGAGATATATTTATAGGTAAATTTAAAATATTTCTTTATGTACAATATTTATTACTTCCACCGGATTATATGGAAGTACAAACAAAATATATTTTGACGTCACACGTGATGGAGAAAAGTACAAATGACCGCGTGAAAAACATTGAAAACTGAGATAAATTTCATCAATATTTAAAGTCTGGTACTACTTTACTTTATTTATAGTCATTCCAAATATTAGTCGTTAAAGAATTACACACAACACTGCCATATAAAACAAATATGCTACCTTTGATATTCTAACGATTAACATAGCCCATACTAGTGAAGTCCCAACCGATAGCAGATTTATACAGCCCAAATCAGTCCTATATTTCTTGTCATCCTAAATGCTATAAACTATTGGCAAATAGCACTATCATACAAAAAAAAATTATGCACCATTCTAACGATTTACGCTGCCCATACGCATTTAGCTTTCAGATGTCGTAATTTTTTCCAACTTACTCGACAATTTTTATCGTAGTGCGGCCAAATTACAAAAAAGCTTCATAAAATACACCTAAACTTTCTTCATAAATCACTCTATCTATGATGAAAATCGCATAAAACTCTGAAAAGTAGTTCTTGAAATTATCGTGTACAGACAGACAGGCAGACAGAAAGTTTATTTTATACTATATAGTGATAAAAATGGCTCGTAAAATATGCTTTTTGTAATTAACCATAGGCATCCTTGTAAAGTAACAACAAATACTTTTTCATATTGAAATTTTTTCGTTACAAAATATCTATTGCAATATACCGAGCGTTTATGTCGACGATACTGAAAGAGGGGAAATTTAAAAAAAAACAAACAACATAACAATAAAGCATTTTAATTAGAATGTAATTGAATTTACAAACGATACATTTATAAATTTACGAAACAGCAAGTTGACGAAATATTTGAAAAAGCTTTTGCTTAGACTTGACAATTAAGATGTCAAATATAATTTCATGGACAAAGATCTCACACATTAAATTATCGAAAAATATCGTTCCGTGGAATTAGGAAAGAATTATTAATAGCAATATATTTTTTAATTCCAGGCCAACAATAAGAGAAGCAAATACTTTGGATGTATTGAGCAGACGATTAGAAAAATTTTAAAAATCGAGTCGATACTGATCTTTTGAACTTAAAAATGGGAAGGGATAATTAATACATGCCAATAGTAAATTTGATCTAGTTATGATAAAATTTCATATGTTAGAAAAAAGCCCTATGTACGTAATGGCATCTTTCATTTATGGGATTGCAAGGATTGTATTTTATGGAATACATGATACTTAAAATGTAACGTGATTTTTACCGTCATTTACGAGAATATTTCACAAAAGATAATAGTATAAATTAAACAGATCAAAAAAATAAAACAGATCCCAAACCAAAACAAAAATCTGAAATTAGATATATCGAAAAGTGAAACTTGGACCACATTTTTCATCTGAATGATGACTTATTCATGAAATGAATTGGTGGAGCAATTAAAGATATCCATCGGCTTGGTAAGCAAATGTAATTTAATATCTGACAAAACGTGGTAATTGCTAAAGGTCATAATTTAGAGATCTCTAGTTAGGTTGAAAATTCACATACTGTTATGCTGCTGCTGTCAGAAACCTCTTCAAATAAAGAATCCTTTTAAAAGTAAACTTTTGTCATGATATAATTAGAACAATATTTTTTAAAGCAATATTTATTAGGGTAATTATTTTTATTGAACTGGAGGTATTCCAAATAGAGATTCAAGTTAACTTGGGTAGTGATATATATATCGAAAGGTCAGCAAATTCTTTTTTCTGAAAACTAAAATGATTGCAATTTGAATAATGATCAGTAAGTTAGTTATGTCAGTCAACCGACTGTACACAGACATATCCATTAATTGAAAAGAAAAAAATAGCTATAAATTTAGAAAAACTCAAAAACGTACATAATGTGGAATAATTTTACGACCCGTTTTCTACGCAAAATAGTTCTTATGTTGAAATAGGATTGGTATGGTACAGGCATGTAAATAAAACAAAAATCTCCAAAATAATACTTAAATTAATCTAGAAATTATTTGTCTGGATTCAAAAGCTAATTAACAATTACCGGCTAGAAGGTCTGATGATTCCATCAATTATTATTATATATGTGTATATATATATATATATATATATATAAATTTATATATACATATATATATATATATATATATATATTTATATATACATATATATATATATATATATATATATATATATATACATATATATATATATATATGTATATATGCATATGTATAAACTAAAACTAGAAATTTTGTTTTATGCAATTTTGTGAAAGAATTGTGTAAATTTAGTAACAAAAACAAAAAAAAATATGCAGTTGTTTTAGGAGAAAAATATCAAACTTCTAGATTATTTTGAAATAACTCCAATTCTGCTTCAAATTAAAATCAAACTAAATGCTTTACTTCATGTTTGTAAAAGTAAAAAATAAATTTTCTTGTCAACAACTAACGTCAAAAATGCCAAAAGTGACATATCGTCGGCCTAAAATGTTAACCTGCTAAGTCCATTTTATCAAACTTTACAGGACGATAAAAAAACTTAATAATTTTGAGAAATTATCATTTTTGTTTGTTTTTTTTTATAAGGTAGATGAAAATAAATTTATTTGATTTTTTGAATGTATACAAAGTGAAAAATATGCTTTAGTTTTAGACTAATATGTACTTTCATGGATTTGTCTGTTTTTCTTTTTATAGCTCAGTATGAGTTTAGGACTAAGCAGTTTAGGTATTTGCCACTTTGAATGTTTTAAATTAGTTTAGTTTAAATAAAGCAAAGTAGAAAGTGCTTATAACTCTTTTTATTTTATGTATTCTAAATTATAATTTCTTACTTTAACATTTCTAGTAGGTATTCATCAGACAAAAATATAAAATCATAGTATTATTGTACTATGAATTAACATACAATCAACCAAGACACTTTATTTCTTTTTTTTGAATTTTTTAATTTACCATTCCCTAAAATAATAAACTGAACAAAATCAATCAAGTTATCACAATGCTAAAAGATCTTTTATTATCTATTTATCACAAAATGACAAAGGCACTAGATAAATTCTATAAAATTATGGATACCTAACTGCACAATTGCATTCTTATGTTAGCTTTAGAAAACAGAATAATCAACAAGAACATAAAATAGGTAATTGAAAGTAATTTTAACATCTTGTATCTTAAATGATTTTAAGCCATTTGCTTAAAATCATTTAAGATGACGCTACTCGCGAGGTAAATCATCAAAAAATTTGTGGTAGTCTGAAGGTAATGTCCTTTTAATCTGTTGCAAGTCCTCATATTTGCGTGCAGTTATTTTTCGCCTTGTTTCATGCAGTTGAGTTAACTCATCAGTTGTACAAGATTTAACCTGTGAAGATTTTCTTTGAGGTAAAAAGGTCCATTCGTCCTTAAAGGAAATTTTATATGATACTTGTCCACTTGGTTCATAGCGTAATGCCCTAATATCTGTAACCTTAGGATCCTCTTTAGATCTTCCGGGACGAATGCTCTTATAGAACTGAACCTTATCAAATTTTTTAAAGTAGCAATGATTTAGATACTTTACTTCGTATGGCGCCGGATATTTGCGCGCATGTCTTGCGATGGATATGTATTCGGCAGGTACATTCACTACCGTATCTTTTACATAACGCTCTATTGTGGAATGCATGGAGTCTGCTTCCATTTGAGTATGCCCAACCTCCAAAAATGTTTGTTCTATAGTAATATCTTTATGCCTCAAAACAACATTTAACAATGCATTGGATAGTACACAATTTCTATTTTGATACGTACAACCATCACTGTATATAATTATAGTTTCACTGTCATTGTTTTCGTCGGTATTAATCACTGGTATTACTGTATTTTCCAAAAAATCTACCCAAATGGAAGCAAATTCCTCAGCATTCAAACCACCTTCTGCCTCATTCCATATGAAGCAGAATCCGTCCTTATTTTTAATATTCAAGAAACACAGGTTGTGGACTTGAAGTTTCGTCTTATAGTATAAAGTGCTCACGTTTGATTTTGGTGCCATAAGCACTGCCTGTAAATCCACTGTAAATATATATTTTTTACTATTTTTGTCCCGTTCTTTTTCTTCTCTAGCGTGTTCTTTTCTTTCTATATGTTGCCGATGTTCTGCGTCTGAAACTGTTCCTACTTTATGGCAAGCACATTTTTCGCACTCATCTTTCTTGGGCCTAAACAATGCGTATCTCTTTTCTTCAAACAAGTTTGAAAATGTGCAAATTGATAAAGACTTCGAATTTCGCTGTTTGCACCAATCATTAACATAAAAATTGTAAATAGCTTCTTTAGATTTCCATTCTGGTAAGAGATACAATTTTTGAGATTTTGACCTACAATAATGGGATTCCATTACAGGGAGGGACTCCAAAAATTCCAACAATGCTTTCTTTTCTTCGGTGTTCGGTTTCTGCTTTGTCTTGTCTCTGTAAGTATTGGGAGTTCTAGAAGGATTATTTGCTAAAGTTTTCCAATGAAGTATTGTCCATCTCCCTATCCCCAAAGTATTTAAAAACATTTTACGGCATACTTTTACACTTTCTTCATTTAATTTGAGGTGATACACAAACGAATTTGCTCTTTTTGTCGAGTCAGTATTTTTTCGATTACGAGGTCTCGCTGCTAGCTTTGTAGTTATCCAATCATTGACTAGCGTTTTTTTTTCTCCCCAAGTAAGATTCCAAAATCTAGCGAAAAGTTGCTTTCTGGTACTTTCATCAATAGTTTCACATTTCAATGTACTATATTTTGATATCTTCCAGGAACACCTTGATTTCATTGCTCGTTCTTCTTTTGGCTTCGTATAATTCCAAGAACCATCTTTTTTCTCCCGAACTAAGTATTTTTCACTTCTTCTTCTTTTTCTATTTTGCTCAGCAAACCATTCAGTCTTATCTACTTGGAATCGCTTCTTACGCTTTTTCGATTTTGTTATTTGAACACTAGATGCTGAATCAGTATCAGAATAATCTACCAAATTTCTGCCAATATCACTTTCATCTGAGATATGAGGATCAGGATTGATTGCCAATATTGATCTGGTTATCGCGCAAGTTTCATCGGTAGAATTGTTTATCATTATACTCTCTGTAGGCACTTGGCTAGGGAGAATATTGGTTACATCAGAATGGGTTGCCATATCTGACCTGTTCTTTAGACAAGGTTCATCGGCTGAAACTTCGACAGGAAGAATACTGCTATCAAAATGACTTTCCAATTGAGATATACTTGCTGCAGCACTAGACTCGTTAACAGAAACTTGGCTGTGGAGAATATCGGTACCATCAATCTCGAGTTTCTGTGTCGATCTATTTTCTGTACTAAAAACATCTTCCGAAATTTTACTAGGAAAAACGTTGAGACTGTCGAGGTAATCTGAACTCACAGTATTTTCTAAAATCAAACCAGTTGTATCACTTGTCTGTAAAGTAAAATTGCAATCTGTTTCATAGTGTTCATTGTTTAAGTTTTCGACTCCAGAATTATTTAATTCATGAATAAATTCAAACTGAACATTTTCTAAAATCTGATAATAATTATTCTGTTTAGTCTCAAAGGATTTACTTATTTTCGGCTCGTCTTCTTGTATTTTTCGTAAGTCGGTAACAAGACCAACCAATTTCTTACCCCGATACATTCTGTAATAAAAATATTAATAAATAAACCATAATGTTTAACGGCGTTGCATTAAGCCTAAGTACCCAACAAATAAAAAAAGGCTTTAAAAAATTAAATTTTATTAATTAGTTAATTTATTAATTAAGCAGTCGGATTAATTTGTTGTTAATTATATTCTAGAAATGACAACTGATAATTAGCTAACTCCTTAACAAACAAAAATCTTTTGACACGTAAACCTGTCAAGTCCATACATTATAGGTTAGGGATCAAATTACGTATTTAAACATGAATGCATTATTAAATACTTACTCTAGCAGTAAAATAAAACTTACCTTTCATGAATAATGCTATGACACCACACAACTTTACGAATTCTCACCGTAAAATTAAAATAAACTAGCGCGAAATTGTAACACGTTAATCTAATGCCATTCTCCAAACAAAATGGCCGCTGAATGGGGACTTGGAAGGAATTATCCTTAGAAATTTGACAGTTGGTATTAAGCAGGTTTACGTGACTTCATTTTTAGCACCTTAAAAATGATTATCGTTCTTTACGTCTTAACTATAAGGTGTAAAATTGTATGAATTTACGAATAGCACAAAAAAGTAATTTTTGACCAAAAATGGACTTAGTAGGTTAATATTTTAGGCCGACGATATCACTGTCACATAGTAATGAATTTGCTGTTTGTAAGTATGGATCTATGATATTAATTCTTGAAGCTAATTAAATTAACTTTAAACTAATAACAAAATAATTGTTGAATGTTGAAAAACATTATGAATAATTTAACTTATTATACTGTCTAACTAAGGATATAATTACTCTTACATATTTTTAAATTGATACGCTTTGATTTGATGGAATTATAGTCAGTCACCCTCTGCGTATGATGAAGAAACTAATAGATAATTTTTGGCAAAGCCTAGACATTGATTCGTATTTAGATACGTCAAAACTTTTAATAAGGCGAAAGGATTTTTCGTTATTATATTTATGTCCAATATTTCAATACCATCAGCAGAATAAAAAGGTTTTAAAAATTTTAAGAAAAGTTTTTGTGGCTATAAAAGTAAAGTAAATTTAGTCGTCCATTAACTTTAGCATTAATAGAAAACGACATCTTCATGAATAAAAATACATATATAAAGCCTGGAAAATGATATTGGATAGTCATTATAATACGAAGTTCCGAAGAGAAGAATTAAGCTTCTTGGAAAATAAAAAAATATCCATAAACGGATTGCTATGAATGAATCCAAAGTTTTCCAGGTATTGTCAACTTAGTACCTAAATGGATTTTGAAAGCTTATCAAAGCTAACTCCTAATAGAATTACATCGAATGAAGTTGAAGAAAAAACTTACAAAAATATTGGATTACTAGGCAAGACAAGGCAATCCAAGCTTTGGCAGATATATCATCAAATATACAAATTCTCGGTTACTACAATCCTTTCGATAAAATCCAATTTATAAGGAACGCTTAGACGCGGTAGTCACATGACTTTGGGATAATCCTAAAATAATAGCATATTTGAACAAAGGCAGTAAAATTAGATTACTAGATAAAAAAATGATTTAGTGTTAGTGTGAACTATTGAATTTTATAAAACGTACCTATGTATTTCACAAATCAGTTAAAATTAGCTATTCCAAAAAAACTTTTTTCAGTAAAATTGAGCTAAAATAAAAATATTGAGCGAGAATATAATGGCCTATTCTCAGATTACAAGTTAACAAATATAAAATTGTGTTAAATTGGGTAAATCTAATATTACAATTTTTATTTTAAGATTACGTATATCAACGCGAACAAAATAATTGTATTCTAAGACTACGTATATCAACGCGAACAAAATAATTGTATTTTAAGCCTACGTACATCAACGCGAACAAAATAATTGTATTTTAAGATTACGTATATCAACGCGAAAAAAAATCTAAGTGAAAATGCATTGCAGTTGCAGTCTTGTTAAGTTAAATTAAAATATCTTCTATTGCAATAAATCTGACGAAAGTAACAATGACAAATTTCGGAATAATTGAAAAGTTATTAAACCTTTATTATTTTCTCACGCTGACAGTGTTTAGGTGGAAAATAGAACTTTAATTCCGAGAAATCTAAATAAGGGTAAAAGAAGCAGCTCGTGAAGAGCGTTCTAGCATAATCGTTATGATGGCTCGCCTTAAAACTAAGGTAAAGTGGCCTAGGATGCATACTACATAGGTGATGTGTGGAGAAATAGTACAATGGTTTCAGTTCCAAAAAATATAAAGTGACGATGTGACGAAAATCGCCCGAAGAACCTTTTGATAAATTTCACGCTAAATATTTTTTAATAAGCAACTATTTCTTAATAACAACTCCTGTATTTACTAGAAAGTAATAAATATCGTAATAAGCATTTCTTTTCCTGACATAGCAAAAGTATTAAAAAACCTATTTGCCGTATTGGGTTATAGGCAGATTTCAATTTGTGGCCATGGCAACAAATTAACAATCAAGATTTAGAAAAATGTTAAAAAGATGATAATGTATACCCCAATATATACATAATTAACGAATGGACATGAGAATATATATATATATATATATATATATATATATATATATATAAACTTTAGGTGAATTACATAAAAGATAATGAATTTAAATAGATATCAAATACAGTTTCTATTACTTTACAATATTTTTCTGGATCAGACTGCCGCAAATAATATATATCATGCGATGGGCGAGTCCACCGGGTCTTCACGACGGCAAAGATTTTTGGTTTAGAAAGTTCAGGAATGAGGGCTACGATCTTAAGGACGAACTCTTATCGGACGTCTTTATAAATTGGATGTTCAACGATTACGACACCTGATTGAAGAGGATCCTCAAGTGACAGCTCATCAATTGACAGATGAGCTACACTGTCGTCATATATTTTATTTTAATTTGTTCTTCTAGAAAACGAAGGTTGAGAACGAGTCGGAAAGAGAATCGAAGGACAGTAGAGATAAAAAGAGAGAGGCAAAGAAGAAGATAAGATAAAATAAAATGGAATCGGAGGAATAGAAGAGAATTATTATGGAGAAAAAGGAACGACAAAGAGTGAAGAGCAAATAGATAAAGGTAGAGAATGTGGAAAGAGGGAGGGCAGAGAAAGAGAAGGCTGCGGGGTATAAGAAAGGGTAAAGAGAGAAAAGAAACGGGATGTGAGCGAGAGACAGGTGATAATACTGGGAACTACATACACGGAGACGCCGAAAACAAATTTTCATTATTTATGTGCGTCATAGTCACACGTTTTTTTAAACTGAATATTAATAATCGCTATTTAAAAGTAAATTTTTTTTTTCAATGTGCTATTACTAACTCCATTTCCTCACAAATTGCCACAAACATCTTTCAAATATGATTATCGAATTAAAAAAAAACAAAACTAGCATTTCCTAAATATGTAGTTTGCAAAGTTTTTTTACTGTACTTAATTTTTTCTTGTAAATGTTATACTCAGTATCTATGGCATTTATTTAAACAGTTATATTTTTGTAATACAAATTATTCTGCTTATATTTAACAAATCTCGTTATAAAATGAATAGTCGTATAAAAATATATTAATAAGGCTTTACCTTATATAATACACATTCAGAGAACCTATAATTTAAGGCATTTTATAAATTGAAAGAACAATAATATTAGGAATTCTCCCTGTTTGAATACAAAATAAATAACTTTCATAATATTTACTACTTAACAAACTGACGTTGCAAATTGTATTTTTTAACCAATAATAATTCTTACGATAATAATAAAAGAATCATTCTCTAACAATTTTAATTTACTATATATTTCAAAAATATTGACCGCATTTAGAAAATATTATTATTATAATATGTGTAATAAAAATTTCGCGTAGCCTTTTTATTTTCTTCACATTTGCATTTACAAGTTATTCTTAAATATTAAAGTAAAGTTTCATATAATTAACTGATACTTTAATTTAATAATTCAGTGTAGATCTTTGATATAAGGATAAATTCGATTGGTACGTATAAATACCTACATAGTAGATACATTGTATTTATTAGAAGAATTGTTTAGATAAAAAAGTAATTAGAAATTTCCCTAACCAAATACTGATGACTCCTTTAAATTAAAGATAGCTTAATTTTACATAAAACTAGGATGAATAAAAAATTATATTATCAATATTTGGGCATTCAGCCACCCATTCCAAAGTAAGTGGGCTCTTACATCTATACTTCGCCTCACTAAAGGTTATAGTGCACATTAAAAGACTTATATATATGTATATACACACGCAAGTACGCACGGACGCACGCACGCACACATGCACATATATATATATATATATATATATATATATATATATATATATAGATATTGAATTGGCTAATATTTTTTTAAGCTCGAGATGCTCAGAACAATTTTGTATGAAAAAAATTATATGTTATTTAATTTAAGTATGCACCTTTATTACCTACTAGGTACTTATCGCAATTTAGATGGCAATGACAATATGCCTTTCTTGTAAAAATACGGTGACTTTGATTCAAAAAACTGTGCGGGGTCCGTTTAAAGATCTTCTTTAACATCGAATTTTCCAGCCGAACTCTTCTAATTTATCATGAGTACGTTTTGCAACATGTGGTCTAGCATTTTCATGTAGAAAATAAACTCGATCCTGATGACTTCTCAATTGCTTAGCTAATCGGTTAAATTGTTCACAGTAAATATCTGCATTAATTGTAGATCCCTGGATGCAACCGCCAATTAATATTGCCCTTGACATTCCACCATCAGCTGATCATCATCTTTTTGGCACTTATATCAGGTTTGGATACTGAAACTCCCTGTTTCTTCGACAACGAGCCATTGACATTTGCGTGTATGGTTAACATATGTAACCCATTTCTCATCACCACTTATTAACGGATTCATTCAGTCGAAGTTACGATTCAATGTCAATAACTGTTGACAAGTATCAAATCTGCACTGAAGGTGATATTATGACAACTCGTGGGATATACACACACCGTATTTTAACTATTCGCAATTCTTGCAAATATATTTCTATGTTGCCATGACGACAGTGTAGCTCATCTGTCAATTGATGAGCTGTCGGTTGAGGATCCTCTTCAATCGTTGAACATCCAATTCAAAAATACGTTCGATAAGAGTTCGTCCTCAAGATCGTAGCCCTCATTCCTGAACTTTCTAAACCAAATCTTTATCGTCGTGTAAGACCCGGTGGACTCACGCATCGTATGATATATATTATTTGCCGCAGTCTAATCCAGAAAAATATCGTAAAGTAATAGAATACGTATTTTATCTATTTAAATTCATTATCTTTTACGTAATTCACTTAAAGTATATACATTAAAAAAAAAAATAAGTATATATATGTATATGTGTGCATGCGTGCGTGCGTACGTACATGCATACTTGCGTGTGTACATACATATATATATAAGTCTTTTGATGTGCACTATAACCTAGTGAGGCGAAGTATAGACGAAAGAGCCCACTTACGTTGGAATGGGTGGCTAAATTCCCAAATATTGACAATATAATTTTTTATTCATCCTAGTTTTATGTAAAATTAAGCTATCTTTAATTTAAAGGAGTTTTTGGTTAGGGAAATTTCTAATAACTTTAATATCTAAACAATTCTCCTAATAAATACAATGTATCTACTATGTAGGTATTTATACGTACCAATCGAATTTATCCTTATATCAAAGGTCTACACTGAATTATTAAATAATATTAAAGTATCAGTTAATTATATGAAACTTTATTTAATATTGAAGAATAACCTGTAAATGCAAATGTGAAGAAAATAAAAAGGCTACGCGAAATTTTTATTACACATATTATAATAATAATATTTTCTAAATGGGGTCAATATTTTTGAAATATATAGTAAATTAAAATTGTTAATGAATGATTCTTTTATTATTATCGTAAGAATTATTATTGGTTTAAAAAATACAATTTGCAACGTCAGTTTTGTTAAGTAGTAAATATTATGGAAGTTATTTATTTTGTATTCAAACAGGGAGAATTCTTAATATTATTGTTCTTTCAATTTATGCCTTAAATTATAGGTGCTCTGAATGTGTATTATTTAAGGTAAAGCCTTTTTAATATCGTTTTATACGACTATTCATTTTATAACGAGATTTGTTAAATATAAGCAGAATAATTTGTATTACAAAAATATAACTGTTTAAATAAATGCCATAAATACTGAGTATAATATTTATAAGAAAACATTAAGTACAGTAAAAAAACATTGTATTTAGGAAATGCTAGTTTTGTTTTTTTTTAATTCGATATTCATATTTGAAAGATGTTTGTGGCTTTTTGTGAGGAAATGGATTTAGTAATAGGATATTGAAAAAAAAATTGCATTTAAATAGCGATTATTAATATTCAGTTTAAAAAAACGTGTGACTATGACGCACATAAATAATGAAAATTTGTTTTCGGCGTCTCCGTGTATTTAGTTCCCAGTATTATCACCTGTCTCTCGCTCACATCCCGTTTCTTTTCTCTCTTTACCCTTTCTTATACCCCGCAGCCCTCTCTTTCTCTGCCCTCCCTCTTTCCACATTCTCTACCTTTATCTATTTGCTCTTTACTCTTTATCGTTCCTTTTTCTTCATAATAATTCTCTTCTATTCCTCCGATTACATTTTATTTTATCCTATCTTCTTCTTTGCCTCTCTCTTTTTCTCTCTACAGTCCTTCGATTCTATTTCCGACCCGTTCTCAACCTTCGTTTTCTAGATGTACAAATTAAAATAAAATATATACTTAGAAATTCAGTGCATGTTTGTAGAAAAATACGTTCATAAATCTACAACCTACATGAGAAATAAATATGAAACTACTAAAATAATAATTTCATTCATACAGTTCCACGAGATATCACAAACTGTAAATATTTCGTCCTTGCCATTCGCCTGTGATTTGGAAAAAAATATATCATGATAAAAGCAGAAAATGTAGTTTATGATTTAGTACAGAGTAAAATGGCTCCCAAACGTAAACATTGTACGCAATTGGGAAATAGGAACGCCCCTAAATAGAGTATATAGTATTAGTGGTTAAGAATGTAAAAGATTTGCTAACTTAATTTTGAGAGTCTTAATTTTGAGAGACTACGCTACAGACACTATAGACTTTTTGTGCTTCTGTCAAAGTGTGAATGTTGAATAAATACATAATACGTAAAGTAACAAATACCAGAAGATGTATATAGATTTTACAAAATCATCAGTAGATTCAAAATATATCAGCATATACCACGATAATTACGAGATGCGCTCTTTTTTATTAATCAAGGGTTTATGACAATAAAACTTATTATTATATAAAACAAAAACCCGATCGGTTTAAAAATACGAAAAGAAGGAAATAAATTTAAAAGTAATTTAAAAAAAGTTACTCGTAATTAACAGGTCATATTCGATAATAATTACATATTGTTAGGCATTAATATGATATTACTAGTCTATAAGCACCACTTGCTGTATCCCTAAACGCACGCTTTTCAATCGTGGCGCGTCCGCGCTGTTGCCGACTGCACTTGTGGCTCGACAGTATTAGCCATATTGGGTTCCAAGTAAACATCATGTACTCCTTAATACTCATAATATTAATGCGCATCGAACCCATTAAAGCTCTAAAGGGAATAAAAAGCGAGGGAGTACCTATATTAACTGGAAAGGAATTACCTTCTTTTCCCTTTGCATAATATAATAAAAATGAACTTTGCTTTATTGCACGTTATATACTTGTTTGTTAGTAGGTTCGTGTGGAACAAAACGGTCAAGTACATCCTCGCGCGATGAATGTTCCGTGCAGAAAAACTATAATCTTAACTTTGCAAAAGGTCTGAAAATAATTGATGTATCAAATTTTAAACAGCTTATGTAAAATAAGTGAACTGACGACATCCTTGGGGTCGCCTATTGGTAACTATTTGTGTTTATCTTCTTAATTGATACATAATGGCGTACTTATTGCTACGAGAGAAATCTCTTCTGGCCAACCAGAACACCAGTCCAGCCCCGCTCGGCAAGCGGCCAGGAATCGAACGCGGGACCCGCGGTACGCTACGCCACCAAAGGCCTTAGGCCTTGTATATGTTTTTTCAATCCAAAAGATATTTTATTATTTAGCAGTATATAATGCTTAATTAATAAGCAATCATTTTTCGAATTACGAGAGGAAAATTCTTATGACACCTATTATTCCCATTCTCAAAGAAAATAAGTCTTCACTAAATTATTAAACTACCATATAAAAGCTACTTCTAATGCCAAATCTGTTCCAAGAAAACCTTAATTAAGATTTTCAC
The DNA here is from genome assembly GCA_039881145.1 of Druceiella hillmani. Lineage (NCBI taxonomy): Eukaryota > Metazoa > Arthropoda > Insecta > Lepidoptera > Hepialidae > Druceiella > Druceiella hillmani. The sequence continues at coordinate 3,075,118 of JAYKKI010000130.1, forward strand.
AATACCTCGTACGTTGAAATGCCCTGTGAAGTTTGTTCAGAAATTCATTATCTATTCAGAAATTTCTAAAATTGTAATTTCACATTACTTTTAATCGGCTGCGGAGCCCCATGGAAATACCAAAGGGAACATTTCTCCAGTTGAATAAATGTAATATTTTAGGGACTTGTTTTAAGATTCAAATTACCGGTGAATATTTCATATTATACATGCATATTTAAAAAAAAATTTGAAATGATTTTACAAAACGCGATAGAACTTATGTGCTCTGCCATAATTTATTGAAATTATTTAATTTAATTATATAGCCATTCTAACTAGCATAGCCTATACAAAATAGTGTAGAATATTTTTAGTTTATAAAACCTATTCATACTCTCTTTAAGGCTCTGTTTACATTTATTCCAGTTAATTAGAAGCTTTTGTTTCACATAATTTTGACTTTTTGCATTATGTCTTTTGTTTTATTCCATTTCCAGATTTTTTATAGATTTTTGAGTTTTTAAAGTTTTTACTTGTTTAGTGTCCTTAACCAGCTTTAAAAAATTAAACAAAATTAAGACATTTTGTTTAATTTCAATTCTTAAAAGTCCATTTATTAAAGGCGTCAAAACTATTAAGCGAAGTAAGTGTTTAAGAAATTGTAGTGACGCAAAAAGTTTCTACAATTGAAGTATATAAATGAGATACTAACTTAAAATATATGTCTATAAGTGTCTTTTATGTTTCCATATTTATATTATAAAAATATGGAAATATCTTGTCTCCAAAAATAATAATAGACTTTTTTTAAATTTTTGATACATGAAAAAATTTCATGATCGAAAAGCAATAATTTTTTATATGCCGCCCTGAAAATATTATCAATTAACTTTTTATAAGCAATTTAATTATTTAAATCGACATTGTACGCAATATATTGATTATAGTGAAAATTATACATACGTCGATTTGTTGCTTCATTACGACATGAAAAAAGGACAAACAAAATTTAAAATTTTTATGTTATTTGGGATTGTCGTATTAATTGAGGTTTTTTTAGATTGGAATTTTACCTGTATTATTTCCTGGTCCCCCAAATATCTCCATGGAGTATGTCACGTCGATCTGTTGCTTTATTGCGACGTGAACGAAGAATAAACACGTAGGAAAATATTTCCCAGGTTCCTGTGTCATTCCCCGGTCCGCTATTTCTGTATAGGAAATGACGTTGATCTGTTGCTTCATTGTGACGTGAAAGAAGGACAAGCAAATACACTTCCTGATTCGTAAATTTTTGGATTGCTATATTAGTTAGAATATGATTGTCCATTTTTGAAAGCAGCCTGTATTATTTCCTGGCCCGGTAAATATCGCTGTCCAGAAAGCTACTTCGATCTGCTGCTCCATTACGACGCGAAAGAAGAGCAAACAGACTATTTAATTTTTAATATTATTCAATTGTGATATTAGTAAGGATGAGATTTCTTGGGTTGATATTTTTCCAATGTCATTTCCTGTTCCCCAACTATCTCTGTGTAAGTCATGTTGATCTGTTGTTCCATTGAGATGTGAAAGAAGAACAAAAAACTATTTAAAATTCTTAATTTTAGTTTAGTTAGGAAAAGGTCCAAAAAAAGTAGTCTAGATAATTTCCTAGTACGCCAACCATCCCTGTGTAGAAAGTTACGTTGATCTGTTGCTACATTGGGATGTGAAAGAAAGACAAACATACACACTTTCGAAATTTTTAACATAGGATATATGCGACTATAATATTAGTTAGTAGAGATTTCTCGGGTTGGCAATTGATCTATATTATTTCCTAGTCCGCTAATTGTTTCTGTGTACTAGTGTTAGGATGAGTATCCCGGATTGGAAAGAAATCTGTATTAGTTCCTGGCCTGCCAATTATCTCTGTGCCAAAATCACATCGATATGTAGCTCCATTACGATGTGAATAAATGACAAACAAACACATATTTGAGTTTTTAACATTAGTTCGATAGTCATATTAGGTAGTATAAGATTTCCCTCATTTACAAGTAGCCTACGTTATTTTCTGGCTCGCCAACTATCTCACGTTGATCTTTTGCTACATTTTGACTTCAAAGAAGTACAAATAAATACACTTTTGCATTCGTGATATTAGGTAGGATTATAATATTACTTAGAATGGTATTTATCGGGAGGAAATGTAGCCTAGCTCTTTTTACGGTGCGCCAACTATTACTGTGTAAAGTTTATGAACACGAAGACGAATTTATATAAAAAAAAACAAAATATAAAAATATTAGTAAGCAAAATCGATTACTTAAAAAAATATAAAAGCAAACATGAAATGATATAAAAAAAACAAACCAAAATATCCAAAAACTAAAGAAGTAAAAAGTTTTTCGTGAAGAAAGTTTATAAATGAAAACACGAATATATAATTAAAAACAAGAAAAATCAAAACATCCAAAATTTAGCAATAAAAATGGTTACCTAGAAAAAACAAATGCAAATAGGACTTGATAATTAAAAAAAAACAAATTCGAAACATTCAAAATTTAGTAAGCAAAATGGATTACCTAAAAAATATATATACAAACACGAACTGATATACAGAAAAAATCAACAAAGGTATCCAAAAATTTAATAAGCAAAATGCATCGCGTCAAGAAAGGTTATAAATACAAACACGGTATTGATACGGGATTGATAATTAAAAAAAACCTAAAATGTCCAAAATTTAGTAAACAGAAATTATTATGAAAAAAAATGTATAAATACAAATGAATATGCAATTTCGAAAAAGGCACAAGTCGCATATTTTGTAAAATATCTTTTTTCATATTAATGTGATTCTGATGCTTATCATGTTCGAAATTCATTATGTTCGAAGAAAGCACAACTCTGGTATTAATTCTACTGTTGGCGTCATGGTGTGTACAAAAATAATTTCGAAAAGGCCACAACTCCCAGAGATGTGCCTTTTTCGAATTTCTTGCCATAAATTTCGGTCTCTTTTCTTCGTATACCCCCAAAATATTTGTATCTCTTTTCTTAGTATCATGTAACAATAAGAATATTGCATCAGTCATTGAGTTGCGGGTGGCTTATAAACACGTACAGTTTCGCTTTCATAATGAGTTCTACTGATTCTGATAATGAAATTCCGAAAAAAAAGAAAAGAGGAGTAAGAAATATCGAGAAATATAAACATGTTCATGTCATTAAAACTGCTAAAATAAAAGGTTTACCTCATTTAAACCACAAAGGGAATTAAGTACCAAGACGACGAACAGGAGTGAATTTTCGGTAAGTTACTTTCTTTTATTCTTGTCCTATTTTTAATAGTTTACATGTCTGTTTAGTAGGCGTTTTGTTATTGTAATAGTAACTAAATTTATTCTTTCTTTTATCGATTTTTTTCTAGGTGCCATCAAAAATGTTTTGGAAGTTTCTCTGAAGATAATATAGTTGGCTTGATTGAACGAATCAACTCCTATGAAACTAAAAACGAACAAGATATCTTCAAAGTATGATCGAATTATTTGTACCTAAAGACACCTCGAAACGGACCGACGATTTTGCAAAGACAAAACCTAAAACGGTTTTCTGCAAATACTTTGTTGAAATTGATACTGACAAAAAAAGGTATGTAAATCTGCGTTCGTAAGTTTACATGGAATAACCCTTAAGAGATGCAGACGGTTGACAGAACTAAAAAAACAGAACAAAATACCACAAGATCTCAGAGGCAAAGCAGCAGGTTCAAGAAGTAATGTTATTCCTGGCGAACTATGCATTGAAATTCATAACTTTATAGATTCTCTTGACAAGAAAGAAATTAATTATTCGAACGAAATTAAAACACAAAACCTGTCATGATCACTAAATATAAAAAAATTACACGAAATGTTTTTGAGCCGCAAACCAGAAATGACAGGCAAAATCAACTATCAGTTTTTTCGGCAGTATTTTAATCAGAATTTTGACTTATCGTTTGGTAGACCGCAAATCGACGTTTGCAGTGTGTGAAGAACTAAATATTAAAATAAAAGATCCACATTTAAATGATGGCGCTAAAAGAACAGCAGTTGTGGAATTGATTGTACACAAACGTCGTGCAAGAAAATTTTATAAAAAAGTTAAATAAATAGAAGAAAAATGTGCCAATAATGAGACGGTTTTAGGACTATCTTTCGATTATATGCAAAACTTACCTTTACCTACTTTGTCTGTACAAGAAATGTTTTACTACAGACAACTTTGGGTCTACGATTTCTGTATACGCGACATGAAAATTGGCAAAATAACATTTTATTCTTATCATGAAGGACAAGCTTTGAAAGGTCCCAACGAAGTTTCAACTTTCATAAACGATTACATCAATGAGTATATTTCAAATTCAATAACCGACCTACATCTTTTTTGTGATGGTTGCCCCGGACAGAACAAGAATAGTACGGTTAATCGATTTTTAATGGCATTATCTGTGGAAAGAAATATGATGATCCATATATATTTTTCAGTACGGGGCCACTCATTTAATGATTGCGACAGAAATTTCTCAGTGGTCAAAAGAAAAATTAAACGAGAAGATCGTGTGTTCATCCATCAGCAATATATTGATCTTATAGTAAAATCTAGCAACACCGAGAAATTTAACGTTGAAAAAGTCAATACAGAAGACAATATTGATTTTAAGAAATGGGCTCAAATAAATTTTAAAGCTAAACCTTTGTCAGTGAGAAGTTACGGAAAAAATGTACCTAAAAATCAAAAAGTCAGTTTCCAGGTATCCACTTATTATGAGTTTGTTTTTGATCCAAGAAAACCTGATGAAGTAATCACAAAAAATTATATAGATAATGATATCTCTCAAGAAATTTATGTTATTTCAAAAGTAAAAGGTAGTGGTAAAGTGCCTATTAACCGTATAGTGGTAAAGTGCCTATTAATCGTATAGTGGTAAAGCGTATAGTGGTAAAGTGCCTATTAATCATCTGAAAATTGCAGATATTTCAAAGATGACATACCGGCAGAATTTACTGACTTTTATGAAGAAATTCTACAATGGCCAACTACTAATGTAAGAGAGCCTCCAGAAGAAGATTTTTAAAGAAAGTGTAATACTTATGTTTAATCTAAATTTTATGTTCAATTTTAAGTCACTAAAATAAAAATTTCGCAAATTTTATATGTTTTTTCCTTAATTTTTTTCTACTCAATACTATAAATTTCGAAAAAGGCATATCTCACAAATATAAAATATCTGATATATATTTATACAAATGTTTAAAATTAATAATTTCAGTGACTCACGATTGCTAATTAACACTAAAATGTAATTCAAACGCTAATTTTATAAATTTTACACTGCTTTAGAAAATAATTAGTTTTTTTCATGTCCTGAACTTTTTACATTTTTAGAGATGTACCCTTTTAGAAATTGCATATTCAAATATAAATTGATATACAAGAAAACCAATCAAGGTATCCAAAAATTTAATAAGCAAAACGGGTCGTATAAAAAAGTTAACAAATAAAATCACAAATGGTTAATTAAAAAAAATGGACGTAAAACATCCAAAAGTGAGTAAGTAAAAGGATTATAAAAAAAATTGTAAGTGCAAACATGGATTGATGTAAAAAAAACTAACTCAAAATGTCAAAACATTTAATAAGCAAGAAGTGTTACGTGGAAAAATTTATAAATACAAACACGAATCAACGTAAAAAAAGATAAATACAAAATATTCAAAAGTGAGTAAAGTATTGAAAAAAATATGAATTACGTGACGGAATAAAGTTAAAACTTATTCTCGCGCAAACTAATGTGCGAGAATTTTCAAATCTAATTTTTCATGGTAAATAAAAGCGAGCTACAATAAATATATGTTCTGAAATCAAGGACGTATTTCAAAATATATATTGCCTTCAATTTATAATGTGTATTCTTATATGTCCTGTTAATAAATATCAAATTATCATTGGTCCTAAACAAAACTTATTCCCGCGATATTAAAACACAGATTAAAATTAACCTAAAATTAAAATTCATTACATTGCTTTCTTGTTGCTTTTTGAGCAGATAGGAAAACAAGCGATGTAAATCCGACTAGCACTATAACCTCAGCGCACACTATCCACTTGCATGCGAATAAAAGAGAAGCAACAGACATCACCAAAACGCGCCTTTGTGCTCGAGAGTAATAATGTGTTTTATTTTTTTATTGGAATTCTATTTACTTTATTAAAAATAAAAACTATAATTAAAATTAATTTAATGATGTCGTGAACAGTTAGTCTTTTTAATTCTATTCATAAAGTGTTATAAATAACGAAGTTAATTTGGTTTAGATTTTTTTGTTACGAGATGTTTTTGGATTTTTTTTCAGACATAAAATATATTTCAGTCGTGTTTTGGAAACAACCAGGAGTTTAGAAATATTATCAAGATAGCATATTTTTTTTAGTAGATATTGCTAATTTTTTTTTATATAAGCTCAATTTGGTATTGTCAGCACCTTAACGATTGAAATTGATGCCAATATATTAACTCTACGTGAACTTCATCAAGAAGTTTCCGGGAAAACGTAATTAATTTTCGATTCAACTGTGACTATGAGCAAATTAAAAATTTCGCATGCTAATCAATTTTCCAATGATTTGTTATTTGTTAGATGAAATTTTTGGGGAAATTTTAACTAGGTTTGTCTAAACTTATCTCTTTTATTAAATGCTGGGATTATTAATTCAATGTATGTGAAACTAATGAGACTTAAGTATTATTTTACGTGCTGGTTTATTTTAACATTATGTCAATAAGAATGTTACCAATAGAAACTGAATTATTAAATAATTATTATTTGATTTTGATTTGAAAGTTGGCTTTATGCATTTTGTTATTTGGATATAGGTATTTATTTAATACTTTCTCTTTCGTTATTAAGTTCTTTCTCTATGTTTTCATAATAATAGCTTATAATACTATATTATATTATCATTAACATATTAGGCATTTAGGTAATTTTTCTTCATTCTTTATTAAGGCCGAGAAGTAAAGGTATGAATCAAACTTTTACCAAACAAATAAATGAATAGACAATTGTATGTGTATTAAAGGTCTGTATCCTGAAGTATAAAATACGAACGGCAGTAAATTAAATTTCATAATTTTTTTTACTCTACATGACTCTCTCAGTTTCCATCTACTACTGTCAGTGTAAATGATTAGCGAAGTTAGAATAATGCAAAAAAAATGATTCGTTTTCCTTAATACATATTTTTAACACAAAGAAAAATTTCAGAAAAGTTTGTTTAACCGTTGCATAATTTGCAGTTTTCGTCATTTGTTTGTTTTGTATAAAATACCTTTGCGGTTTTTAGGTCCTCGACAGCTACTGAACTTATTTTGGTTATGTTTATTACTGAATAGTAATGTGCAAAATTATATAAAATGGTGTATAAACATTCTAAATAATGAAATGAAATTCATGTTGAACTTATAGAGCAATTAATGTATTTTTAAAATTACTAACATTTTTTTGATTTTTTTTTAAATTACTAGTAGCTATAAACCTATTAAATAATAATTATACTAAACCTTTTGGCATTTTGAACTGATTCTTATGAAATGCACATTATATGCAATGATTCTGAAATGTACACAATTATAAACAACCTTAATTGTATAAATTTTTAACAAAATCATTACGGCCGTTCTGGAGTAGCGCCGAGTTAGACCTACATACAAATATAAAAAATAAAGTTAGAGTTTGCATGTGAGTGTGTGTTTAATTGATCAATTTCAAATCTGTGAATACAAGACATGATATTATGTTGAAAATGTTCAAAAAGCCTGTATTTTAATGTTAGTAATGATATTCAAAATATGTAATTACCCCGGGACTGTTGAAAATCTATAAAATTTACTTTACTGCTGTTTATATTTTATAATTTAGAAACTGTGTCCTTAATACACGAACAATTTTCTATTCATTTATTTGTTTGGTAAAAGTTTGATTCATACTTTTATCAAATAATCAAATAATCTCCGTTATTTATAACACTTTATAAATAGAATTAAGAAGAATACTACTTAAGAAGATTTGACTTTATGAATATAATTAAGATGTCTATTGCTTCTCGCAGGCAAATGGACGGTGTGCGCTGAGGCGCGTTCCTAATCGGATTTATGTCGCTTGTTTTCCCACCTGCTCAAAAAGCAATAAGAGTAAAAAGCTTTTAATCTTAGGTTTGGATCTGTGTTTTAATATGGGAGGAATAAGTTCACTTTAGCACTAATGATATTTTGATACTTATTGATATGACATGGATGAAGACGCATTATTTATTGAATGTAATTACTCCTGTGTTTCGAAATATATATTTGTAGCTCGCGGTTATTTATTATGAAAAAATGGATTTGAAAATTTCGATTACACAAAATATTATGAGGTGACTTGTAGAAGACAAATAGACAAACAATTTAATTTTTCTCATTGTGTCATTTTCTGAACTAACACGCAAAACAACAAAAACAAAACAACGGAATTGCAATACACGGCAACCAAAACTGGTCCTCGCGCAATATGTACATACATATATATATATATATATATATATATCTATATATATATATATATATATATATATACATATATATGTGTATGTATATATATTAGTGAAATTAACAACTATTGAAATTCTTTCATCATATCGTGAACTTTAGTTCACTGTTCTCGTTATAAATCGAGCAGATGCATTACAGTAAAAAATCAAACATAAACTTTAACATGTGTAACTACCAACAACACTTGTTACATTGTAGAAGTAACTTGAAAAAAATAAAATATAAAACGCAATCTTTATAAAAAGTAAAATATAAAACAAAATAGATTGTTATGAAAAATTTATTTAATCTTTATCTTTTCGATCGTAACATCGAATAATAGCTTAAATAAAAATAGTTTTCTTAATTTATTATTAATTCACATTTAGAATCAACGAACTTGAGGTGTTATTCAAATTTAGTACTCGGATGCCTTGTCAAAAAGAAATGCTTATTACTCATGTTATTTTCTTTATAGATTGTAATCATTTCATTTATCCGCGTCATTTTTCAACAAGTTATTAATTATAGTTATAGTTTTTGTGTTAAAAAAATTAAAGCGTTGTGAATCAAGGTAGGCAGTTAAAAAACAATAGGTCGGGCTTGCGTTTTGATACAGGGCCTCGTTATCTCACAAGGGGCCGACTATCGTGGATCACAATATGGAGGATGGCCCGCATCTTGATATTTCTGTCGTATTGTTACAGTTATTGTTTTTAACGTGTAATAAAACATAGAAAAAATTGCCTTATTATAATTCCTATTTAAAGTTTTAGGCTATTAATATTAATATTGTCTTGCGCAATAACACGTTGCCACATATCGAAGTTTCGTCAAACATGGCGAAATAAAAGAGATGACTGGTTATATAATATACTCATTGTTTAAACACAATTTGGTATACGCGGTATGTTTCACCTGTATTACCGAGCGCATAAAGCATGCAAATACAGAAACGCGAATTATATATCTTTATGTGTTAATAAAGACACTAAAATTAATTACATAAATATATTTTTACGTAACTTTTATTGCCATAATTCAATAAAACATATTTTCTCATAAAAAGCTATAGCAAGCATATTTGCAAAAAATTGATAAAATAATATTGGCAGATTGGAAGAGGTGAAAATTATAATTTTATTAATTGCTAACTTGTGGCTTCTTAGTTGATTATTATAGCGTACGTTCATAAAAATTATCAATACGAATTAAATAAATGCCTCGACCATAGTTGGCAAATGGGCAAGACGTGGGTTTGAACACACATAATTTGGTCTGCATTGAAGCAAATAGTTCTATATAGATTATATTACATTTTAAAACAATTTAAATCAAAAGTCAAAATGACGAGCAGAAAAGCAAGATATGTTTTTTTTATACAAAACTCTTGGTATCATATAAAATAAAAGAAAATTATATTGTATGAGGACTTTGAGCTAGTTGCAGCTTCAGTTTAAATTTGTCCAATATGTGTAAATCTACCACCAGTCTATCAGTACAGTATGAAATAAAATTACTCACTTACATAAAATATTATCCCATTTCGCATTTCATTCACTTCCAGGCCAAAATATTTTTCATAATATTATGTTTCTCCGATTGATTTCATAATTATTAATAAAATTATATTATTTTATTTAAAATTGATATGGATAACTTAAAAATACCAATACAGTAAAATTTTACGCGTACAAAATTGTTATTAAACTTTAGAATAGTATTCTCAAAATTTGTGTTACAACTATTTTTTTATTTATTAAACAGTCTTAAAATTTATCTATATTTAATTAAAGTAAATATAAAGTTGCCACATACCTATTTAACTTTATATCTACAGAATACAATCAAAATTTCTGAAAGAAAATCAAATGTTCATTAAAGTACGAACATTTATAAAACTTAAAGATTTCATGCATACCTTACACTTTTCTTATTTTAACAAATTTGATATAAAATGTAATTATCAACAGTGTAGTAATTAGAATAGGAAAAATGGATTATTTAGGTAGCTGTTACAGGGATCTTAACTCGACATTAGGACTGATTGAACCTGAACGAACAATTGATGTTTCTTTACGTTACGATCTATGATCCTTAATTTGAAAAAAAATCAATAGATTAAAACTACAACTGAAATGGATTAATGAATGAGTTGGATTCGTTTAAAATTTTGCCTTTAACGGTTTGTGGTTAAGGCATTAATTGCGTTTGATCCATTAATTGTGATTGACTTGTGAACTAATTATCCTGAAAGCCACACATTGTACATAATTAAAATCGATTATATCCAGATGTTTCGAGAGCCATTAGAACTTTGATTTGAACAAGTTATTTAATATTCACAACACAACTATAACATATAACTTACTAAATAACTTAGGAGGTGAAGTTGTGTCTTCTGATTACGTTATTACTCTCCTTCGATGAAATTAGAGGTAAATTGTATTAGAATCTTAAATTTTTTTTGATCGTAGTTTGCCATATCAATAATAGGGAGTACGCGGTAATATCTCATTACTTTATATATTTTATTAATCTCTCTAGTTGTGAATAAATTGCACTGTTTTGTTAAGTAGCACTGTGGGATGCAAGTACCGATACATATAATATACGAAATCGCACTTCGGAGGTTTCGCATTTGGACATATATAAATATTTATGGATATATACGATGTATGCTTTTACTTAAACTTTTGCAATTTAATTATTTTATTTTCATCGTGTTTTATAGGCATGAAAATATCGTGAATATCTCCATAGAGACTCCATAGAGACTTAGAATAATTGTGACAGCTTTCTGATAAATTTTAAGTAAATCGTACCACTTACTGTTTTTTTTTATTTTCTTGGACATAACAATATAGAAAAAGGGAAGGGAGAAACATTTATGTTGATATTTTCATAAATATCTCCAGATCTATATTATGTTGTAATAACTGTGTCCGCGACTTGGTTAGTGTGGCCCCATAGACAATATTTTTAAATTAATCGTTCGCGTAACAACATCTATTATAATAATTATGAAAGTAAACTTTCTTAAACATGTGTGCTTTGCATTGATATGTCTAATTATTCTATTTAGTTGGTTGACTGCGATGAAATATAACTTATATATTACTTCAGAATCAATCGTATTTACCTGTGAAAACTTCATCAAAATAATTTTAGTTGTTCGTACGTGATGTGCGAAGGTAAATAGACTCATAGACGAGCAAAAAGACAATAAATTGAAATACAATATTTTTATTTTTTGGGACTGTGAATTTATAAATTGTTATATTTTATTAACATGAAAATGCATATCTTTTGTTTCGATAAATGTAAGAAATGTGGTATTATTGTATAATCACCCTCCTTAGGGGTCGGTGCTAAATTTGACTTTTCTAACTATCCCTTGCATGGTTTTACAAAAAAAAAGGTTGAAAAAAAGGGGTAAAACAATTCACTTACATGGTCAAACTTGTTTACAATTCGTAAATCAAAATAGTTTAAGTTTAATAATTGAGGTCATATAAAATACAATCATCGATTTTTAAAGTAAATTTATCGTAATAACTATTAATTTTAAATGTTTTTTATTATTTCGTTAAATTATTTGCTTCTTATTAATAATATTAATCTAATTTTAAATGCGACTTCAAATTAAACCTTCGTGGATTATTTATTACTTTATATTGTGACACTCACAAATATTTACAACCAATCAGAACGTTTGAAACTTTTCGAAGAGACACTATTGTAGTATTTTCGAAGAGATATTGAAAATGACAGTTGATTCGTGATTGAGTTCTACGTATTTGTGCTTGTTGTTTAATTTTTGTAATATTTTCGTGAGTGTTTGGAATTAGTGTAATTCTGGTGAGATCAGGTGATACTACTCCAACAATATCGATAAATATGGAAGAAAATATGCTAAGCCATATTAGATGGGAGCCTCATTCGAGTACTAGATACTATGGTAGATTACTAACCTTGAGTCATACGTCAGTATATAGAATTTAAAAAAAGACAAGTAATATCTTTACGCTATTGAATAAAACACAAACATTAGAGATGGCAGATTATCTACGGAAATTAAATTACGCTGTGTAGGCTTTACAAATATGTACTGAATGTCCTCTTTGGATCAAAAATGTTCTCTGACCTGACGAGACACTCAGTGTGGAATAGAAGCATTTGTCACCATTGGTCGCAGAAAGCGTTCAACACAACACAACGGTGCATTCGAGAAATTTAATGAAAAAAATCACACCAATAATTGTCGTCAGCTGCGAAAGTGCGTTGACTGCGAAAATGCTTCAGCTATAAAAATGTGTCGGCTGGGAAAGTACGAAGGCACGTTGAATATAAAATTTAGATAACTGTGAATATATTCCAAAATAAAATAAATTTAAATTTAATTAGAATGTACGCGTAGTAGAATGTGCGTAAGAGATAAATGACAATTCATTATGACATTTGACAATTTACAATAGGTACGTTACACGTCGCCAACTGATTTTCACGGGGTGTTAATTTACGAATAATTGTGATTTCCTATGAAATTCATACTTTAATTATTTTATAAACTAGGCTACTAAGTTAAAAGAACATATATATATATATATATATATATATATATATATATATATATGTATATGTACATATATATGTATATATGTACATATATATATGTATATGTACATATATATATATATATATATATATATATATATATCTCTGTGTATGTATGTATGTATCGGACAAAGACCGACACTATTCGTTAGCAGCAAAAGGAATAAATTATCGTTGAAATAAAAGAGTTACTAATCTAAGCTAATTACGTAATCAAAAAAAGAGCGCCAAAAAGAGTTACGTGTAATCAAAAAATATTACACGTAACTCTTTTTAGCACACCGAGTACTTGCCTGGAGTGCAGTGCTTAACCAGAGAGCTAGTTTTCTTCGCAGCTATTTACGGGTGTGTACGAAAAAGATAACAAGTAATTACGAATATTATTTTAAATTTTCGTGAAAAAAATCGTCTTTTACATTTTATTTTGACGACAACCAACTATTTTTCACTAAACGAATAATGTCTTTCTTTGTTCGACACTTATTTCCGGACACGGCGTATATACACGGTGACAGAGAATAGATGTCGGATATATTAAGACGCTATTCGTTAGCTGTAAATAAATAAATTGTCGTTGAAATTAAACGTAAAATATGCCCTTTTTCTAACTGAATGCAAAAAATATTACACATAACTCTTTTAATATAACGCGGTGTTTACCCTTAGTGGTGGTGACTTCGCAGCTGTTCGCAGATTATAGCCCCGAGTGTGTGCAAGTATCTTGTGAACGAAAAAATGACTGAAAAAAATTAATATATTTTCATTAGTTCCTATTCTTCTCATTTTATTCTTCCTCACTATTTTTCAGTCAAGGAATAATGTTTTTCTTTGTCCGACACTTATTGCCGGACACTGTGTGCATATATGTGTATGTGTGCGTGTGCGTGTGCGTGGGCGTATGCGCGTGCGTGCGAGCGGGCGTGCGCGCGTGCACGCGGCGCGCGTTTTGTGCGCATGAGTGCAGGCATGCGTGCGCGCTTATGCGTGTGTATGTATGTTATACACGTACGCTTACAAGGTTACATTTTGGTCAGTGATCAAATTTTAAGGGGCGATAAAGAATCGATTGAGAATTTATACTCGCACTACTATTTTTATTAGCCGTGCATCAGTGACAAACAGAACTCACCCCCCTTACCGCGCCCCTGACCTTTGCACAGTTATAATACAGACAGATACGTTAATTAATTAAATTAGCGCCGGACACTTTGATAGTATGTGTGTACTGTGTCTGTCCAGTTAGCAAAAGTATGTCAATCAGACCGCTATAATTAAGTAAATTTGTGTATAAAAATCTACAAAGTCTTATAAAACGTGCAAATTTTAGTGATGAATTATAATGGATTTATACTATTCGGATAATATTTCACAAAGTAAAAATAGAGAATTCTCTCAATACATTGAAGCTTGCGTAAAATAAAGATATTTTTAAAACGGAATTAAAAAATAATAAAAAATGTCACAAATTTTTGCCCAGGAACTCGCGCATAATTTTGGTTGCACGCCCGCGGGTAGAATCTGTTAATATTCGTGCATTTGACTGTGAATGGACCGAGGCACAAGTGTTAACAGATTCTTGGAAAAGTTGTCACAAGCGAATGGGTACGTGTGTGATTTTATTTGCAGTGGTTTGCGCGTTTTTTGTTGGGCTACGAAACGTAAAAAGCAGCCACAACTTGAGGATTAAGTTCCAGTAGACGTGTTAAGTACAATTTTCATTATATGACTAAAACGTAAAAATTAATATACCGTTCATTATCCATTATCGAGACACGCGAGAAGGTAAATTAGATTTTAAAAGTCATAATAATTGGACTTAGTGATTGCGTCTAACTATATTTTGTTTTAGGCGTTAATTTTTTTGAATTTACTAATGTAATTGAATTAATTTTCCTTTTTTTATGGCCAAAGATATGTTTATTACACATTAAAACTGTTTTATATTTATTAGTGTATCATTTCAAAGTATGTTCGATTATTTTATACAAGTATTTTTTTTTAAAGTGGATAAGTTAATTTAAGCAACATAATCGGTGACGAAATTTAACTTAGTAAGAGCAAACGTTCCGTTATAATTTTGAAAAACGTTCTTTATTTGATAGTGTATAGTGAAATATAATGTACTGAGGCAAAACATAATTATATATAACTAATCATCTAACCTAGATGATTAGTTACGTAACCGTAGTCGTCAGGATTTGAATGTTGCCGCACCAGTCAATCTCTATACAAAAAAAAAGTTTTGGAAATTTTTTTCCTGATAAATCCATTATTTAATAACTTTGTGTCATTTGGTTTATTACATAAACTTACGAAAAACTTGGTTTAGGAAGAATTATGACGAGAATGAAAAAAATAAGGATGAAGATATCATTGACGAAACTTTGATAAGAATTTAGATATAATGCAAAATTGATTTGTTGTTAGGTAACGAAAATTTCGAGTTACTAGTTTTTAATTTTTATTGGTCAAATACATCTCTAAATACAATCTATTTATTAATTGTTTTCACATGGAAGACCCTCTTACAAATATACAATTCTATAATATTATGTTGTATTGTTAACAGAATGAATATTTTTAGTATTATTATTTTAATATAAAATACAATTTCTTTTTTAAAAAATATTTATAGCTATATAATTTAATTTTTGAAAAATGAGAACTTTTATTCGTTTCTGAAATCTTTTCACAAATGTGACTAAGCAAATTTTGATTGTCTACTAACATTCTCATCCGTTTCTCCCCGTTTTAAATAATCCCAAATTAGTTAAGTTTCACAAGAACTTTTAATATAGCTCTTCGATTACTCTTTCATGTTGTAATGGAACATTCAAATCAATAAAAATGGAACATTCAAATCAATAAATGGAAAATATATGATATCTTTTACAAGGGTGTGACAACAGATATCAAAAATCTTTAAAAATATTCGACCGCCGTCATTTTGTACGGTTCGCTTGGCATCTATTGAAGTTGTTCCGTGCGTACGATGAGCTCTGTTTCAACCATAGACTGAATATACTAGGAATATACAAAGCATGTGACCGTGAACATATTCTTTATGACATCACTGCTAGTGGAAAAGAGATGACAATATGTGCACAAATAAAACTATTTTGGCAAAAAAAATCTCCGATATTCTGTCTCTATGATAGCGTTCCGCTGTTTTTTTAGTATTTTTTTGTATTTTCGAATAATATTTCCAGTATATTATTCTGGAATAAGCAATGGTGTCTTGTTCGATATTAGATTTTGAAGTGATGTATATGAAAAATACAAATAAAGAAACATTTCACAGGTAAATGCGATGCATATACTTACTTTTTTATCACTTGTTTTCCGCTAAATTATTCTTTAACTAGACTTTGTCAAATATCATATATCATAGTAAATATATTCTATTTTATGTTTTACTGTTTTGTTTTTGAATTTTGTGAATACAATTAAAAGATATTGTAAACGTGTAAAATACGTATGAATTGACAATATACAGATTGACACATAGGATTTAGCATTATTTTATCGATAAGACATATTGATGTATCGCGATCTACGCGATAGAAATTTTTACTAGGTAAAAATAAACAAAAAAAATAATTAATATTATTTAAAATGTAAGCGCTTACTGATATATGTGATCGAAAAAGGCGTGTGTTCCAATCAGGCACAGATCAGAAAAATATTTTCAAACTTAAAACAGTTGAATGTATTTAAATCATTCAGTACTTATAATAAGAGCTGGCCTTACATAATGTTGGTACATAAAAAAATAAAAAAAACAGGCTGGCAATTAGTGAGAGTGAAATTTGCATTTGATCCTTTGATAAGGACTTCTATATTATTGTTCGAAATATCACTGTAAAATATGTTTTTCCTGTTTCCAATGAAAATTCTTGACTGAGAAATAGTTGATTGTCGCTAAAATAAAATTTAAGAGATGACTTTTTTTCACAAAATTTAAAATAATATCCATAATAATTTGCTATCTTTTTCATATACACAGTACTCGCGTAAATTGTTCAGCGCCGTTAGGGGGAATAACCCGCAAACAGCTGCGAAGACATCGCCACTGCACTCCGGACA
Source organism: Druceiella hillmani (assembly GCA_039881145.1). Taxonomy (NCBI): domain Eukaryota; kingdom Metazoa; phylum Arthropoda; class Insecta; order Lepidoptera; family Hepialidae; genus Druceiella; species Druceiella hillmani. The sequence continues at coordinate 3,092,405 of JAYKKI010000130.1, forward strand.
AGTATTGGATATGTTAAAAAAAGTCGTGTAATTTGTTTTGCACTCGGTTGTGTTTTACGTTTTATTTCAACGACAATTTATTCCTTTATACCCAACGAATAGCGTCTTCCTTCAACCAACATCTATTCCTGTACACCGTGCATAGAGATATTTTATCTGAGCTATCTACGTCGCAGCCACCATTGTCGCCAAGAAAAAAAGCTTTTTGAATGTAATAAATTAATAGAAAAATTAAAATATAAGCAGCATAACATCAGGAATCTATTGCTAAATCCAAGAGAATGAATAAAAAAATCATAACACTACCGGATGATAACATAATCGGTGCTTGGAGAAATTTAAAAAAAACCTCCATGTATTCGGAATAACTTAAACGACCTTACCACATCGTGCAGTAATGAAACGTTGCACGTTTTAATAGAAGGAGTAAATGAAAAAAAAATTGGTAAAATAGCCCACTCTACTGAACACAGTGAAGAGCTTAGAAAATTTACGCTAACACTCCATTTCTCTAGTCCAAGGTATTATATACACTCATATGGAGTGAAAAGTTTGATCTCTCTTTACCTCATGTTAACACAAACCGGTTTTCATAGTCGAGTCAAATTTCAATAATTTTTCAATATTTGACGGAGTCATTTCAAATTTTAAAATTTTCTAAAATTAAACAGCCAACCATGTACGTCATATTTCACATACAAAGCCAAAAAATATTAAATTTTCCTTAAATTTTCACTTAACAAAACTTGCGAGAAAGTCGGTGACCAAAAAGTTTTAATGGAGGACAATGGTAGAAAAATTGGATTTATATTTATTACTCAATTACACACTATTCAAATGAAGAAAGATCTGAAATTGGGTAACGAAATTTTATTTAGGCATGTTATTTATATTCAACAAAAAATTAAAGTATGATGCTGGCAGCGTAATTAATTTCAAGGTCTATTAAGACAGCCATGATTTTTTTGACTTATTACAATTTAATAATTGTGCTTTTTATTACCCTCGTTTATGAAATGTATGATTTTCTAATCCTAGGAATTTTCTTTCTTTCGGGTTTAAAAAACCTTCGTGCTCAACTAACAAACAATAAATTTTCAACATAATCGATCAAGTATGCAAATATTTTAGAAATTTGAAATTTGAAAATGGAACCATTATCATAAACTCTACGAGACGTTTAGGTTTACTCGGGTTTGGGTTAATAAATATAACAAGTCTAAAATATTTTTAAGGTCACTACATTTAAAAAGGCCAATTGCAATTTGCACCTATTTATGAACTATTACAAGACCATTTAGAAACATTCGTACATTCTAATGATAGTTTTAATAGTAACTCAATGATGAGATAATTTATACCTGCATACAAAGGGTTACTTTGTCATGCAGAGTTAAAATTAAGTGAAAGTGGAAACTGCATGGAAATTTAAAAATTACTTTCCTTTTTTTTAACATTACCACTACAAAATGCATTAATACTGCAATCTTTTCTGATAAAATATTAAAGGATATTCGCTTATTGATAATTATCTAAATAACAATCCAAGTGACATCGAAGGTGTGACCCCGGTGATTAAACAGATACCTAACATTTCTGAAGACATTACTATTTATTAAATCGGTCGTCGAATATATAAGTGGATTCGTGGTTAAAAATAAATAAAAATATATACATTGTGAACTTTGTATAGACTCCTTAGTACAATCACGAACTTATGAGTCATTTATAAGTTGCTAAGATTTCGCAAAACACGGTATATTGTATTAAATTTTTTTGCTAACCTCGTTATATTATATTAAATTATTTATTAATAAATTACATTTCTAAAGGTCGGTATTGGTTTATATTTCTAAAAATTTAATTTTATATTACAGTAAAAAGTTACATCACAGATAGAAGTTTTACTTAGATCTAATTATTCAGAATTAATTTATAAATGTGAGGAGAGCATATATTTATATCTTCCTTATACTTAGTAAATATAAATATAGATGTTTGTTAAATTACGTTTGTTTATTATTATAAAAAAACGATATAAACATATTCCATGAAACTTTTGTGTATTGTTTAATCACACTGCCATACCTGCATTTCAAATAGCATAAGTAATGAAATGTACATGATCTCTCATATGTTTATTAAGCTTGTTAATTAGTTACTTATGTATTGAGTTCTGCATAAGGTTGTGCGAGTTCATTTCTTTCTGACATATAAATAAGTATTTGTAACTTCAGATACTTTTCTATGAAACTTTAAATTTAATATTAAATTTATGAACCTAGCACAAAACAAGAATTGTGTACTTTTTCTTACATTAAATTGCATACCGTAAAAATACCGTCACTCTAATAGGATATACACATTCAATAATTTATCAGTAGTATACAAAAGACAAATTTAACAGTACTACTTTGAAACGATCATAAAAATATTTATTTGAAATCTGCTTATTTGCGTGTGTGCGTGTGCGTGTAGTTTTTTGACATTATTTTTTTATACATTTTGTCTTAGCTTTTTGCTATTATTTCCACCTTGAAAATATTAGTGTTGTCAAAATTTTCTTTCACAAAAATAAATTAAAACAGTTAAAAATATAAAAGAAAAGGGCAACACGGCTAAGTAAAATGACTGGCGATAAGGTTGACATTTGAAAATGAAAAAAGGATGGAAAAAGGTTGCAGCTGGCTAATTTTTAAATGTTGTAAATTTATACCCGCATATTTTCTATGCGAGAGAATCTCTATATAATGATATGAGGAACAAGTTTCAAGATTGTATTACGCTGATGGAATACCTCTTTCAATATGAACATAATATTTTCTGAATGTTAATTAAATACTAGTTAATATTTTATGAATTCGTCCCTTTGAAATTTCTATTACTTTTTCATTTCTAACAGAACTATCAAATTTTTGATATATTTTTATGGTCGTATTAAGTGTTAGAGTTAAACAATATTTATTTGGTTATGGTGTAATTATTAATTTAATGACATAGATTCCCCCGATAACTAAATTATTGTCATGAAATATCATAAGAAGTTTTAGTTGACTTCACAGTAAAAAGTGCAGCGTATGAATATTAAAATTAATGAATTAATTTTGGTATGTTTCACATTTTCCTCTAAAACTAATAATTAGACGATATCATATTAGAGTAATTATATGTATTGTAGACACATTGAACGATATCATAGAATAGAATGTGTACAGAAATATTTATAGTCCAACACAGGTGCCACTTAACGTTGAACGACAGGTGCCAGTTTGCATTAAGATGCTCGATGGTACTGTAAAATTTCAGTTTTACCCCGTTACTTCCGGTACAGATATCTATGATGATATCTGAACCGTCTGGATTTACACGATAATTACAACAAAACCATTAAATATAATAAAAACTTAGTATAACGTAATACTACCAATAATAATTACTTGCGTATATCTTGTTCAATTTTTCAAGTGACACTATTAAGTTAATTAAAAATATGTAACCAAATTTAACTAATAATTTTAGTAGGTATTAACATATTTCTGCTACAAATTGTTATCATCAAATTACTGACTGTGTAACACAGGCCTTGAATAACATGTGTTAATAATTTGTACTATGTCAAATTAATAAAAAGCTAACCTTAATCTAGAGGAAATTATAAAAATTTTGTTTGAACAAATATAATCTACGAATTTTAAAGGAAGCTAATTAAGGTTTCAAAACTCTTAATCTAATGTCATATCGTAGGAACTGCACCATCCGGCTTATTTGAGCGGATTATATTTATTTTATAACTATATTTTCCTAGTTAATTCTGGGCATATCAATTTGTACCTATGCTTATTAATAATTACTTACATTAAACTTCATAAAAACATATTGAAAATTACTAAACACGATATATTAGGAATTTGGTTGTGAAATTTTAAGGAAATTCTCAAGTCTAAATTTCCTCATTTTGTTTTATAGTTTTTTTTCCTATTAACTTTCATTACACCGAGATTTTGAATTTTATTCAATTAAATATATATAGTGAGAAGGTGGGGAGAAATGGTTTTTCCCTCATGTATAGTCAAAAGTGAAAAGCTATGTGGCTTAAAGTTCAAAGAAATAGTTTGGAATTTGCCTACAAAGCATTTTAACACTTACATTCTGCCCGACTTATTTGACCCAATTTTTAATTTTTACTCTCTATTTTAGACCTCAGTTTGAAAGAATTGAAAAAATTATTAAGTAATTGCTGAGAAAAACATCCGTGACATATAAACAGACATACAACAAAAATAACCTGAAAATGGAGACAGTTCACACAAAAAAAATAATTAAAAAAACTTCCCAAATCTTGTAAACCAATGTTCTCAAAATTCTTCTTCTTCTTTAATTTTACAAAAAAAATCATCTTTATCCATTAGACAAATGGATCAATACACATTAAGCGGTTAATTTTACTGTCTGATGGTTATAATCTTCAGTTGAGCTCAAAGAGGCTAACTGTATATTCTTCTTTTAGTCTTATCATATGAAAAAAAGGGGCACCTATACAAACTTATTTTAAAAGTAAAACTATTTAAAATGTATATTTACGAAAATGTAAATATATCGTCGTAATCTGAAACAAAACAAGAGACATTGCCATTTGTTGGGCGTAACTTTAATTTTTCAAAAGAACTAACGTAGTTTCGTTATGGTTTTATGTTGTGAAATGTTGGTACATAAATGTTTCATACATTTTTCATTACACTTTTTGGAGATTTTCCACCTTTTGTCCTTTCTTGCAGTACATTTGGTCGGTATCATTTTTCACATATCTTAATTTTTTTGGGAGTTATTTGAGCTGTAAGACAATTAAACATCATTTTTAATGCATGATATTAACGACAGTAAATGGCCCCTCACTCAAAAGACGCATAGTTTTGGTTCACTCGACACTTTATATTGTTGAACACTCTCGAGTTTCGGATTTACTCTTATCGTTGACATACGGTGTATACAGAATTTAACATATTTACACCAATCCACTTTACGCGCATTGATTGATTGCTTTATCTTAACGAAGTAAAGTAATAGGTATACCTTCTATCATAAAAAAGTTGAAAATTTTTAGACGATGTTCTCCTCTTATAATTTTGAGTCAATACGCCACTCACAAAATAACTTACAAATATTGATCCATATTATAAGTCACATAATCAATGTAACATTCCCCATTTAAAAATATATTATTTATTTGTTATGTGTTACGAGTAGGTTGCATTTTTAAGTACTCAAATATCTCACAGTAGCTAGTGAACATTATCAATATAATGGAAAAAAATTTAGTCAATACTCAACGTGAAATTAATACATACAAACGCAGGCGATAGTAGAAGATCGTCGACGGCTGACGTAATATAGCCGATAATATGACCTAATTTTATGTGTTTTCTAAGGTTCCTTAGTCAAATAACAAAAACGAAACATTTACACTTTCGTTGTGTAGGTCCATCTGTCTATACTACTCCCATCTCCGTCTATTATACTCTAGTAGTTTCTACAGTTTTAGATCTACTTAATAGCAAGTATGTGCTTCTTACGGAGATTACAATTGACATGGAACAAAGTATTAAACTAAATGAACGTAAAAGTGAAACGTGAGCAAATATTTCGGTTTAATTTTAGTTTAATTTCATTTTTAAATTATTATTTGAAATATTAAAGTTCAAAGTGAAATACAATTTGTCCCCTTCTCTAATATTTAAATTAGAATTTTGAAAAAAAAAAATATTTTACTATTTCTGTTAACGTGCATCAACAATTTAAGCAGATGTAAAAAACTACGGTACGCAAGGATATGCGTGTTTCAACACGCATCTATTAATTTTTTTTAGATTTGCAATTTGTTATTAAATATGTAATAGGATGAAAATAGTGTACACTGCCTTAATTAGAGAGATAATTATCGGATCCATCATACTGCCTCAAGTAAAACATATGTCCCGAATTTCAGTAACTGATTTGCAATACGATTTTATTATAGCTTCCTAAGTATATGTAACTACGTAGTAAGACCTAACTGTAACTACGTAGAAAATAAAGCTGAAAAGATGATAAGCGGTAGTGACGCAAATTTTGATAGGCTTTGTGATTAAATTCCTATAATTTTCGGATACATCACGTAAAAGGGTTAAAAAAAGATTTTTAACTAGTTTGTAAAATAGACAAAATTACTCTAAGAACGAGACTATTATTACCGAACTATTATTATAAATATTATTGTGTGGTACTTACAAGAAAATATCTGATAACACATTTATTTCAAACATTCTACATAAAAATCTTACTAATTTAGATGCAAAGCACCATAGATAATTTATTACAAAAAATGAACAATTAATTATTTATCGAACTACGTAGATTTAAATTTATATCGCGCTTACATAAAAAATTCCGCCTTGTCAAGTTGATTATTCAACGATTTCAACAAATGTTGTTCTTTTATTGTTAACTTAGTTTCCATTTCTTCAATTTATATGTGAAACTTGTATCTAACCTCAAGTGTGAAACTTGTAATAATTGTTTTGTTTTCGACTACATTTTGCTTATTTTCTGAAACTCGTACCCGTGAGTTCTGATATTAGCAAAGATGAATCTTTGATAATATCCCACCTGAAGATGGTTGTAATACAACGAAACCTAGGTCGTAGTAAAGAAATTAAAGGAAGTAGAAATAATATTACATCACGTAGTTTCATTTAATGGTGAATAATAGAATATATAATATTCGGATAAATTTAATATAAATATTCGAGTTCAATACCAACGATAAAGATGACAATTAAGGGTTCAGTATTTTTAGGGCCAACCTGTTTTAAAATAATATATCCTACAATACAACTATGTCCTATTAATGGATCGCAACCACTATCTCAATAAACCGATATTATAAGGGCGACAAACACGAAATTTGTAGCTTTCATTTGTGGATACTGCTTAAAGTCACCTCTCAACTATCTTTAAAATAATACACATCATCATTTAAATTTTTTTTGTGTCTTTAGTTATCTCCCATTCCTTGTTCATATATGTAATTGAAACCATCACGAATCATTCAACTCAATGGTCTAAAAATAAAATAAAGCGGTAAAATATTTATTAAGTAAATTGTAAGATTAATACATGTAATGCCACTTATTTTAAAAATTATAAAAAAGAACTTAGTTTAAGTAAGTATACTTTGAAAAATAATTGCCAAATGTTAATTTTAGTTGATTGATTGCGATAAAACATCGCCCATATATTACTTCAAAGCCAAAAAAATGACCTGTAATACTTCATAGAAATATTTTTAGCACTGTTTGCATGGTGCGTGAACAAATGAACAGGCAGACAGACACGCTTTTCAAAAACAAAAATTTGGTGTTTTTTGTGAATATCTTTAATATACAGACAGGCCAAATCAACGCTTTTATTATCCTAACGAATGTAGTGCAAAAGTGTGTTATTTGTCCGCCTTTTACGTGGTAACTGAGCCATACAGACATAATTTTTTGCAAAATAATAACCAAGAGGTCAGCAAATAACATAAGAATTTTTGTTACGGAAATATTCTTATTTGAAATTGAAAAAGTATACAAATGAATAATAAAGCAAAGTTGCAACGGAGCAAAAAGTCTACGTGATTTTTTAAATAGTTTCACATGTAATAGAAGAATCAACAACATCACTTACTTTAATCCTTAATTCAGAGTTCTGCCTATAATATATAAAATGCAAAAGTTGTTTGTGTTTTTTTGCCCTTTCACGTCATAGCTGAACAAAGTATCGATGTTATTTTTTCCCAAAGATTTTCCAGACCTCGCTGGAAATATAAGCTTTATGTTAGGAAATCGTATTCAAAATGTTATCATACTCTTAACTAATATTATAAATCCCAAAGTGCGTTTATTTGTCTTTCCGTTATGTTGCAACGGCACTACGGATCGATGCAATTTTTGAACATAGGTGGTTGGTATGTTGAGAAATACGACAAGCTACTTTCTGATACAGGAAATCCCATTCTGACTAGAAATCACATTCTGACATTATAATCCCAACTAACGTTGTAAAGGCGAAAGCGCGTTTATTTATTCTTCTATCACGTCGCAACGAAGTTACAGATTGAAATTGTTTTATAGAGGTAGTTGGCTGGTCAGGAAATGGATAGGCTACTCTTAGTTCGGGAGATCTATGCAATGAGAATAATGAATAACGTCGCAATGGAGTTACGAATGGACGTGAAGTTTTGAAACATAATATTAGGTAGCAACAGAATCACTCTCTTTTATCCTTAACTTAGAGGGGAATAGTTTTGTTTTGATTATCATTTTTACTATACAGCCAAGAAAATAAAGGCGGTAAAAGTTCACTAATTTTTAATAAATAATGCCATTCTGGAATGTTATTTTGGTTTCAAAATTTTTTAAAAAAGAAAGTGTCGTGGCGTTCCATTTGGTTGCATATATTCAAAATTCAAATCAAAACTAAGAAACGAATGGGTGAAGTAATTTCAATACTTTTTAAGAGTTTACGTACTAAAATATTTACTAGAAGTAGTAAGTGAAATGCTTTATAATGGAATAGGATGAAAAATTATGATTTTTAGGGTTCTATATTCAGATAGCAAAAAGGATTCCTTGCTTATAGTTTCATCGTGTTAATCCGTCTGTCGGTCTTAGTCGGTTACACTCTTGTAGTTTGTATAGTTTTGGTCCTCGGTACACGAAAATTGCACAGACACTTCAAATTAAAATATAGTAAATCCTTAATTTTATTTATAACATATAAATTAGGAATCAGTTTATTTTCAAATTACCGATGGGATTGTATACTTTTTAAAGATATTATGAAATAATATTTAGTTTTCATTTATCATTTCTCATTTTAAGACGCGATTTGCATACTAATTTTTAATTAAGCTTCAAAGTAACATGTGTTTCTACCCTCTTGTTGTTAACCCTGCCTTTGAAAAATGTGAAAAAATTCTTACTACCAACATTAAATTAGAATAGTTCCCGTCTTGTTCACACGTGTTGTCTCAGAGCCCATACAGAGACCCGTAACATCTCCCTCATTCAATAATTGGAATCGTCGAAGGTAACCTAATTATGTCTCCTTACTACGCTTAACCTAAACGTTTATACCTATTCAACGCTTCCGCCCAAGAGGAACAAGATTTGTCTCTTCACCATGCCCCATTTAGGAACTGTATATGTTTTCAATAATATTTTTGGCGAACGCCGTAAATGACTCAAAGATCGGCCTAGTCTCAACCAAGTCATTGTGACTAAAATAATCACGTCCTAAAGAACTTCGCGATTTTACATACTCTACTATTTTGACGCATGCTCTGCAACAAAAGCCTATGCTCACCGCAGTTGAATAAAATGTATTCCATGTCTTGCATCTCGTAACTACACATACAGATTGTGCTACTGCAAATCTATGCACACTTGCGTAAAACCTGACTCAAATCTGATCACTACACATCATAATTCCTAATGTCCCGTTAGGAATTATGACGTGTAATGGTCTGGTTTGAGCCAAGTGTCCTCGACTCGTTCAGAAACACCGGATATTTTGCACTCTGTTATTTTGGACTGTTATTTTGCACGTGTAACTTTAACAGATATAGGCAACTACTGAATCCTTCTTTGTCCGATATGCACTTGACCAGTTTTATTTATTCCCTCATGTAGTAAGATACATGAAATGAAACAAACATTGTTAGCACACACGAGTTTCACTTACACTTAACAGGTTTATTGAGTTATGATTTATATTTGTTCCATTATGTAGTAATATATTTGTTCCATTTTGTAGTAATATCTTTGTGCCATTATGTAGTATTATATTTGTTCCATTATAAAGTAAGGTACATGAAATGAAATAAACACTGTTAGCACACACGAGTTTCACTTACACTTAACAGGTTTATTGAGTTACGATTCATACTTGTTCCATTATGTACTAATATATTTGTTCCATTATGTAGTAATATGTTTGTTCCATTATGTAGTATTATATTGGTTCCATGATGTAGAAAGGTACATGAAATAAAATAAACACTGTTAGCACACACGAGTTTCACTTAGACTTAACAAGTTTATTGAGTTATGATTTATATTTGTTCCATTATGTAGTAATATATTTGTTCCATTATGTAGTAATATATTTGTTCCAATATGTAGTAATATGTTTGTTCCATTATTTAGTATTATATTTGTTCCATTATGTAGAAAGGTACATGAAATGAAATAAACTTGTTAGCACACACGAGTTTCACTTACACTTAACAGGTTTATTGAGTTATTATTTACATTTGTTCCATTATGTAGTAATATATTTGTTCCATTTTGTAGTAATATGTTTGTTCCATTATGTAGTATTATATTTGTTCCATTATAAAGTAAGGTACATGAAATGAAATAAACATTGTTAGCACACGCGAGTTTCACTTACACTTAACAGGTTTATTGAGTTACGATTCATATTTGTTCCATTATGTAATAATATATTTGTTCCATTATGTAGTAATATGTTTATTCCATTATGTAGTATTATATTGGTTCCATGATGTAGAAAGGTACATGAAATAAAATAAACACTGTTAGCACACATGAGTTTCCCTTACACTTAACAAGTTTATTGAGTTATGATTTGTATTTGTTCCATTATGTAGTAATATATTTGTTCCATTATGTAGTAATATGTATGTTCCATTATTTAGTATTATATTTGTTCCATTATCTAGAAATGTACATGAAATAAAATAAACACTGTTAGCACACACGAGTTTCACTTACACTTAACAAGTTTATTGAGTTATGATTTATATTTGTTCCATTATATAGTAATATATTTGTTCCATTATGTAGTAATATATTTTTTCCATTATGTAGTATTATATTTGTTCCGTTATGTAGCAAGGTACTTCAAATAAAACAAACTCGGTTAGCACACACGAGTTTCGCTTACACTTAACAAGTTTATAGAGTCATGATTTATATTTGTTCCATTATGTAGTAATATATTTGTTCCATTATGTAGTAAGGTAAATTAAATAAAACAAACTCTGTTAGCTCACACGAGTTTCACTCACAGTTAACAGGTTTATTGAGATATGATTTTCCAAATCGGCCGTGAAATAAGTTTTGCCTAAATATTTAAGGCTTTTTAACATGTACTCCGCATCACGTACTCTGAAGTATGTGCTACAGATAGAGATAATTTATTTCTCTTAGTTTTTCAGACTAGTAGCGTGTACTTGCAACGAATTTTAATTTTTACTCATTTAAAAATGTAATGTCATTAGTTTTTAAATTTCTTCTCATCATCATCAATATATAATTTTTGAGTTTTATCAATATTTTTTCGAGTTTTATCAGTTTTGGCGGTAATAGCCTTTTAATTAAAATTTGTTTTCTTTAATATCATTACTTTTATTTAAATATGATTCTATATAAAATTCAATCTGATGGGCTAAATTTGTTTAAGGGAACGTGACAGAGAAGTGGGCTAAATTATTTTAGTCGATATTGGTCAACCAATTTTCATGTTTTATATTACAGAGACGTCAGCCTGCTCAAGAAGTCAGTGATAAACATCGTATAAATATATAATTCGATCTGTAAATAAACGCAATAAACTATTATTATAATAAGTTCATTTATTTTTCCAATGCGAAGCTTTACCATAGAAACTATAATATTTTACACAAATATATTTCAATAAATAGACTTAACTCTTTTGAAAATATAGTGTCTTCAGTTTGATGAAAATCATTTTACAATATCCCACTAAATAAAGTTACAAAGTCTATCAAATACGAGTGTTAAATATGACGGTTAGTTTTCGTGAGTTTAATCTGTTAAGATCTTGCTGACTTAATTTCTTCACTTTTGTGCGAATTATATTTTTAATATTATGAAATAGTAATTAATTTATATATGAAAGTGGATTCTCTATTTATATATTTTTAAAGGAACACAAATTGTTCCTTTAAAAATATAGAAATAAAACAATTTTGTATAACGTATGATATTAAAGACGAGGCGGTGTTTATGTTCGAGGTGGAAAAGTACCTTATAAAATATAACTTTTTTTATAAGGTACTTTTGAACTTTGAATTGCCTTTCCATTCACTAAACTTAGAGACGAAAAACGGTTTTTTCACGATCCGTGTCGAATGTGGTCAATTGAAAGAAGTTAAAACTCAATTGAAAACTATTATTGTTTTTTGTATGGTTGCTTTCCCACGAGGTACGAATACCCAAATATTTGCAGTGTATATAGTATACAGGTAGAAAAATGCAAAATAATTATGTTAAATTTTGTATAATAAATTAAAGAAAGAAAGCAAACAACTATTTTTTTTTTAATCTGTGAAGAATATGTGGGGAAATATAATTAAATAGTGAAAAGTATTATTAGTGGTAGTAGTAGTCTAATAGAAATTTTATCTTGGGTACATAACTGTTGTGTGCTGTATTTTGAAATCTAGAAGAAATTGGTGACTTCTACATATTAAGGTATGTATTTCTGGATAAAATTATAATACGATGAATACGGCAAGACATTTTGAACACACTAAAACACATCCACGTTTATGGGACAATATCTTTCGAATTGACTGGGTCATTTTTAAGTGCCATTATTTAAACTATTTTTAACTAATATTTATATAAACAAATTTGTTTAAGGACACGGTATGTTGATAACATGTCAATGTTATACAGATTAAGTTTTTATTTCGACAACGAATCGGCGACCAGGCTGAAAGTATTAATCTCTTTCACTACAATTAACAGTTTCAATTTGAAAGGAAAAAAAACAGAATCTTTGTATGATTACTAACGTATCCTTAAACCTGTCTTTCTGTCACAGCCGCTTTTCTCAAAAATCGTTTAACTAGAGATTTTGCAACACTGTTAGAACATATTAACTAACATACATCTAATAGTAATACTCAAAAATATCCATATTTTTGATTAATACTTTTGTTTTTAATATATGGAAGAGTCAATAATCAAGTTATAGGAAATGTGAAAAGATTATGGTGTAATATATCTTTATTGCGATTAAAATATAAAGCTTAAAATAAATGTAATATTTATTTCCATTAGAAAATTGGTATTAATTGAAAAGGTTTAGAATGCAAACGAAATTAAAAAAATAATATTTAATAATCGTTTAAAGCAGATTGGATAAGTATAATTACATGCAGAGTTCTACAGCTCAAAAAGGAAAACAACATAATTGTAAAATTATTCACGTGTCTGCCAGTCTCTGTACGGTAATCAATTTTCTCAAAACTCATTTAATGTACAAATTTGAAATTTGTTATTGTAATAGAAACACTATGTACTTAAGAGTACTGATATTATTTTTAATATATTTTCAAGATTTTTTAAATCATATATTTAATGCATAAAAATACGATTTATTATCATTTTTATATCAATAAACTAATTTTTCGTATAACTATTAGACAAATGTTAAGAAATATAATTTTTTGAAAGTTGAAAATAGTAAAAACTAAGGCGCATAATACAAAATAATATATTTCTAAGTAAGCAGGTCTGAGATTGCTAAATAGTTGGACAGAATAGGAAAATTTCAAGTATCATAATAAGTTTCTATGTATTTTCATACAGAAAATTTAAAGAACTGCGGTGTTTTCTTGAAAACGCTTTCAACAAAGTAAAGATTTGAGAAGGAATAAATCACAATCTAGTCTTTTTTTAATATTAATAGAAAAATAAAATTATGTTGATGGAAAGAACAAACTTGATGCTCTGATGACAATTGTTCAATATTTGGCTTCAAATTAATGAAGTATGTCTTCAAACTTTATCATAAGGAAACTGATAACTGCGCTAAGTCACCTTCCACGATAATTAAAACATTGCGACATTTCATCAATACGACTTTGAACGCTGTTTTCGTGCAAAGGAATTCTTTTTAGTACATTATTTGCAGGCTTGTGTGGAAGGGTTTTCAAAAACCCGCTCCAATTTCCGGCAAAATCAGCTATTCCCCAAGAGTCCCAAGGGTCCAAGGGCTTTCCTAACTTTGCTGCGAATAATTAAGATCTTGCAAAATGCTCTTAAACCATCATTCGCTCTTTTTGACATTGATCATACGTTCTAACGTAGTTCTAATTTGAAATTTTCTTTCAAAGTTACAAAATATGTCAGACGTTTACTCGTTTAATTAGGATAGAACCTTGTTAGATGATTCTCCAGCTTAGATGCTTCAGCCATTGGCCTCAACCATATTGAATGGAAGTTGTCTGTCGACAAAAATGAAACCATTTTCATATGCTTTTCATAAAGCAATTTTAAATTAATTCCTGGAAACACCTGGGAGAGAAAAATGTTTGCGACATATGGATACATAGATGGGCAAATCGATGAACAGATACGTAAGTGATGTTATACATAAGTGCTCCGTTTCTATTTCTTTTGGGATACGGAATTCTAAACACTTTGCATAATTGAGATTCAAAAATCGATATATAATAAATTCATTATCAGCGTTCTTATCGCAATCAGAATGACTATAATAATTTCAATATTTTTAAAAGCAACTATAACCAAGTCCAAATCAACAGCAAAATAGAATCACTAAACTGTCGACATGTATAACATTTTTATTTTTCTAAGGTATTCAAATTATTGTTATTTACTTTTATTGACATTAACCTGTTAATGCTTAAGAAAGTATTTTTAAGCCACTTTTGTTAAAACGAATAAACAATGATTGTCTTTAATATTTTGCCGCGAACGCCATCGTACTCGTGGTTTATTTAATTAGTACGCGCACGAGCGCGATGGCGCTCGTCGGCACTCAAACGACTGGACAGGTAGCCTTACGTGTATGGGACGGGACTGTTTCAATTAGTAGTGATGTCATTAAACTTAGCAATGCAATCCAGTGATAGTGCTGACAAACATTTATCGATTAATATCGGTAGCCTAACTAATTATTCTATAGAATTCAAAAGAGAAGATAACTAATTATTCTATAGAAGTCAAATCAATACTTTAAATCAAGATGGCCGAAACACTAATTTCCAGCAATATTTGATATAAAATAAAATTGAAGTTAATTTAGTTAATTTAGTATCTTTTGTTAAAGTGCTTATTATGGCCTATATATTATATGTAGATGACTATTTTCATGTACTTTTATAGATATTTTTATTGTCAAATTATTTTACTCATTTTTTTCATACATTTTAAGAATTTTAGACAGTCGGTTCAATAAAATGGAACTGACTGGGGATTTCTTCCGAATCGCTTCATTTCTGAAGTTACGGTTTGGACAATTTGACAAAGCATGCTAGTACAAAATCACTAGGGAAATAATCCATAACATGACAGTTTTACATTCATCTCAATTGCATTGGAAATGAGATTGCACCTCTTTATATGTACATTAATACCAATAAATGGGTCGCATGAATTTTACTACAAATAAAGAAATAATAAAAAATTCAAAGTCTGTGATAATAATAAGGAAATTGTTTAATTAGTGAATAAAAGAAAACAAAGGTAAGAAGAATAATTCGATATTTTATCATTTTCTCTTCTCAGTAGTTATGTTCCTCCGTACCCTCGGGGGAATTAGTTCGGGCAGTTAAATTTTAAGTTAAATAAGGCTAAATTTTATCTTATTTACTTTCCATTTTTTGGTCCCAAAACTAATCATCTTGCTCATTTTCTTTTATACTAGACTTTTTAGTCCATATACTAAAATAGCAAAATTTTCTGTTAGTTACGTGAAGCTGGTCTTGTACTTGATAATAATAATCATTGTTTATATTCAAGTTCATTTATCCGCCACATAATTAACAAAACGGAACTTTCTTGGATTCTATAGCCTGGAGAGAGAGAGAGTGTAATCCGGACTTACAGCTAAATTATTTTTATATGCATCGATAAAAAGTCCACAGGGACTAATTTCTCATTTTAGGATATTTTAAAATCCACGAATCTTTGAATCCATGCTCTTTTCCATATTTTGTTGCTAAATTGCTAAATTCCCTGTTAACTATGAATAAAGTAGATATTTTACAATAGACAAGTATAATGTTTTTGGACGCATTTTACATATTTTGCCTAATGTTGAGCCATTTTCCTCGCTCTGTTTGTCATAAATCACTATCACTCTGTCCAATTGTATGTTTTCTAATTATCTTTTCTGATCTTTTTACACTATAAAACTAGTCAGAAAATCTTCCTTCTCGTTTCAAAAGCCTCCACGACCATCTCTCTTTTTAACTCCAATACACCATAGTGCTCATCCGGCGTAACCCTAGACCTTTCCGTTGCTGGAACGGCTGCTTCTGGAAATGTTAACTTTCTTTTTCTTAATTATTCTAACTTTCTTTTTCTTCTTTTATTCTATTGTTTTGTGAATTGTTATAGACTATGAATAATTAGTTCAACAAATATTGTCTCTCGGCTGTTTACAGAAATAATCTGCGCAGTGATTATGTTTACCAAAAACATGACTATTCCTTATGTCATCCCATAATTTTTTTATTTTACATACCTTATTGCATTTTCAGTTTCTTTGAAGAGAATACCGTCTAATATTGCTTTTCTTAGATGTAAAACACTATTATCTACTTTTTCGTGTCTACTGATATGGTTACTGGCACTTTTGTACTTATTGATCTGTTTCTAGATTGCTTTATTTTTATACAGAAGTTCCTTTTTAATATTAGTGTTTGGGCCGTAAGGCATGGTAATGATGTATTAAAGGCTTATTTATAATACTGGCATTACCAATAAGGATATTATATTTAAGGCCGTGAATTTTATTGCTTCCTTGAAAATCTTCTTCATTTATGTTTTCTTCCATTGTTATTTGCTCAATGTTTAAACCATCTGTGCTAAGAAACTAGTAGGTTTTTATTTTTAAACCCGGAATTAATACGGCAATTTTTATTTCTAATACCTAGATAAACACTTTTTTGGTTCTATTATCAACTAAACAGACAGCACCAGAAAGAGAACTATACCATATCTTGCTACTTCTCTTGGCCCGTGAATTGTCGACAAGAACTGGAATAAAAGGATAAAATTTTGCTTTGACATTATCAATAAGCATCGCCAATTCAGTAGGGTATTTTATTTCTCCTGAACGATGGCGAGCATTTCGTCTAATTCAAAGTTTTTGTTTCAAAATTATTTTGTAGATTACTTTTCATTTTGTGAAATGGTTTACATGATAAATGTGCATGTTTATAGTAACGCAGATTTAACTCAATTGAGCATAATAGTTACAATAATTTGAGACGTATTTTATTTTAGCAATGAAATCAAATAATAATTTTATATCAATAATTCTTGGTCCTTCTAGCTTTTCTGTCACGCTTCTCCTGCTATCGGGTCCTAAAGTCAGCTCTGAAATTGAAGACGGTACACTGTTACATGAAGTGTTGTATTCTAATTATGTGCTAGAGTATTTTCGATTATCCTAAATTACGGAGGTAGTAGAACTACTCCGCTCATTTTCATTTTTGTAGCGCCTTGGAAAGGAGCATGGAAATGTACAAAGAAATTCAATTACACATACACAATATATAAATTAATAATTATAAATATATATATATCTATCTACAAAAAAAACTTAATGCTTATGCTATAAGAATTGTGATTAAATAATCCCAGAGTAATAAAGTCCGGAGGACTGAATGATGTCAAGTCACAGGTACATGTTGAAATCTGCAGTATATTTATATTATTTATTCCTATCCTACATAGCTTTACTTATAACATATACGTTAAAATATAACTAACATAAATGTAAATAAATAAATATGATAGACTAAACAAATAGGGTCCACTACAGTAAGTATACGGATATCAAATCCAGCGACGTTTATTAAACTATTTTATCGAGTCTATACTAAGCATATATTTAATAAACACTTTTTTTTGGGAAAAAGTAATCATTTCTTATAAGAAATGATTACTTTGATTTACTAGTGAAACATATATTTTTCTTTTTGTCGATAACCGCAACCATGTCTTCTACGGTTTTCCATAAATAAAATTCAGAAATGTAAATTATTAACTAAAATGCTGTAATATAAAGATATGTAATATAAAGTAATGAAGACCCGAGTCTGATTTTACCGAATTAGATTAATGTATATTCATGCAAAGAGTGGAAATCGTATCATAATTCGCCCTTACATGAACTTTTCTATAAAATCTTTTAATTACTTATCACTCAGAAACTTTTCATGTCATTGAGTGACATTGAAGGAACGCTTATGAGATTACTTCGTTGTCCATCTGCTTGTCTACTGTCTGTCTAGACACTTTTTCTGAGTAACGCGCAAAAGTATCAAGTTGGATTTAATATCAAATACTGTCGCCTGCAGTTTGTAACGAGGTTAGCAATATATCAAATATTTATAACAGTAATATCTGTGTTATTCAAATTCAATATTTCTAACAGTAATATCTGAATATTCTGAGTCATTCACAATTGTAGTAATTTGTGTGTCTCCCGAATACAACACTGGCATAATCATTTGGTTTGCAACAATTATTTCCTTAATTAACAGGTTATATGACTTATTTGCAATATTGTTCTCGTTTTTGAAACGTTTATCATGTGATCACTTGCCCTTGAATCGACGTTCCATTAATTTCGATCAAATTTTCCATTTAGGAATACGACACTGAATGGATTAACTGATCGATCTTGTAGTAATGGATGTTTATTTTTGTAATGATCCATTTGTTTACATCGATAACATTTTACTGTTTTGATGTTGACAGATCGAGGTGATACTTCTGCGATTTTACCAATTTACCACCGTGTCTATGGTGCTGTCAATTTTTTTCCGGAATGCATTTTTTGATTCATAACATCCGAATTTTAACTTCAATCAATAGTCCCGATGATAATAGTAGAAAATTTATTTATTTATTTATGTACTTTAATGTGTCTCATTGACACATATGGTCGTCTTATTGCTACGCTAGCAATCTATAGCCAACGAGAACGTCAGTCCAGCCCCGTTCGAGGAGCGGGGGAGAATCGAACGCGGGTCATCGCAAAGCGCTACGCAGTCAAATTCCGTATGCTTTGTGATCAATCTAACCACATCACGGCGACGGCGAAATTTTACCTGGTAATCCTGCTAAGATCAAAAAGCTAATTCACTCGTCACTTATTTCGAAATCAGTTCTTTTTAATTTCTGCTCCGTATTCATTAGTTGAGTAACATATGCCATCATTCATTCACTGTTTTTCAGACCAATTGAAATCGAATTTCTCAAGGTTATTTGGCATAATTTGTGTTCTCAATTTTAATGTGCCCATAAAAGGAGAAATCAATGACCATGACAAGCTTTACTTTTGCTTTTTGAAAATTAACGGTGTAGACGTCTTCGCACTCGGTGTTGTAGACGCTTTCCAAAATAAAAAGAAATTCAGCCACGAACGGCAAGTCATCGTAATTTTCGCGCCCCTTCAGTTTCAGCACATTCACAATATAATTACAAGCAATTTCATAACGAGATACTTATATTTTTAAGGAAAATACGGGTATGGGCGAAATGAAATATGGTGTGCGGTTTTCGAATCGACTGACTTTTTATTTTATTACTATATATATGTATATATATATATATATATATATATATATATATATATATATACACATATATATATATATATATATATATATATATATATGTGTGTGTGTATGTATGTATATCATGTACATAATTATGTATGGATTCGCTAGGAAGATCTTGTAAAACAAATACTTAAAAATTAATTTTTTTCCAACATTTGGAACAAGGCTAAAATGCAGTTGTTGAAAAATAATACAAAATGTAAGTTAAAAATAAATTTTGAACTTTCATACATATAAAAGTGTCTTATTCCTGACCTACGTCAATATTTGCTGATGTATTAAATGATTCGAACAGCAAAAGTAATGTATTATCAGATAAGACGCATAATTTAAAGATTTACAACTTGGTTACAAATTTAGATACTATTCTCTTACTTTGGTAAAAAACCCCAACATGTAAAGGACGCTTTTTAAATTATTCGTTTCTGCTAATTAAATATATAATGGAACAACATTTTTTAAAGCAACCTTGCGTACGGTCAGAATTTATTGGGAAAATTACTTTGTTGAACGAGGCTTCAGGTTAATTCCGATAATAGTATCGAAACCTTGATAATTTTTTTGTACAATTTAGAGGTGTTAGTTTAAAAAATGATTAATAGATTGGCTAAACCAGTCATTTGACTATGTCCATGGATACCTTAGGAGAAAAATCAGATATAAAATTAGTAAACTTGAAATGTACCTTGCATATATGAGATAAAGGAGAATATATTTTTGAATTGATATAAGACGACCTAAAGGAACTACAATACAAAAGAATTGCTCTGTGTCTACTATGGAGGAACCATAACTTAATTTTTGGTACAGTATTTACTTGTTCCGATTAGATTAAAAAAATATTTTAAATTATCAGAAATTGACTGAAATTTTAAATACATAGGAACCATAACATAATTTTCGGTACAGTATTTACTTTTGCTGATTAGAATTAAAAATAGTTTAAACTACCAGAAATTGACTGAGATTGTAAATACATTAAAACTTTTAAGATTTATATGCAAAATCTCAGGTGCCTCAAAATTTTTTAAAATATTTCTTGGAAAAGTTTTTTGGGCAACGAAAGTAGAGCAAGTTTTGTCAATGTTATAATGATTTACAAAGTTGATGTGTAAAAACATAACAGAAAATTTAAACAAATATAATAATCTCGTTGAAAGATAAAGGTATCATTATGAACGAAGAAATATATGTACTTGCAGCAAAGAAAATGAATTTTTAAAACATGAAAGTACAAAAGAAATAAATTAAACTTCATGGAAAATATATAAAACTATGTAGCCAGGAACTAATTGCTGTGGATGATATAAAAAGTTTTCCAGCTATCATCAACTTTGTAGCTAAATGTATTTTAAACGCTTACTTAACTCTTAATAGAATTACTTCGAATCAACTTGAGAAACGAACTTACAGAAATATTAGAGGGTTATTAGGCAAGCAAATACTTTGGAAAAAAGCTTATCGAATACACGAAGTTACAATTACCATAATCCTCCTCGTAAAACCCATGTAGTAACGAAAATTTCGGCGCGAAACTCATATAAAGTGGTTGGGGTGATACCTGAATCATAATACAAATGAACTAAACAACTTAATTGAAAAATTAATATATATAAAATAATAGAAACATTTTTGAGACCTTAATTGAAACTAGCAATTCAAAAAAATATTTCAGATTCATTAGAAACTATTTTTTCAACAAAATTCAAAACCTTACGCTAGTATCTAATGACAGATTCAAACATTACAAGTATGCACGTACACAATTAGCTATCGCCTGGTAATTCTGTATTTACCGATTAAATTTGAAGACTGGATAAATCAATACGAATTTTAACACTAAATAAAAATTTCAAAGTGAAAATTATATCAGTAAAATTATACAGTAGGCTTGTTGCAGTTTTCTTAAGCCAAATTCAAGTAACTTCCCTAGCAATAAGCTTCACAAAATTCACAATGGCGAATGTAAGAATAATTGTAAAATTATTTTCTCATGTTGATCAATCTGTTATTTTTTCATAATGATATTGTTTACAGGGGAAATAGAATTGTAATTCTAAGAGATTTAGGTAAGAGTAACAGAAGAAACTTGTGAAGAGCATCCCATCACGGTTTGCTTTAAAATTAACATGTAATGGCTAAGAATACATAGACGTGCATAAAATGTGGTCAAGGCATGTAGATATAATAGAATTGTTTCAGTCCCAAAGCCACAATGTCTCATAAATTACGAAAATTCTCCGAAGGAACCAGGAATATGTATTACGCTAGATTTTAGGGACTTTTTAATAGCGGTTATTTGTTTATTCTAGTCAGTTATTCGGGTTATTACAAAGCACCAAATATCATGACAAACATTTCTGTTACTGATACGGTGAATGTATGAAGAAAGTTGTTATCTGTATTATGTACAGGGAGACTTTAATTTATGAAAACGGAAATTTACAGGCAAAATATACAAAAATGTTAGTAAAGGAAGGGGTATTTCATATTAAATATTATCACGTATTGACCAAAAATAAATGGAGAGGTAGAAAGACAAAATAAAGATGCTTGGAACAGGAGCCGTCCGGGAAATCATCTAAATGGAGAGATAAATTTTAGTACTTATAGAAAAAAATTATTATAAAGGTACTTAAATAATCTTATAACGCAAATAATCGTATAATGATATCTTAGCAATCATATTAAGAAATTATAATACTTAAACAAATGTTTTAAACTTACAGTGATTCTGGTACGGCCAAATCTATAGGTACTAATTGAATTTAGGTTATTTTTATACTTATTACTTAGGGTATAATTCAATTAAATGGTTATTTCACTTGAATAAAAAATACATGAAATTTTGTTGGATAAAAAATATATGAAATTTTGATTATATTATTTTTAAGATTTTTATAAATACCAACGCAAACAGGAATAACGAAACAAACCACATTATTTGTGTAGATTTTGCATTACACACGGTCATTTTTGTTACGATATAGTTCAATAAGTGCTAGAACATATTTTATAAGTTATTAATAGTAATGTATTTAAAATAAGGTAATTAATAGCAAAACTTACTTTGTCTTGAAACACAGCGCGAATTTTAAATATTGGCATAATTTTAGTTTGTAAACTGACTTTAATTATATATATATATATATATATATATATATATATATACACACACATATATATATATATGTGTGTGTGTGTGTGTGTGTGTGTATATATGTATATATTCCGTCCTTTAATGCCGTTTACCGTTGCCGCCACGCGCCTATGGAGTCAAACTTTCTCCTTCTTTCTACCCACCATCTTTCCAATTACCCACACTCTCCCACATCGTTCTCCCCGCTCTTCCCCATATTACACTGCTCCACATTCCATATATTCGAGCTCCCTTGTCCCATTTCCTCCATCACATACCGTCTTATCGCCGCTTTACTCTCTAGTCTCCTTCGCTCCCCCTTCCAATTCATGCTAAACCTCCGTCTGCTTCCATCTTCATCCGGTCTTTCTCTTCTTACAAAAGAAAATATAGACATATAAATACAGTATATAAATGCATGAAAATCTGTTCATCAATCTTTCAGCATACAAGAGAAAAATAATATCAAATCATTTCAAGATTATATTCATATATATAGTTCCAACGAATTAAATAGTGAGGGAACCGTCAAATTTTTCATCATTGTCCTTTGCCTGTGACTGGAAATAAAAATATATCACGATCAGAGCAGAAAATATAATTTATCACTTATTCCCTCTAAACAGGAAATATGATTTAGGGCGGATTAAAATGGTTCTCGAACGTAGGCAATTTGGAATATAAGAACGCCTTTAAGATTGAGTATATGGCGTTAGTGGTAAATATTGTGGAAGATTTCTTAACTTACATTCGCCTAATTTCAAACATTAAGAATAAAATGCCAAAATTAATTGTATTTACACTGATTTAACTTTTGTCGAAATAATCGCAATAAGTTTATTAACAAATACTATGGAAAAGCGTCAACACACTTTCTGTGTTTCTATCAATTTTTTCCAGTTGAATAAATATACAATATTTAAAATATCATCAGAAAATTTATTTATATCAGCATTGGTATATTCTAAACGTAAATTTAATAAACACATAAGTGGTGATATTTCTGAAAGTATCTTCCAAAGTGGGTTTATTTATAAATCTTATATAATTTCATGTATAATAATTAGTAATTAAAAGTTTATTTTCAGAGACTTACAACTAACATTAAGCAACATTATGTTTATTTTTAAATAATGATGAACTAGGTTCACTGATCAAGGAACATTTTAACTGGACTAATTCACGTACGTAATTCACGTCTTATTTTTGAATTATGAAATATAACAAATTTATAACAATAAAAAGACATTATTTAGAAACAAACACCTGACTGAGTTAAAACCTGAAAATAAAGAAATAAGTCTTAAAAGGACTTTAAAAATAATTTTAAGCAGTGATTGGATTGAAATTCGACAATCATTACATATTATTAGCCATCAATATAATATCATTAGGCTGAATATGTACTACAGCTTGCTGTATTTCAATACGCACGCCATTACGTCGCTGCGCGCCCGCTTTTTTACCGACCGCACTTGTGGCTCGATAGTATTGGCGGTATTGTATTACCACTAACATTATGGACTCTTTGATACTCGTAATGTTAATATGAATCTAATGACGTCTTATATATATATATATATATATATATATATATATATATATATATATATATACATATATATATATATATATATATATATATATAGATATATATATGTATATATATATATATATGTGTGTGTGTGTGTATGTATATATATTATATATATATATATATAAATTTGTCATTCAATTATTTTGTGCACTTATTTCATAAATTAGCTATGAATTATTGAAAGTATATATGAAATCATAGCTAAGTTCACTAAAATTACACGTGTGTTAAATTATATATTCATAGAAGCTTCGTATTGAACTTCTCAAAAAAAAGTGGTCAAGTAGTCCGGTTACGCGAGGATTAAAAACAGTATACCTATGTAAAATGGTAAAGAATTGCACTATTTTCTCTTTGCGTAATCATTTAAAAATTGGATTTAAATTATTCAAAATATACACGAAATCGTAGTTAAGTTTATATAAATTACACGCGTGTTAAAATTATATATTATTATAAGGATCGTATTCAACCGACAAAACAGTTTAAAAGAAAAAAGCAGTCAAGTCCATCTGCTGTTACATACTCGTACGGCAAAACCGTGTCATTTTAACTTTGTAGTACCTGATCTATCAAATTTCAAACTTCATTTTATATACTTTCATATAAGGATTTCAAATAAATTGTAATTTTTTAACTACTGTCAATATGTTAAGTGCAATAGCGATGTAAATAATAAAATTGTTTATAGTAAATGAATTAACAATCTTTTACAGGATGACTAATGGCAATCATTCAATCACGAAAATATATAATAATTTACAAGTATATATTCATTAATAAATAAGTATCTCCTCTTCGAATTAAGGGAGGAATATATTTATGACTCCTATTATTCCCAGTCTCGAAGGTAATAAATCTTCATTTAGTTATTAGACTACAATGCAAAAGCTGCTTCAAACGCCCAACTTTAACCCGGGAAAGCATTAATTAAGATTTTCATAATCTCTCGTACGCTAACATCTCTTTAAATCTTGTTCTGAATTCATTACCTATTCACAACTTCATTAAGTTATGATTTCAAGTTACCTTTAATTAGCTACGGAGCCACATGGATATACAGAAGGGAACACTTCTATAGTCGGACAAGTAGAATAGAATAATTTAATGGCTTATTTCAGTATTTAAATTATTGATTAATATATAATCGTAAATATGTATATATAAACAACTTGTTTGAAATGATCGTAAATGATACAGGGTAGGGCTATCGGATTCTGCTGATGGCACCAGATTGTAACATGTATAATTTATTCTAGCTGGTTAAGCCTATAAAAATTATTCGTAGAGTTTAAACCTTTATAATTTATTCGTACAATTCAGGGTGTCTGTTTACATTGAATTCAGTAATTTGTTCATTTTTCAATAATACAAGGAAGCTTATTTTATTTTTTTTTGTTTGGCGGTATTAAAAAGAAGCTTATTGTATTTACTTAAATCTGATCCATTTTCTGTAATAGTTTTCTCAGTTATAAAAGTATGTACTTTATTGGTGTCTTTAATCGGCTTTAGTAAAAATGAAAATAAAACATGAAATAAGTCGTCTGAAAATCAGTTTTAGAAGAATAAAATGGTTCAATTTTTTCTCCACTGAAGAAAGTATTTAACAAACGGTAATTTCTCAATAAGGTTATGGATTGCCAAAAGGCAAACTTGAGGATATTACTAGTTTATTGATTATAAACAATTGTGTTCTTTAAATCAAAATTGCGCCTACTATGTAAATAGAGCGACAATGGACTTGTAAATAACAACTTTTTTCTCTTAAACTGTCTCGTTGTTTTATAGCGAACCTTCTAGCAATCAAGTGAAACTCATTCATATTTAACGTACGATACGTTAAATATGAATGATTTTCACTTTTAATTGTATCAATTTAAACTTACAGCTATGACTATCCATTAATTTTTATTTATTTGCATTATGAGAATAAAATAGCATTGTATACATTTTATTACAGTCACGATAGCATTAGATTATTTTTTGGACGATATTTTACAGCATGGATAGGTATACAGCACATGACTCAATACATGGACTTTCAAACTCTCATTTAATGGTTGAAATATATTTCCATATATTAATCAACGCTGCGTGAACTCCATTAACACAGTTATAAAAACTTTCTGTGAAAATGTGATTGTTTTTTTTTCTGATAATAATATTTCATATTTTATGGATTTAATACTAGTGTCTTTTTTATACTTGATTTATTAAAAATTTTTATGTTCACATTAATAGCTAACTATATCAAGACTTTTCTGGAGAATTTTTTCTAATAAAAATTTAAATATTAAGATAAATTTTCTTTATTATTAAAAAGCAAGAAATATAACTCGAACTCGTACTGAACTAATAAATCGACAGAAATGAAGAATTTTTGCGCATTTAAAGTTCTATTATCTGTTTGTTAATTCAATTTTTTTTCTACTCGATCCTCTTAATCCATATCTACTATTGTTAATATAAATTGTAAGCAATGCTATTATTGAGTAATTTTTGACAAAAATATATATTCTTTTTTAAATAAATAGAAAAAAAAATTTCACGAAAATCAGTTTAGTCGTTTTAAGATAGTTTTCGTTATTTGTATATTTTAAAATAAGACATTGATAATGCTTACATTATAAAATGGCAGTTACATAGATATTAAATTTCTCAATAATGACATGTGAATCCACGCTGAAAATATTGAAATATTTCCATCTGCGAGCAAATAAAATTGTTATAGTTTTGATATTACTAACTAACTAACTTGTGTTTTCTTTAGATTCTTGCAGAAAAAACAGTAAAACGTTAAAGGCAGTAAACGATTGGAAGAAAATTTCCGTAGTGGATGTATTGTTTGGGAGAAAATATGATCAAAGTAAAAAGAACTAATACTGGTAGAATAAATAGGTAGAATATTGGATTCACCTTCCTCGATTTCCTATTCTTGATCTTATAAATATTTTATAATTTTGAAGATCAATATTGCATTCAAATTATATTTTGCACTTTCAATAAAGCAATATTTCTAATAACCTCTGATAGCTGAATCTAACGAAAGAGAAGGAGGAATGGGGTTATTTTAATACATGTCATTGAGACCCGAACGTTCTTGGGCTAATAATTCTTTTACTAGCTGCGCTTTTTTGTTTCTTTTGGGCACGCTAAGCTTGGAAACTTTCAAAACTATATGATGGTCAATGCAGTTCACTGAACTATTTTTACGCGTGCTGGAATTTTTAAACAAAATTATTTAGCTGAGATTACCCATCTGGAAACAAAATATTTTTGTTCAGCCTATTATAATATTAAACCAATAGTTGCATTAGGAACGATTTCACTGGCGTATAATATTTTTGCACGTTGCTGTTCAAATAATTTCTTGTTTTCAAAAGAAAACTTTACCACGTCTTGTTATGAATTTAATTTCATTGCATAATTCCATATATTTAGAAGTACGTAAGCCACGCATAATGGTGTAAAGCTATTGTACATACATGCTACATTGGAAAGTGTGGATATATATATATATATATATATATATATATATATATATAACATTGATTAAAGCCATAAAATTAACAAATATGTTCGAACATGTAATTTCATACTTCTTGTCGAGAACAGTCCCTATATTCTCAATAATGAAAAGTCCGCCAAGCATGAATCTTGAAATTAATGTATTTTTTCTTTTTGGTACTTAAGTACACAACATACGAGGTGGTGTTACAATGCGCAATAAATGCGTATCCCATTATGCACGCGTATATTTTTAACAAGGAGAGTGTTAAAACCTGTCATCCGTCTACGTTTCTTTTTTTAATGTATGTTGAATTATGGCCGTCGGTGTAATTTGGAACGCGTTATATTTCTTTGTGGGGAAATAACCGTTTTTATGTCGTCGTATTTTTTTTATTGCTAAGTCACTTTATGTTGAAGTCACTGTATATTAAAATCAGATTGAGTACGAGTCAAAAGTTGCTAAGTCTTAAATTCCAAAATTTAATTATGACTATGAAAGCTAAATTTAAAAGTAAAACAAAATTGGTTTGTTTATATTTGATAATTCAAAGAGACAATATTTTTTTTCGAAATAGTGGCCATTGTAATTGATGTTGCTAAATGTAGATCAACGTTAAGAGTAGGAATTTAACTAACAACAGCGAAAGTATTCCATTAGACGAAGGTACTCGTACAACGCGAAGCTTCGTGTGAGTAAAAATTCATAATGTTCTTAGTGTAATAGACAACTTTTGTATTTTCACGTAGAAAAAAGTGAACATAAATAAGGTGAGCAGTTTCGTGGACTCTTCAAGTTTTAATATCTCTCTTCATAATTGTTTATTTATTCACTCGACGGTAGTATCAGAAACTAAACTACATTTTATTTTTATATTATTTTTTATATAATTAGCGAATAATTAATATGTATGAATAAAACTGAGCATTTGGTTTTTGGCATGTAAATAGGAAGAAAGTGCAGATGAAACCGAGTGAAACTATAAATCGGTCAATAAGGTCCATGACCGTCATTTGTCGATAACATTAGAAACAAATAAATTAACTGTGTTTCAAAAATTTACATAGAACAAACTAAATACTCTTTTTGTTGACGTATGTAGGTATCTTTCATTCTACGAAATCAAACCATACCAAATGTTCACAAACTCTGTATATGTACAAATACAATTTCCATCACGTAAACGATCAAACACACAAAACATTATAAGGTTATTTCTAGGAGGTAAACAGTAAACCATTTGAAATGAAAATGAATTATTATTGAATATTTAGCATAAATACGTAAAAATAACAACAAAAATAACGGTAATTGATATTTTTCTATTTAAAGTTAATTTTTTCAAACTACTATTTTTTGCGTACAATACAAGTAGTATTGTACGCAAAAATATTCTGTGAAGGTAACCATTACTGTATTTCTTTTGTAAAATTGCAAAGTTTTTCAATTATTATTATAAATCGAGCTGGTGTAATACAGCAAAGAATCGGACATAAACTTTGACGTATGTATTTACAACAATAGTGTATTCATAAATTTAAAAAAAATTCTACACTTGTCACTTTGTACAAGGTTTTAATTTTCTGTAGAATGTGGTTCATGAAAAATTAAATATAAAATGATAATAAAATAAGAAACAGAATTAATTTCTCATCAAAAACTAATTTAATCTTCATCTTTTCGATCGCAAACTTGACTAATCGCTTGAATTAAAATTATTTTGTAAACTTATTATTACTATGCATTTTGAATCAATGAATTGGAAATGTTATTCATTATTTATCAATCATCTTATCAAAAAGAAACACTCATAGCTCCAGTTATTCTTTGTATAAATTGTGATCATTTTAAATATCCGCTTAACTTTTCATGAAATTATTAATTACGGTGATAGTTTATATTGTCTGAATTAGGAGAATTTTGGTGTTATATATATATATATATTTAGAATCTTACCTATGCACATTATTTCCTGCCGAAGTAAGGTAGGCAGTAATTACAAAAAAAAACAGACCGCATTTGCATACAGGGGATATCTGGTGTGATCGCGACATGGATAAGTTGGCATGCATCTTGCTATCGCTACCATATTGTTAAAATTTTCATTACTTCAAAATAAAATTATTATATGGGTAATCCATGTAAGATGATATTGTCACTATCTATCGACAAATTATGGAAAAAGTATGTTTGTGGTAAAATGATAATTACGTGGTGTGGTTATTTTTTTTATTTCGACGTACAGCCCGTAATTTACATAAACAAAATCCATAACGCAGTTTAAGACAAATTCAGAATATTTTTTACACCTATAAAATATTTATTAGTATGGTGTTAAGAATATGATGAACAATATAATTTATGTATGTAAATAGTTCAATAAAAATATTGTGCACCCTTAAATGTTTATACTTTATATGTAGTGACAAAACCCTTATAGTGCACGATCTACATATGTCTCTCCGTAATAAAAACAAATTATTTCTAAACTCTTGACATTATATTTTAACAAATTAAAATTCATGATTTTTTCAGTCTCTATAAAGTACAATAATGAATCAATATAATAAATGAATGGGAGAAAAAGGAGGTTGAAACAAAATTTTCACAAATACTAACAACCCTTGAATTCATTTCTTTAAAGTATATTTATTATATTGAATTAAATATGGTTTGAAAATATTCGAAAATTATTCCAAACTTCTATTTTTTACGTCCAATACTACTTTCTCAAAAAATTTTCTTATAATAAAATAAGATGAATACTGGGCACATTGATTTGTATGTTACTTTTTTGTTTTCTACGAAATTAATACTTTGAAAAAACTGAAGCAAAAAGTAAGTCAATAATTTCCATTATTTCCTGTTTATTCGATTCCATTTTTGCTTTCATTGAATACTCTGATTATTTTGAATGAATATTTATTATGTTTAATTTTTAACCAACAAAATTCAGAAATAATCATATAAAAGTTTAAATATATTTTTTAATAACAATGAGACAACAGCTTGGATAATATTGTACAGAAAAATTTAAGTTTTGAAGCAACTTTCCTAAATGTTCTGTTAGTGAAAACTCGTTTAAGAAAGAAATAAGTTTGATATATTTTTTATAAATCTATCAAAATAGAATCATTAAAATATTATACAGATCATTAAACAATTGAAGTAAAGAGCTTCATACAGAATAGTACAAAATAAGCCAGAATTTTACATCAAGATCATTCAGTTTTGATAGTAAATTGGTTGACAATAATACCATTTGCCTTATCGTGTATCGTTACTGTTTGATATTGTATTTAAATAATTAAAGGAATTCTCCAAATTTAATAATCTGTGGTTTTTGGATGAATGTCACGCGTATGACATTCGACATCGGCCCAGTAGGTGAGATGGAATACGCTTTGCGCAATGACGCGTTGCCACATATCGACATTTCGCCAAACAAAGCCGGTGGAACGTATAAAGATGAATGGCTATATAGTATTCTCATTGCATAAGCGATATAGACATAGAAGAATGTAATTAATATGGGATAAAAGATGATACGAATGTCAGTCAACATAAAGTACGTTAAGTTGCAACAGATATAGAAATATTTAATGAAAAATATTAAAACACATCAAATAAAAAAAATAAATAAAAAGGTAAGAAGAGAAAATAAATTTCTGAAGGAAAACTATGATAAAACAATAGATAAATCATTGCTAATGACGGCACCGGTATCTCAAAAAATAATGCCTCGACAGAAAATTACGAAGTACTATTACTTGACGAAGCACCAAAAAAACCACATAAAAGTTTGTTATGCAATCTATCTAATGAAAGTTAATTAAAACCCCAAGACATATGTGATTGATCGATTGTAAAACTGATAATATCGTAATGATAATAAAACTAAAGTAGGAGCCAACAATTACAAGAAAAAATAGTAAGTCTTGAGAAATGAGAGAGTATTTGAAAGGGATGACAATAATGAAGACGAAAAGAATAATGCTGAAGAAGTGATTGAAAATAATAACAACGACGAAGAAGACGGAGAAAACAAGGAAGAAGACTACAGCCTTAATGACTCTGTACATTTAAAGTACCACAACAGAAAGAAATGAACACACTTTATTGAATTTATTGAGAAATATATAAAAATTAACGAAGAGACTTACTACAATGTAAACTTTTTAAAACTATTTAACATAACACATCACAGTTTAAATTTATACTTCCCGAGGAAAAAGATTATGACGACGTAACTAAACTATTAATAGCGAAAACAATACATAATAAAAATACACATAAAAAATATACATTTCTAAATGAAGATGACAACGTATATTTTTAAGGATTTTTGTGCGTAGTGCGTACATGTTCGCGCGTTTGTACATACAAGTATTATCACATATTAAAATTCCGAATCCTGAAGGCTGATATAAAACGTGATTTGAAAATAGTGATAATAATATTTAATTTGACAATGACTCATTTCATTAATATACTTAAACATGTATTTATTTGGTAACAATAGCTGTGTATTGTTACCAAATAAATACATTTGAAAATGATGTTAGAGACCAGCAATTCACTAAAAGATACTTGAAAATACTTTTATAAATTGATATTTCTAATTTTAATAGTTTACATTAAAACAAGTAAATTTTTTGTAACATTTTGTTAAATTTATTTTGTAAAATTGTTATCAGCATAGATAAATGTGCTCTAGATTTCTATTAAATTAGAGTCCTAAAAATTAAACATGCTTCTCATTCCTAAACATCACGTGCCTGTTTATGAAAATATATTTACAGTTTACGCTAGTAAGTTATAAAGTTCATTAAATTTTAATATCAGAAATCCAATGTATGAAAAAACCGCACCCCTCTTTTAATCCGCACTAATTTTTTCATTTCTTTTTCAAAATAAGTCCCCTCCGAATTAGTTAATTACGTTCTATGGTTGTGGTTTACAGGAATAGATTTCTCCTAGAATAGTAAGTCTGCCACGTGTACAAATTCTACGCTAAAGGCAAGTTTAAATTCTCTTGCAAAATACTCTGTGACAAATATTCAACTGGCTACGTTATATTATTTGTAATTGATTATAACGGAATATGATTTCTTCGTCATTTTTTTTTAAAAATCATATTTCCGTTGTTAGCAACATTGACAGCAACATATTTTTGTTAATTCATTTTAATTTTTCAGCAAATGAGAATTTGGAATATTTTGAATAATTTGGTATACGTGACTAAGGGATTTTTTTTTCCAATAAATAATCGTACCTTTCCCTACCAGTTTCAAATTGTCTCCAACTGGATTTGTTTCGTGAAAACATATAGTAGCATACCAATGAATGTTTTATGTTATGATGGAACGTACAAAGCAATAAGTAAAGCGAAAGATAATTTGATAAGCGCATCTAAAATGTATGAAACCTGATAGAAGGGTGTGACAATCGAGAGCAAAAATTTTCCTATAAAATATCCGGCCGCCGTTATACATGCTGTGCCCTCGAGGTCTGTTGATATGGCCGTCTATGTTTCAACGAGTATCGGAAGTACACACACACTGACTTGATGGTAATCAAGTCATAAATTGTTGATAATCCGGTTATGGAATTGTTCATTTTTGTGGGCATACTTTTTTCCTTTGATTAACAACCTAATAAACTTGATACTATTTTAAAAGCTTGGAGGGCGAAAAATGAAACTTTCAACTTTCTACACTATTTTGCGATATAGATTCTCATTGGATTCTGTTGGAAACTATTTTGCGATGCAGATTTCTTTGCCAATTTCATTGAAAAAAATATTTTTATATTGTTTCCCTAGTTCCAGTTTGAGGTAAAACTATTAGATATTATTTTTCATAATATATAATAATTCTGTTGACTTGTTGGTATATTTCAGATAATCAACGTATTAATTTAGATTGTATTGTTCTTTTATATAACTCATCCACTAAAACTTATAGTCAACTCTACGTTCGATTACGATCGATTTATTAATAGTTGTTAATAATAGAATTTCGAGGAAAAAAAATTATTGATTTTATTCAAAGAAATAAATTCTCACGTAATAATCATGAACATTTTAAGTTTATTTCATATCCAAAATACTTACAGCTGTTGATGACAGAAAATCGAGACCCAAGCCAATGAAAGGGCAATAATGTTTGATTCGCCCTCTACCGAAGTTTTTGTTGGTTTAAAATATTATAAGCACGCTCCTTTAACAAAAAAAATTGTATCTGCGAGGTGGTACCCAAAAGAAACCGAACTTATTTTATTAAAATATATTTATTTGATTTTATGTAACCTTTGATACATTTCAAAATATTCTCCACTGGCACTAATACATTTGTCTAATATTTTATTCCATTGCTCGAATTTTTTTTTAATTCGCTTTCTGTAATATCTAATAGCACCTCCAACATTTTTTCTTCACTTCAACAATGTCGACAAAACTCTTTCCTATCATGTCTCTTTTTATTCAGGGAAATAAAAAAGTTACAAATCACAGAGTTGGGTAAATAAGGGGGCTAAGGCACAGAGGTCGTCTCATTTTTGTTTAAAAATGGCACACAGGCAAGGCTCTTTGAGTAGGAGCGTTATCGTGGTGAAAAAAATCAATCGCCTGACTGCTAAAAATTAAGCCTTTTCCGCCACAATTTGTTGCCTAATATTTTTATACTTGCAAGTAGAAAAACTGGTTGATTGTCTCACCTTCCAGAATAAACTATTAATTGAGGATTTCTCTCAAATCGAACAAATAAATCAGTATTTTCTTCATGTTTGATTTCACTTGACCAGTTCTTTTAGAGTGAGGCAAACTTAAAGTCGTCCACTGGCTTGATTGTTGCTTCATTATAGGGTCGTAATCTTAGTACCTATAATTATCTTGGTAAAAAATTTGGATCATTTCGACATTTCACTCTTATAGTAAAAGTTGTTCCAGGCGACCTTGTTTTTGTTGAGCAGTGAGTAGTCGTGGCATGAGTTTGACAGCCATTCTTTTCATCCCCAAATCTTTAATTAAAATTCACTGAACTTAACTCCAAGTCATTCCAGATTGATTCAAAACTTCTTCAATAGTCCGGGTCAATGTTTCAGGATAGCTTCATGAATTTTTGAGACATTTTTATTGGTTTGGGCCGTGGAAACACGACCAGAACAAGGTTCTTAATCAATTGACATTTCACCTTTTTTGCATCGGAAAAACCACTCAAACACTTGTGTTTCCCCAATAGCATCATCCTTCTAGATTATTTTAACATTTTAGCAGTTTCTGTGATACTTTTTCCGAGAAAAAATCAAAAGCTTGCTGTTAAATATATAATTAAATTAGTAACATCAAATAAACAATGTAGCGACATCTATGACGTATGTGATTGTGATTATAAGTATTGTATCTGATATGTCAACCTTTTGTACATCACTATTATTAAGAAATAAAGTCTGTCAGCCATTGATAATCTAATCGAGTACACGTTCTTTTTAATTTATTATAGGTAATGAACCCAGTATCGCCTTTAGAAGAAAGTAAAAAGTATATTTATCAGTTAGCTAGCATAGGCATTCTGAAAATCAGTGTTAAAATTAAATCGGTAAAAAAATTATTTCGTGATTTGTGAAGTAGTACGTGTTGTTACCATAATGGCGTCTAAATTTTTTCTCACTAACATTCCGAAGCTCAAAGGCCGAGAAAACTATCACGAGTGGGCCTTTGTAGTGGAAAACTTGCTGATTTTGGAAGGCGTGGCGAATACCATCAAAGCGGAGCCTACTAAAGAAACAGCCGAAAATGATGCGAAAGCTAAAGCAAAATTGATCCTGACTATAGATCCCTCGCTGTATGTTCACATAAAAGAAGCTAAATCATCAAAAAGCTTATGGACAAAACTAAAAATTATGTTCGATGATTCTGGATTCTCTCGAAGAATATCGTTGCTACGCAATTTAATTTCGATCCGTCTTGACAATTATGAATCAATGACATGTTATGCGAGCGTACATACAGCGAGGGAATAATAGAAACGGGACAGAAATTGTCTGGAACAAGTTTTTTTGGGAACGACGAGTGGATTGGCTGCTTGATGCTGGCAGAATTACCGGAAAATTCATTCCCATGATAATGGCGATTGAACACTCAGGGATCGCCATTACTGCTGACGTAGTAAAAACGAAACTCATAGATATGGCCGGAGATGATTGTCAAGCCGGAAGTGCATTCTTGAGTAGAGGGCAGCACAGTCGACAGAAAAACTCTAAAGTTGGCAGCTCTGGAAAGAATGACAGCAAAAATCATCATGGCGGCGGTCTTTTGTCTATGAATATGAATGTCAACAAAACGGACAAGGCGAATAAAAAATGTTATCATTGTAAACAATTTGGACACTACAAAAACCAGTGTAATCAGTCAATTAATTATTCCGAGAAAACAAAGAAAACACATGCTTTCTCAGCTGTTTTTCTAAGTGGTAAATACGGAAAACATTAGTGGTATTTAGACAGTGGAGCGAGTGCTCATATGACACATGATGAAAATATGTTGCAAAACAGAATGTTTACATCCAGCATTAAGGAGATTATATCTGCTAATAGGAGTGCTAAGCCAGTTTTGTACTCGGGTGATGTGGACATTGCAACAGTGACTATAAACTGTAAATACGAGATTACACTGAAAGATGTGTTATGTGTTCCTGACCTTAATGTGAATTTGATATCCATTAGTCAGATGATTAAAATTGGTAATAGAGTAGAATTCAAGAAGAGGTGTGATGTTTACAACAAAAACAATGAATTAGTTGCAGTGGCGAATGAGATTGATGGTGTTTACAAGTTGTCTTTAGAATATAAGCACTGTCTGTTTACATCTTATTCGACAGTAAGCGGTGCAGTATGGCACAGAAGAATGGGTCATCTAAATATGAATGACTTAAATGCAATGAAAGAAGGTGCAGTATCGGCATTATTATACGCTGACAAGCCTGTAATTAACAAAACTTCGTGCACAGTGTGTTGCGAAGGAAAACAAAGTCGCCTACCTTTTTATCATACTGGAACACGGAGTGGCAGAGTACTGGATATGATACATGCTGATGTATGCGGAGCAATGGAGGCGGCTTCGATAGGCAGAGCAAGGTATTTCCTGATATTTATCGATGATTATTCTCGAATGGTTTTTCTTTACTTCCTCAAAGCCAAGAGTGAAATTTACAAATACTTCAAGGAATTTAAAGCGATGGTTGAGAATCAACAAAGAAATAAAATCAAAATGTTTAGGACAGACAAAGGCTTAGAGTTTTGCAGCAGGGAATTTGAGAATTTTTTGAAATATGCTGGAATAATTCACCAAAAAACAAATCCCTATACTCCTGAGCAGAACGGGTTAAGTGAGCGAATTAATAGAACCTTAGTTGAGCGAGCTCGTTGTTTGTTATTTGATGCTAATCTAGAAAAAAGGTTTTGGGCAGAGGCGATTAATACTGCTGTTTATCTCAGGAATAGATTGGTTGCATCAAGATTAAATAACAAAACACCCTTTGAGCTCTGGTTTATATCAAAACCAGATTTAAGTCATATCCGAATATTTGGTAGTGAGATGATGGTCCATGTACCAAAGGATAAAAAGATTGAAATGGGATACCAAGTCACAAAAATACATCCTAGTTGGTTTTTCTGAAAATGTCAAGGGATACAGAGTTTATGATCGCACCAAAAGATGTGTGATTACAAGTAGAGATGTGATCATTCATGAAAGTACTGACAAAAATTATTCACGTGACAATGTATCAGTTTCAGTTGAGGATACTTGTGAAGAAAGAGAATCAGATCATGAAATGAGGCAGGAAGTAGCAATTTTAGAGAACGAAACTATTCCCTCGGTTCAGGACATCTCTAATTGTAAATATGAGAATGCTATATCAGATTTAGCCTCTACATTCCAGTAATCTGTAAGCACAGATGAAGAGCTAAATACAAGAGAACAATCTGAAGATAAAGAAGAATCAGATCTAGCAGAAACAATAACTAAACGTATCAAAAAGAAACCTGAGCGTTATGGTTTTACTGATCTATGCATAATATCAA
Organism: Druceiella hillmani; assembly: GCA_039881145.1. Classification (NCBI taxonomy): domain Eukaryota; kingdom Metazoa; phylum Arthropoda; class Insecta; order Lepidoptera; family Hepialidae; genus Druceiella; species Druceiella hillmani. Next base: position 3,130,416 of record JAYKKI010000130.1, read on the forward strand.
ATCAAATCAATCAAATCAATCAAATAAATAATCAAGCACAAAATGTGTCAGTGATCCCTTAAATATTGAAGAAGCATTGAATAGCTTGGACAAATAAAAATGGATTGAGGCAATGCGAGAAGAACTGCAAGCGTTTGAGGACAATCAGGCGTGGGTACCTGTTGACGACCTGTTGACCTTCTGATAAAACTTTAGTTTAGTGTAAATGGGTATTTAAAAGAAAAGTGAATAGTGATAAAAGTGTGCGGTATAGAGCGCGTTTAATAGCTAAAGGTTATACGCAACGGCTAGGTGTGGACTATGATGACACTTTTTCACCAGTGATTAGGTATTCAACACTTAGACTCTTATTTGCTCTAGCAGTGCAGTTAAACTTAGACATTATTCATCTAGACGTTAAAACAGCTTTTTTAAATGGTTATCTTAAAGAGGATATTTACATGGTGCAACCTGATATTTCTTGTGATAGAAATAAAAAAAAGATTATTGTAAAACTTAACAAAGCCATATATGGATTAAAGCAATCATCTAGATCTTGGTATGAGAAAGTTGAGCAATGTTTGTGTGAGTTAAATTTTAAGAAAAGTAAATTGGAACCATGTGTATTTACAAAACTGAATAATGATGTTAAAGTAGTTATTGCTTTATATGTAGATGATTTCTTTGTTTTTTCAAACAGTATGAAGGAAACAGATAAATTATTTTCAGTATTGTGTTCAAAGATTAAAATTAAAAATTTAGGACAACTTCAAAATTGTCTAGGAATTCGTGTTAAAATTGATAAAGAAAATAAGTTTATTACATTAGACTAAAAGCAATAGGTAGAAGAATTGTTGAGTAAATTTAATATGTTAAATTGTAAAGAATGTACTACTCCAATGGAATGTAAATTGAATTATGAAAAAAATGAAACTTGTAACCAACAGATTCCTTATCAACACCTGATTGGAAATCTCATGTACTTATCAGTGCTAACAAGGCCTGACATAGCATTTAGGGTCAGATTTCTAAGTCAATTTAATAGATGTTATACTGATGTTCATTGGAATTATGCGAAAAGGATTCTCAGATATCTAAAGAAAACAAAAATTTTTTGCTTAAAATATACTAAAGATAAACCTGAACTCGTAGGATATGTTGATGCCGATTGGGCAAGCAATGTGGTAGATCGTAAATCTTACACAGGTTATTGTTTTTTAATGTCTGGTTTCCTGGAAGAGTAGGAAGCAGAGGACAGTGGTTTTATCCAGCATGGAGGCAGAATACATGTCAATTGCTGAAGCATGTAAAGAAGTTATGTATTTGAGAGCTTTACGATGTGAAATTACTACTGAACTATGTACTATACCAGTATTCAATGATAGTCAGAGTGCACAGAAGTTGGTGGCAAATTATGTTATAAATAGAAAAAGCAAACATATTGATATAAGACACCATTTTGTTAAAGATGCAGTAAACAATAAAATTATTAATTTAAATTATTTGCCAACAACAGCTATGCCTGCTGATGTATTAACAAAGGGACTTAGTGCTAATAAGCATTACAAATGTGTTGAAATTATGTGAGTTAATTTTGTAGATGGTAGAAATTAAGATATTCTGTTTTTTTTTGTAAATTTGGAAATTTAGTTTACTTGCTGTAGTTGGAGTTTTAAAATATATAATTAAATTAGTAACATCAAATAAGCAATGTAGCTACATCTATGACGTATGTGATTGTGATTATAACTCTTGTCTCTGATATGTCAACCTTTTGTACATCACTATTATTAAGAAATAAAGTCTGTCAGCCATTGATTATCTAATTGAGTACACGTCGTTTTAATTTATAATACTTACTACAGCGCGCTATTCACGAGGATCAGACATTGCAAAAACGTCGAGCACACAAAACAGCGGTCACTATGAAGTCTAGATAAGCCGAACGGAATCTTTTTTATCCACGACGATTTACTTACTGACTCGAAAATAATAGTTCTATGCGCTTCTAGCAGAAAGCGGTATTAGGAAAACTCAGCCACAACAGTCTCGGAAGTCTTGAAGTCTCAAAGTAGCAATAGAGTAGAAAGATTTTAATGAGCGCACAATATCGAATTAAAATAAAAAAAGGACTCGGGCGAAAATAGGATATCACAAAATATTTTTTCGTTATTATTTGATGTATAATATTTAGTGTTCTTTATGCAAAACATTAGAGTTATCTATAAAATGAAACACAACCTAGTACCTTGGTTGTCAATATAAATATAATTCAATTTAAAATAGTGAAACTCTTGCATAATATAAAGGTACAAACAGCCAACAACCTCACAGATTAAAGTTTACAAATGTCATGTGTGTGTTTAAGGTTCTGTAGCCAAATTCCGAAAACGGGGCTCCTATAATTTAGTAATGTTCCTCACTCTGCCAATAACAATCTCGTTCCAGTCATTACATATTTGTAGTTTTTAAAGTCACAAATCTATAAAAATTAAACACGGCGAATACACACTTTATAAAGAGATCTCAATTAATATGTAGCAAAACAGAAACCAAAATAATGTATCACCCATATATCACTATGTTGAGTATTATTCGGTATATCTTTTAAAATAATAATGCTGATACATTTACCGATTTTAAGCTCTATTTCCGCAAAATTAATATTCGTAGCAATGGAAAATATAATTTTCCACCTAGGATTTTTTAAAAAAAATCAAAAATTCCAGATAAAATTGTTTTATTAGAACTTTGAAGGAAAATTATCTTGGTTGGCTTGCATCATATAAGAAGAAGTAATCAACTAAGAAAGCCAATATTCCTCATGTTTTGATACGTATTAGAGTGTTTTTTGATTTGAAATTGGCTACGAAATACATGAGTAAATGAAAATAAGGTAATTGCTTAATTGGAGTCACACTGACTGGATTTGTCATACTGCCTAAAGTTATAGGATCTAAATTTCAGCAAATAAATTAGGATATGATTTTATTGTGTCATCTAATGTATGTGAAACTATAATCTCGCTAGAAATGATAGTCTTATTAGAAAATAGAGCTAGAAAGACGAAAAGTGGTAGTGATGGAAAATTTATGGCTCTAATTTTTTGGCGGAAATATATATATATATATATAGATATATATATATATATATATATATATATATAGATATATATATATATATATATATATACATATATATATATATATATATATATATATATAAATTGAGGTAGCTGCGTATTTTCCAGAAAATTTATTTTGATTGAAGTCACCTTTGAAACCTTATATCAAATGTATGTTTTGATATTAGATGTTGCTATTTAAATAAATATTATATCTAAATAATAAAAAAAATGTAATATCAGGTGTATAAAAAATACACATTTAAAGCGTTTTCAAAATATTTTTTTTGTATAAACACAAAATTTTGCATTCTTTTTTTGAATATCGTTGCACAATTTAGTATATTTAATTTTAAATATATTCAAGTCGTTGGTAAAAGCAAAATTTATACATAAACAAAATTTATCAAAATTGATAAAATCTATAAAATTTTATTAATATCGATAGATCCCTTTACATAGAAAACAAATTAAAAAAAGATTGTTTAAAAATGAATATATACGTTTTAGTTAGTAGGCCGAGTAAATGCTGTAAATCGTTTTTCTAGGAAAATATCATATTAAAAATTAAGCTCATTATTTCAAAGAAGATATAAATGGGATATTAAATAGGGATCAAACAATTTTTTTCATTAACTGTAATAATTGTGGTTTAAATTTATTTTTACAAGTTATTTTTATTATAATATTGGATTTAATAATGTGGGAAAAAGAAACTCACAAAATATATATTCCCATAATAACCGAATTTGGACAGTGCTTCCAAAAATTATTAAAATAATTTAATTAAAATTATATATTTAATTGAAATTATATGTTAAACGAACTTTTCGGAATATAGGTGTTCAGCACAGTGTATATGTACTAATTAATATTCATTTTTATTAATATTCATTATTATTTAACCATGCCATTTTCCTTAAGAAAGGATTATATTCTGGTTTATAACTAACGTGGGCATTAGGGGGCCATGTTGGAATACCGAATAGAACCATTAAAATTGCAATGGTTTCTAAGAGATATTACAAAATTTTCACTAAAAATGACAGATCGACTTAAATTTTTATAAAGTCAAGCGAACTATTTGATTCTAAATTATTATCTTTTATCTTCACCAAAAAATGACCAAATGACATTGCAATGGTTTGTAAGAGATATTACAAAATTTTAACTAAAAATTACAGATCGACTTAAATTTTTATAAAGTCAAGCGAACTATTTAATTCTAAATTATTATCTTTTATCTTCACCAAAAAAATCTTCTCGGTGAAAGAATTTAATACAATATAATGTTTTCCATTCAAAGTTCATTTCATTTTTTTTCACAAAACAAACCCTAAAGTGTATTTGAATACGACAATCACATTTAATATTGTCGTGTTCCAATGAATTTAATTTGAAAAAAAAAATCTGCGTTAAATTATATTGTAAGTGAATGTAGTCCCAACGATATTCCAAACATTCGTCTATCATGATCTATCTTCTCAAAGGTTTTAATTTTTTTAAGAATGTTAGTTTGAGGTAAATACTGAGGATGATAGAAATTTAAATAAAATTCCCACCTTCTTTGAATTTGTCATGTAGTATATAATATAATGGTGTAAAAAGGATTTTACCTATTTCTTCCAATATGGAATAGGTTTTTTCTAAACAACTTGTTTGTAAAATAGACAATACACTACGAGATCAAGATTGTCATTTCTTTAAATCGAAATAAATAATATTGTGTAGATTTCTATAAAAAGAAATAATTCATGGTTGATATGGCATATATATTTCAAGGTCTTTATTTGTCACTTCAAAAAATGAAGTTTTATAGAATTTACCACAGATAATTTATTACAGAAAATGAAAAATTTTCTATTAATAGAATTTTTCAAATCTAAGTATATATTGAGCCTACGTAAAACATTCCGGCTGCCATAGTTTACTCTTCAATAATGTCAAAAAATTTGTTGCAACGAATATATAGAAAATAACCATTTTTTTTAATGTTTAGTTTTCATTCTTCAATTCATACATGAACCCTGTGTCAAACTTCAAGAGCGAAACTCTTGCTTTTAATCGTTTTTTTGTTTTTGACAATATTTTGGTTGTTTCCTGTGATATCTCATGTGATTTGAAATTGTAACGGATTTAAGTACTCATACGAACATTATTTGAAAAATGATTTTTATCTATTTTACATAGCAAAAATCCTAGTTTTTCAAGGTCATATATTTTGGCGTCATTAATGTGTTAACTATTTTAAATTATAATATAAATAATTTTAAAGCATAATAATCTAAATAAACGCTTGATATATTGTCAATGAACTGGTATATTATCAACATTTAGCCAGATTAATTTCTGGGTATATAATTTAAAACTATGCTGCTCAGTCAGGTTTAGATATTCATTGAAATATTGAGAAAAAAAATTCCAATAAAGCTACAAGGTGTTCCAGTAGATAATCTGATGTAATATGTATAATGACGTTAAAGTAAAATGTTCTAAAATCATATATTTAATATTGCTCTCAATTTCCTCATATTATCTACCAAAAAACTTTTAATTTTCCTTTTCAACATACCAAAGTTCATTATTATCTAAAGTTTCCAAATTTCCTTAAAATTACGTTATAAAAAATTACCTCTAGGCATTGTCTTATCCTTAATTACATTATGTCATTAAGAGATATTATCAGAGAAATAATATTGCATAGTCATTTGTGTCACATTTTTTTAACATCCTTTGATTTGGTCCACTGGTAACTAATTGTGTAATGGAATCTACGAAATTAAATTTCATGCACTTTTAATTGTTATATCATAAAACTTGGAGATTGTGTGTGGTTCTAATAACAATACATTAAAATGGTTCCATTTAGCCGATTCAATGGAACTGAACTGGAAGTTAGGCACTGAACTCGATAACGGAACAACGTGTCCTAACCGTTTTTGGGCTTCTAATTCTTGTTTCATCGTGAAACTTGGAAGTTATGTGTAGTTATGATGACAACACAATAAAACGGTACTATCGGACATATTCAATGAAATAGAACCGGAATTTAGACCCTGAAGCTTGGAAGAATTGAATTGTTCCAAGCTTACCAGAAATACGCCTTGCAATATTGATACATTGGCAAAGATGGAAAGGATTCGCGCTCTGTCGCCCAATGACATTGTTTGTTTCTGATCTTGATTTGATGCAAAACACCTCTAACTAATCAGCAGAATTAAAATTTACTCTAATAATTTAAATTCTGTAGAAATTTTTTTGTGTGTCAATGGCTGTAAAAGTAATTCTAAATATAATAAAATGAAGCAAGTTCAAAAAATATTTTTTCGTAAATTATTGTAAGCCATGTTTTTTATTGAGTATAATATTTGAGTGTAAAAACTTGAGATACTTTTTGCTTGCTTTTCAAATTAATATTATGTAAACGAAAATGCTTAATATTTCAGTTAGATTTTAAGACAAAGTACGTGTGGGTATTCACAAAAATGACTTTATAAAGATGGATGCTAATATACAATTCCCTCCCCCCTCCTCACTCTCCACCAATTGTTCTTTTAATCGCAATTGGCCCATTAACAAATTCTATTCAAAAAGTTGCTGTGGGATTTTAATATAGTTCAGAATCCTCTTTTTCAACTTACTCACGGTGTTATATCTTGTAAATAGAGGACAAAATATGTAAACAAAAAGTAAGCATGTTTATTTTTAAGATGTTTACATTTCTTGGAGAACACTCTGATTAATTATTTAATCCGCTATGAAGCGTGAAATAAATGTGGCTTTTTTCAGTCGGATAATATTGCCAGAGAAGATACGAGAGTGGATGGAGTGTACGCATGAAACGCGTATCCCGCTGGGACCTCGGTATGTATTTACCAACAGAGCTATTGCGACCTGTGATCTGTTTAGATTACACCGCCATTGTTTACCTTAATCTGATTTATGGTTCTTATTATTAGGTAGAATGCCTTATGTTTTAGTAAAGATTAATTAATCGTATATTAAACGTAATGTTTTTTTTTATATTTATTTGAATTATGAATCTTTCATTCTAACACATACTTGCTAATCAGAAAAGGGTACTCTAGTATTTTTATGGAATGTACTCATAAGGGATGTGTTCCTTACGAGCACAGTATATAAAATTAAACTGTGTTATTTTCGCTTAAAAATACTACTTTTAAAATCAGTGTATCCATCAAAATTCACAGATTTAAATGCAATATGAATTATTACGGTAATCAAATGAATATTTCTGTAATATTACTTTTGATTACCAATATGTGCTGTCAATTAAGTTACTTTATAATATTTGATTTAAACTTCGAAAATAACCCCCACACATGCTCACACTTTGTAAGTGTTGAGTAAAAACAAAAGTTATAAATATTATAATTGTTAATTCCTTTTCAATTAGAAACATTAACATACGTAATTATTAAATTTCAAGTAATTCAGTAATGATAATTAGATATGATTGAGGAGACTATTTATACTAATGAAAGAAAGCGTTAATTTTAATGTAGACAGTATGCAATGGCAATTTTGATATCAATCTCATTTATAATATAGTGTGTAATTTTGAGTTAGAGGATTGTTTGACCCGGTCGAGAATCTGTCGAAAGGAATTTATGTGAGAAGTATTAATAACGGATATCATTGCACATATAAGTGAAGAGAGCGAATAAATTTTGTTAAAACCGTTTAATAAGACATACGGGTCTTGCTACTAGACTCGTTGTGGCAAGGGATGGGGCGACGGCGTTGGAAATATTTACGTCTTTATATATATATATATATATATATGTATATGTATATATACATATGTGTGTATATATATATATACATATATATACAGGTGTCCAGTGGCAGATTTCAAAGTTTGAACAAACATAGTTTCTGAACGCAACAGATAAGAGGGGAGCGGGGGCGTCGTTAGAAGTGCAAGCGAACAGTGGAGTCGAGAGCACCGCACTTTTGCCGTCGAGGCGTACATTTCGAGTGGATTTTCGCTGTATGTAGCACGCCGTTGATTTAATAATCGTTACAGTATTCGTCGATTACGTGATGGACCATCGATATATATATATATATATATATATATATATATAAATAATAGTAGGTACAGATAAAATTTGAGCAGTGTTAAAGGTGCATCCTTAATATATTACATATCTATATCCACACTATTATTGTAAATGCAAAAGTTAGTTAGTTTACTTATTTATTATATCTTGAAGACTAAATTACTTCATTGATTTTATTAAAATCTGTCTAAAATATAACTTGTTACCCGTACAACAACATGAAATATTCAACTCTTATTGTTAAAGCAATATAAGAAATGCTTTAAGATGACGCATTTTTTATTTAATCGGGACTCTCTGCATATGAGTATCAAATGAAAGGTATGGCAGGGTAGAACACAAAAATATTGAATTCACCCAACTACGGCTAAAAATAAAATATAAAAAATATATTGTTTTAAGTAGTATTAGTATAATATATCAAATTACTACCACTCTCTTCTCGTGCAGTAGCCAGTGATTATGTGTTATAATCACTGGCTACTACGTGAGGAGAGCGCACAGTGCGAATGGACATCTGCATTTAGTGCTTTGAGTATTAAATTCGGACACATTCATTTTTATGCAGTCAAAGTCGCAGATAGTATCTGGATTGTTAAAATAATTTTTTGGGAAAGTTTTAATTATTGTACTCGACTGTTGTGATAGTTTAAACTTGAATGAAGTCCAGTGCTTTTCGAACTGTGTAGAAAGCCTATCGTAGCTATTTTATTCAATTTAATTTGTTATAATTAATAGTAATTCTCTTTTTATGTAATATATATCATATAAATATAATTTTAATGTCATACGTTCGTAATGAAATATGTTGAAAAAATTATGATTTTTAGAGTTCCACATACAAATAGAAAAAATACAAATTTTATAGTTTTATTATGTCCGCCCGTCTGATAATTTTTTTTGAACGGTGGCAAATATCTTTTACCAACTTGTTTTCGATTTTTCGTTTTAAAGCTCCATTTTCTAAAAATTAATATTTAAAGTAACTTAACCTACTTTTTTCAACCATGGGCTTGATAAATCTGAAAAAATTATATCACATAGCGTTAATTAGAAATATAAAATTAAAATTACATTACTTTGGTTGATTTGCGCCAATAATATTAAGAGATGTAGGCAAGTAGGAATGCGTGTCCTTTTTTAGTTTACTGTTTAGAAAGATGTATAAAATAAAGCAAATTTTTGACAGAGTATTACAAACTACTGAAAAACAAATGTTTTATTTCGTTTTTTAGGTCAATAGTGCGTACTCGTAACTATTGTCATTTTTAACACAGATAAAAATTTAATTTCGTTTTTGTTTATAAATGTCTATCAACATAAGTGGCTTTTAATAGCCTCTGCATTAAATTGAGATCTCATTAATACAGATTTCTTTTTAAATATGATTTTACATAAAATTTAATTGGGCGAACAGCATTTTTCGAAGAAACTTCAGTCAAAACTTCAGTCAATTACTTATTTCATTCGACACAATTCTTTCGAACGACAATCATCAATTTTCTTGATTTCCGTTAAAAAGACGTTAGCTTGCTTAATCATGAGATTCATAATATATGTCAATAATAAAAATGTATGAATACGCAAGAAATCCAGTAATTAAAAACACTAAACAGCAGCTATTATAATTATACGATTATTTATTTTTGCTTCGCCATACTTTGGAAGTAAAAAAATATGTTAAATTTACACATACCTATTTTAGTAAGTAATCTTAACCGTATTTATAAATATAATCTTTTTAATTTCGACGATTGTTCAGTAATGTCCATCTAAGCGCTTATATAAGATTACGAAAGTTTTGGTATGTGCAAGTATTACACTTCTTTGTCGGAAAATAACGGTTAGATTTAATGAGTTACGATGTCAAATCAAAAGTTTCATCAGTAATTTTATACTTAATTTATATTTATTTGAACATTACGAACTTAGTTTCTTCAATTTCAAGGGTTATAAATATTTGAGTGTTATGAAACAGTATATAATTCATGTATAAAAGTAGGATTAAAAGCAATTTGTCCTGTTTTAAACATATAGAAAAAAATCAGTCTTGTGCAATGTGTTCGAGGTGGAAAAATGTCTTGTATATTTTTGTCGAGAATGTTTTCTTGATATTGTATAGTGGTAGAAGAATTTTGAAATGCGATCGAGAATAATCATGGTTCAAAAATCTGTATTTAGTATTTGGTAGAAAATTTTCTTTTCTTAAAGTTTCGAGATCATATAGTCATTCTGAATCAGCATTCTTTTCTAATTTAAAATTTTTAATTGATAATTCTTCCTCATTTTCTGCAAAATTTGACATAGTTCTTCATATTTGATGAAAACTAGTTCACTTTTCTTCAGATATAATCTAAATTAGAATAAAATTGTTTTGTAATCATTACTGCCTATTGATGTTGTTATTGATCCATTCGTTTTTTGAATTATTTAAGTATTTAAATAAGTTAGGTCTTTATAGAACCATAAATAGAAACATGATAATATGTTTCCTACTAGAACAGATTAGTCGCTTCTATACTTAATATAATTTGCAATTATTGAATATATTTGGCGTTAATTTTTTAGAAATTCATTATTCACAATTAAATGAAACTACGTGACGTACGTCTTCAGGTGGGCTATTAGCAAAGATCTTTGCTAATATCCCACCTGAAGATGTTGTAATACAACGAAACCTTGGTCGTGGTAAAGAAATTAAAAAAAGTCGAAATAATACTACATCACGTAGTTTCATTTAATTGTGAATAATTTGCAATGTTTATGTGACGCGACAATGGCGACGGCGCGCGGTTGAGGAACATCATATTATATAGACGGTCACACACACACACGCACGTCCGCGCGCGCGCCTTTGCGCGCGCGTGTGTGTGTGTGTGTTTAATAAGTAAATGACAGGAAAAATCATTTTCTTGATATCAATAAAATAAGATATATAATTTTTTGAAATTAGTAATCAGAAGATAAATCAAATAATGTATTTCTAAGTTTGCTGGTATAAGATTGACAACTAGGTTGATAGATTAGGAAAAAGCCGAATATCATCAGAATTTATCGAAGTTGTTATATACTTCGGTAAAGAAAATGTGAATAATTATTGTGTTTCCTCGAATACACCTTAAAACAAATTCAAGAACTTATAACGTTAATTTTTGCGGTAACTTAAGAATATAAATACCCAAACAATTTAAAAATGGGTATTGAAATTCAAAGATTTTGGCTAAATAATTTCATTTACGCAGTATACGAATACGGTGGACAAATAAAATCAACCCTTGTTTTCAATTAATTGTTCAGTGGACGTCATGCTGTTCATTAGATATTTAATTATTACTTGGTAATAGTAGTATATAAAATACAATTTATTGTGTATGAGTGCATTAAATGAAAATAGTTGGAAAATAATAAAAATTTTATGTAAACCATACTGTGAAACGTGAAAGTAAAAAATTTCAAATAAATAAACCAATTAAACCATGACGTATACCAAACTAACAAAATTTTATTAAACATAAAATGTGTTTTACGTATAGATGAAAATTTACCTGAAAAGTAAAATATTTTCATTAAAAGAAATATTATATCTCTATATCTCAGATGTGAAAAAATTTCTGTTGAAAGAGTAACGTTTTTTTATGAAAATTAAACAATTTCCTGTATATATTTTTTGCGTTCTGCACAATAATACTGTTAAATATGTAAATTACCAAACAAAATTTACGAAAAACTAGATGAAACTCTTGTCAATATTTTATTAGACGGCACATTGCAATGCGAAATAATTGTTACATGACTTATCACACTTCTGTACTAATATTTGTCCCTGGTCATATTGCAACAATACTTTGTCCCTCTATGACCATGAAAATTAAATTATTTAGCTTTTTTTTCACTAAATTAAAAATAACAAGAACTTTACTGAATTAAAATTAAAACTTTATTTACCCACATTAGAAACGCTGCTTGTAGCAAAAATGGAAAAAAATTATTGATAACAATATAATATATGATATTTTATCTATACCTCAGTATCATATGATATAGATTGGTAAAACCATAAAGCGAATGCAGGTCCACCGTTTGGATTTCAAAATATAATTAATATGTCGCCAAGCACTCAAAGTTTTGTAAGAGTGCCACTTTAAGGAATTGAAAGGAAATAGTTCTACGACTACGAATAACTATAGCAATTTTAGTTGAATTCACGCTCTAATTCCGATCTTTACCCATACCACTCGAGGAAAACTTGAAGTAAAAGAAAACAGATGCAACAATTACTGTTCTCAAGAAAGGAATTCAACCGCCTCGAACCTTGCCTTAAAAATTTTAATTTTCCAACAAAAATCAAATCATCTCCTTTTAATCGTAGTGTTTTACCGTCTTTTTCTTCGAGAAATAAGAACGAATTAAGGTTTTACTTGCAGAGGAAGCAAATGAAAATGAATAATTTTTTTGCATTATACTGTCGGTTTTAACATTATTTTAAGATTTTTTTTTCAATAAATAATAAAGCAAAAAGGTTATTATTCAAATGGTTCTTTTTGCATAATTATTTTATTTTTATTTCCCTATTTACGATTATAATATTTTTTAAAAATCTCAAATAAACGTACTAGTTTTCTACACGCTCAGTGAAAAAACGTATAAAGTACCGTAACAGTAAAGTTAAATAGGGTTCACAATTAATCTAATAGTGCACGAGGAATTTCTAATAAAGAAACTTCCATTATAAAACTTGACGTGGAATATTATGCTCTTATAATAGGGATTTATAATAACAAGAGAAGTTATTTAATTTTCTTCAGCTTAAATAAATCACCTTTTTTTAAAATTTATTCAATAATATTAACTTTTCATACATATATTAGCTTAACTTCGGGATCAAAGAATTGTTCATACACTTTCGTAAAATTCGAACCTAGAAATTAAAGAAGTTTTCAATTGAAGAAATGAAGAAAAATCGGTTTTCTATTTGAAGCTATGAAATTGCAAATTTTCAAAAAGTTAATTTAACTACATGAAGAATTACAATCAGACCGAATTTCTTACAAAATTACTATAGAAAAGTCTACTTGTAGTTTTGAGCAATCACGAATAATACTTGTGAAACCATTCAATTATGAAAATAACCCGAAATATCTCGATTACGATCACTGGCAATTACTGATTAGAAACGTATAAACACGAACGCATGAATGACAGCGGACATTCGATGGAATATACGCTAACAATATAAGTGAACTTATTTAGTTCACTTATGCTGTTAGCATATGTTCCATAGTAATACTGGATGAGTTTATTAGATATATTTGTTCATATCTCACAAACTCATTTGTACAAACTTATTTCGCACTATATTTTATTGTTGTCCACTGGTATCTAAAAGGACTTTTCGGCTTTAGATAAAATATTGAACTAGTTGATGGCCATGATTGAATGCATATTACTTAACTCGGGTTTGGAATGAATTGTCAGAATAAGTAATTTCATTAGTAAATTATCTGATTACGAAGATTGTTTAAATAATGAACTGCTCGATCAGAAGAATATCTCATCGGTAGATAATGTGATAATGTAAATCATTTTTATACGCCACTTACTAATATAAATTTATGCGTAACTCAAAACATTACATGAAATTTATGATCGTAAATATAATAAAAATATTTGTAAGCTTTAAAAAGTTTAGTCACATTTGTAATTAAATAAACTAAGTGCGTATGTTAAAAGTTGTTATGTACAGAGAACTTGCACTTGAGTTTTGAATTTAGATGTCCGTAAAAATGATGAAGGATGATTTTGACTATCGTGACGTATCGTGACGTGACAACTACATTTAGAGAAATCGATGCAAAAAAATAACAATAAAAAGTAAATCAAAGTGAAGTTGACAGGATAAACCTATTAAAGTATACTTTATATAGACACACAAACACACACACATGTAGATATATGTCGGAGTTGAGTTACTAAATAGTAACGAATTTCACTGCGTTCGGGAGTAATCCGCATGCGGTTTGTAGCGAGCGACAGTCAACTGATATTGGACTGTCCGTGCGTACGAGCGGCAGGACTGAGCGGACGATAACGAGTGGCTAAAATTTGATGCCTACTTTCCACGCTAGATTGTTCGATTCTCGCCATCGTTACGGTATTAAAATACTGATTACCTATAAACTGAGGTACAAGTAATAACTTCATTAGTGAATATTCTACACCTTATTCATTATGAAATAAAAGGAGCTGACCTTTCCGAATAGCACCTGAATTTAGTTGATTTACATGTTTCCGTATCCACAGCTATTTAGAGCTAATATAATAACTCTTGATAATACTTAATCAAGAATAAACTTCAAGGTTGAAAAGAGTGGTTGTTTTTACAATGTTTTTGATCCTGTACACATTCGGGTATCCGTAGTCCATAATGGACCAACACTTTGAATTGTGCTTCACGGTGGACGACATACCAAATGCATCTGCGACGCCCTTTCTATCAAGAGAATACTACCGACCATGGAGGCACCTAGCGCCGGCCGTGGGAGGCTAGGGATGTGGGTTGAACCGTCAGGAACAAGGCGGAAAAGTTAGAAGTAAACGATGTGCACACATTTTCGCCGGAGGAGGGCAAAGTGAAGACGGCCAACGGGAGCATTGTCGAGAAGCAGGAAGCAAGCACGAGAAGAAGCAGGATGATCACGGCTACATCCCACGACAGTTCGTGCGACGGTACGCGATGCCCAAGGACTGCAATTTTGAAGTCCGAAGTGCATTCGGACACAGTGCTCAACGTTGTCGTGCCCAATTAGCCCGAGGTTGAAGATTTCATCCCTAGATATCTTCTATTTTTTTAAATATATTTTATCCCTAGATAAAACATCCTGCACGTAAATTTCACGATTTTTTTAAAATCTCATAAACGGCGTGAGAAATCGATTTAACAAAAGTGATAATAGTTCCAAAATTATGTTTTTATAATTTTATGCGAGGTGGTTCTGGAGATACTGTTGAAAATACCAACAAAAAATGTGCGCTCACCCCGACTTCTGAAACTGCAATACCCAAAATTATCAGAAATTTAAAAAAAGTTGGCAGGAAAACTACAGCAATGCACCTAAATTTCATAATTATTTTGAAACTCTTGATATTTTTGCCTATACGAAAAACAAAATAGTCAATAGAGTTATATGGTGAAAAATATTGTTTATATTTATGAACAGATTAAAATAAATACGAGGACTGTTTATAAGGAACACTCACAGTGCGAGTACCACTAGTGTTTAAAATATTTTGTTCAAATATAAAAACAAACCTAAATCTATTTTCTCCGAGAAACCTTATGTACTGTTTCTGATTTATGAAGTATAATTTATGTGGATATTTTAAAAGAAAATCGTTCATATATCAATATATAAATACAATTTACAATATTCAGGATTTGGAATACTAACTACATTTTAATTTCAAAGATTACGACAGTTTATGCACAAAAATTATGGACAGGTTTATAGCTATATAGTGAAGATACCAACCTGTTTTCTCTCGGAAAATGTCAATTTTAAAATAATATATTTTCTTTATTGTTATGTGAAGTTTTTTTATATAAACTTTCACTAGACATTCAGCGGAGGGTTTAGTCCAGGAAGAGACTAATTTGCCGATTTACCAAAAATTTGAATTCAAGGAAGAAGGGGCAAAAATTGATTTTGGGAATTTGTTTTATACGAATTATTTTGTTAAGTTTCTTAAAGTATAAATTGACATTAAAATGAACTTAATGATAATTTATATTTTGTTAATATGTTATTGATTATTAAGAGTGAATGTACTGTAATAACATATGAAAATTAAGTGATTGGAGACTTAAATATGCTATTTTTTTTAAAAAAATTCACGTATCATTGATTTGAGCATCGTTGGAGAAATCGTGTAGTATAAAATTTAAGTTTTATGTACTACTAGTTGTGTCCCATGGTTTCATTCGCGTGAAATTCACAGTAAGAAAACTTGTTAAAATTTTATTTCTTTCAAATGTTGCTCTTTGGTGTGAACTAGTACTATACCAAAATTTAATTAAAAACCTTCCAATAGGTTTCTCAGGACTTATGGACAAATTATCAGGCAGGAAGGCAAAAAAGTTTTTTTGGCTTCTATTATCATTCTTCACCCTAAATAAATCATTACTTTTAAATATTGTGAATTCTATACATGAATACAGAATTCGCTGTGTTATAATTTTATTATATGTGTAGATTTTCCATTTTCAAGTACGGACTTTCCAATAAAATTTTTGGTTAATTTCCATAAACAATGTCAAGAAATATAAACAACCACGGAATCCTACCTATTGCGTGTTCCGATATATTCTTAACCAAATTTCGATATTATTCTTAGTAGCTGAGCCGGCGACTTCGTTTGCATGGATTTCGGAATAATTGTTATTACGAAAAATGAATATTATCATTTAATTAACTATTACACCTCGGCTTGGTAAACCTACTTGTTGAAACTATTATTACTATTATTGTTGTTATCGTCGTTACTATTCTGTTTTTTTTAGTTTTTATATTTACTTTAACAATATCTACGAGCATACAGCTTACCAAAAATGCTAATAGATGGCATTGATGGTAACAATACCGTAATATTCCAAGTCAGTGTTAATTAGCGAAGTCAGTGTTTTTTTATATCATTTATATCCATATGAAAAGTATTAAATTGTTTGCTCGAGGGTATAAACTATTATCACGCCAAATTCCATCCTTCAGTAGATTCTGCATGATTAGGAATAAATTAACAGTTAATATTTCTAAAAACAAATTTTCAATTCCTATTATCATTCTATTTGATAAATCAATCACTCTTTTTCCATGTACAGAATTCACTTTAGGAAATATTTGTAGGTAAAAGAACGTTTAACTTTTCATCGAATTATTTCTTTTTTTTGTAAAATGTATCTAACTTATTTTCTTCATTACTCTTTTTAACTTACCGAAGATTACAATTTCCAAAATAAGCATGAAACAAAGAACAGTCGAAAGGAAATATTTAACATATAATGCTTGCTCTGTTAAAATGAACCATTGTGAAGTAATTAAGTAAGACAAAATTATGCATTTTTTTCAAAGGAGATATCAGAATGGTCTTTTGTTATAAACGACCTATAAAAGAAAAAAAAACATTTGAATTTCTTTGGAAGCATGGTGATCATTATTTATTCCTAGCTTTTGTTCGCGATTTATTTCGCGTAGATTAGAGTAATATAGTCTACGTACTATACATCGATCTAGGTTATAATTTATCTCTATTCCAATATACAAATTCAATAGTGACATCGTGATCGAGTTATAAAATGTTGGTTATATTTTAGGCAAACGACGTTAAAATTCTATCGTTATAATATTCTATCGTTATATATATATATATATATATATATATATATATATATATATAAACTTCATATAATTTTCATTAGAGATGATATTACGTGATCAAGGAGGAATCTGGCAGACATCATAAGAGATAGATGCTATCAGGAACTACTTTAAAATTGCTTGTTAAATAAAGGAAGAGAATTTGGTATATTTCAAGGGCAACGTGCTCGGAATTCGGGATATTTGGTACGAGGTACTACATGCTAATATCAAACTTACTTTTTCAGAGCTAAAATATTACGCGACCAAATAGGAATTTAAAGACCTTCAAAAGAGATGCATGTTTTCTCTAAAAAACGAATTTAGATTTCATTATATACAACGATAAAAAATACGAAGATATAAAATAAAAAAATGTTCATCCACCAATACGAAACTCCTTATTTATAATAATAGTTGGGGTTTTATTATACTATTTTTTTATTTTCCTTTTTCTATTATTATATTACCTTTCTCTATGTCTATTAAACACAGAATTTGTTTTATTACCATTAAAAATATGATATTATTATAAGAAACGTAGACAGAATAATTGAAAACAATTTCAATTTATGGTTTAGCTTAGAAATTGTATGAAATTTAAAGAGACTATGATGGTGAGAGAATTTATCAAGAGTATCAGAAAAAATATCTATGTGCCTTCTGTTAAATATAATTTTTTTTAAATTGATAATTTATGAGTGCCTGTATTACTCTGATTGTAAAATAATATCGGTAATAATTTTATTCCTAAATTAAATATGGACAATCTTTAAAACCACAGTTAAGTGAAAATATGTTTGTATGAGATGAGTATTGAATTTCTGCATTGTGTCTCTAGTGCTAATTCGCAATCTGAATAAAATAAAAGATATTGCTCATTTATATAGACATGACTACTGTAGCCCTGTATTAAATTATACACTTAATTTAATTAATTAGGATTTTAGTAATTTGTTCATTAAAACTCATGTTTTTTGAAACATTCAATCAAGTACATATAATTGTGTACAAGATTTGCATATTACCTTCAGAGTTGGTCGACATTAAAAGAACTTATTATATAAATTGTCTAGTTTTCAATGTTTTATTTAGCCCAATAATATAGGTACCATTTCTTTATTCTCAAATAGAAACTATTACAACGCCTTCTGAAACGTTAGCTATCCATAACTAAAAGCTGTTTATTTTCTCTGCTTTATAATATTAAATACACTATAAAATTTTGGTAGAGACGTTTACTAAAGAAAACGAACAATTTTTAATAAAAAAGAGTCAAAAAAAATTTAACTTATGAATACGAAAAATAAAGTAATCTCCTAAATGTTGACCTTTTCAGAAAGTTCTCAAATTCATTCTTTAGAATTCGTTTTCAAAGAGTTTTCAAGAGAGTCACCGTTTTCAGTATAAATGTTTAATTAATTTTAATATATCAAAATTAGATCGTTTCATTGTTATAAAAATATTATGATAATTATATTTTGATGTTTTCTTTAACCTTCCTATTTTGGTACCTTCCAACTTTTGGCTTTCGATAGCAAAAAGTTTGGCTAAAAAAGAAATAGCTTTGAAATACAACTACCATAGAGGGTTTCAGCTATGTTATTATTTATCATTTTCGAACATTTTCGAAAACTTTACCCTCTTATTTAGACTAAAGTTTTTTTAAAATCTTTTATTAGCGATCAAACAAATTTTAAACGAGTATAATTAAAATAAATATTATTAAGTAATTTACTATTAAATACGGCCAACAAAGCTCCGACTCTTAAGGAAACAACAATTCATCCCGCGCCAGAAGCTTGATTGATGAGTTGCATTATCGTATTCACACCGTACCTATAGAAATTCAGGTATAAATCAGCGTCATTATCTTAATTGTTAAGCTGTTAATGCTTGAAGTGAAGCATTTGGGTACGATTTACGTAATTTATCGTCCGCCTAATGATTATTTGATGTATGGGTGGGAGTTCTTTGCCGACCTGATCCGAAGTAGACGATTCGAAATCATTGATATGATTAATTGATGTTTCAATTTTTATTGGTTAATAGAAAAATATTTTGTTGAAGAATTTTTAAATAGTGAGTTTTTAATAGTGAATTTTTCGGGAAGTAAGTAATATTTGAGGAAGGAATATATTTCACATGAGGGAAGAAAAAGATTAAAGCCATTTCTTTGCGATTCATCTAACAAGGCCGGTTCGAATGATTAATTTGTTATTATGAAAGGTATGCCACCTATCGTGAGTAAATTGAGAGTTTATTATTTCCCTTAATTTTTTAACCACACTAGAGAGTAGTGTAAAGTAATTTTCCGAAGAAAGATGCTACACACGAATCAATCCCAAATTTATTTTGCAATTTTTCATGAAATGTTTTAACAAAATCATGTTCTTAAATATTTCCTTTGGATTTTGTTCTTTTACTCATATATTTGTGCTTATTTTTATTGGAGTTTATAGCATATCCAATAATTATTAATTTTATCAAAATCATCCCAATACACCTTTTATTTTCATGAATTGAAATTTATTTATTTTAATGTATTTTTTGTATTCATATTTAATTTCCTGTAATGAATAAGTTAACGAAATTTCACACTTGCAATATTTCATTAAGTAGACATAATAAAATCTTGCGTGTTTCAAATTTCATTCATTTTTTCAATAATGATTTGCTGTGATGAAAAATATTATTAGTCATATTTATATGTGTTCAGAATAGTGAATAAGTGAAAACGACAAGATTATTTTCATATATCCGGAACAAAAAGTTGCGATTTGAAAGGAACAAGTTTGAGAAATTATGCAATTTTTACATAATTTAATATTAAACTGTACTATACTACAAATATAATGGCTTGAACGATGACATTCACGCAAATGTAACAAGTTATAAGGTACGAATAATAAAATTAGTTTCAATATTAACAAAGTTTCCTTTTAGGAATCAAAATGTACGTTTTCCGACAGCAAAATCTATTCTAATTGAACTTCTTTTCAAAAGTTAAGTTCATTTCCCATTCAAATGGAAGAATGGGAAATGAACTTGACTGTTGAAAAGAAGTTCATTTAGAAACAACAATGAATTTGAAGTAACTATAAGCAAAATTGAATGAAAATGGTTGAAAAAATTGTGTATATATATATATATATATATATATATATATATATATATATATATATATGTATGTATGTATGTATATCTTAAGTATTTAAACACGCGTACTCTTCCCCAAAATTCTCCTCTTCGAGCGCATGTACTATTTGACTCCAGATACTTAAGATGCGATGTTGTATTTATATACTTACTTCTCCTTTCAACGTCACTCAGGCGTACTAGACTTAAGGATGTTCCCGTATTAATGAGATCGCTACATATAAAATTATACTTACCTAATTATAATTACAAATTCGCTGTCTCCTGTTCACATAAAGTCTATAAAGCAGGTGTTATGCGCAAAGGGGCGAAACACGATGCTCATAGTCGATAGGGAATACCTCCTCGGGCCGCTTCTCATCATTTTATATACAAGGAGCCTGAGGTAGAAATTATTATGAAATTATATTCGTATCAAAAATTACTTTTCATTCCTGCTGTTTCCGGTTGGTATTTTCTGTTTGCTAATTTATTTAAAAAATGTACCTATCAGTTACGATTTAAAAAGTTGTTAGTGAATTTATGAACTATGCGAATTGATATATAGAAAGTTAAGTACGTGATAAAATAAAAATTGTCCGGTCATACTTCTTACTTACATCTGTATTGTATGTACTCCCATATCTATTCCCTTGAAATTACAAAAAACTACTAGAAATATTTTAAGACTTTGGAAGACTAAATAAGAAGAAATAACAGTCATCTACTTCAATCGTTGGTTATTTTCATGCTTTTAAACTTTCTTTTTACATAATTACAAGAGCGGAAATGCAAGAACAGTTGTAGTTAGGAATACGCTTTACTCCGTTTAATTATTTAGTTACCAAATAAAAAAAAAATATTTATATGAAATTATTAGCATTTTACACTTATTGAAGATCGCATTACTTAATTATTTTGCGTTGCGCCAAAAAATAAAATATATAGACCTACTTCATTTCTATGTAGTAATAAGTTACACTAGATATATACATATATATATATATATATATATATATATATATATATATATATATATATATGTGTGTATGTGTGTGTGTGTGTGTTTGTGTGTGTGTGTGTGTGTGTGTTTGTGTGTATATATACATATAAATTTATTTGCATATTACACTTATTGAAGGTACAACAACACACATGCACGCTCATATACGCAACCACACATATACACATACAATTAATATTCGCCATCTAAAAAGATTTTAATAAACATTTTATCACGTCTCCCTAAATTTTTCGCTTTACAAATTAGACATAAAGGCATCATCGTGTCTATACACAATAATGTTTCTTTTTGTATTTCCTTTCGTATCAATGGCATGAATTTAATTTCTGTTATGCGTTACTATAAATTTTATTATAAGAAAAAATTTAAATAGTAAAAAAAATCGTCGAAGTCACACTTTTTACACTTTATCAAAAACTTTTTATTTCTTGACATGCAATATATGATTCATGTATTTAAAATAAACTCTGCTTTGATTTCATTTTACTACATTTAATTCATGGAATATTTCTATTTTTAGTGATCTTTTTTTTTCTTTTGCTACACTAACTTTTTAGCCCATTTATTCCTTTAATTAGTAATAACCTGTAAACATGTGATATTCAATAAACAACATATTGATTTTGCAAATCATTGACCGGTGTATATTAAAGTCGATATTCTTATATGTGTAGTAGAGTGAGAGCCAGCTGGCATTTTAGAAAGTGTATTTAATTTACGTAATATTTAGTAGAGTTTCAATTGTTTATTGATTAAAATTATACCCGAAAGGGTTGCGGTTATTTATGCACCTTTGGGCGTTCAAAATAATTGTACATTAAAAATGTCTTTGGACATTTTGAAACTTTAGTTTATCATCAAATAAATTTAATTATATTGAAAGACAAATAAAAGAACTTACTTAAGGTACTTTTCTACTTTTATTTTGCTTAAAACTTATTCGAAAATTGTACATTCTCAATTCAGATAATACTTAACTTCCTCTATTTGAGTGACTATCATTTATTAAATTTTAAGTGTGATGATGTTAACGTAATCTTTGTTATTAAATCTTATTACGTGGTAGTTACTGACTATAAAATATTTGTAAGGTGTTACCACCATAAGACTTCCAAATTGATTTAAATTTTAGGTATTTTAAAAAGGAACAGACTCGACTTTATTTGCAAATAAATGTTTCAGACGTAAAGTAAGAAATATTTTTGCGAGTAACCCAATATTAAAACAGAAATAAGAAGCATTCTGTTACCATGAAAAATATTTTAAAACTAGCACATTGTTTACGCAATTTTAATTCCAACTTTATTAAAGAGAAAACCTCTCAGAATAAATGTACATAAAGTCAGTACGAGTTTAGGTAGGTCAGGCTCACCCTGACTACATAAAAACTAAATACAAAATTCGTACAGAACAATAATGCAAACTTACCCACGCCTGTGCCCATCAAAATTAAACACATAGCGGAATACAATCCTCATTTCTTTTAAGTAGTACGTTAAATAGAATAAGAAAGTATACAATTTAGTACGTTTTTATAGTGTTAATTCCATGACCTGATCTGTATTTCACTTAATCAACATATATCTTAATTGAAACTATTATCATAAACCTAAACACCCATTTAATTAGAGACGCTAAATATTGATAGACAAATTCGTTCATTTCATTTCGAAAGTTTATATATTCACTGCCAAGTTAGTGCAATACAAAATAACATACTTGCAATAAAAAAACTATGTATATATATATATATATATATATATATATATATATATATATACATATATATTTATTTATTTATTTATTTATCTATTTTAATGTATCTAATTGATACATATGGCGGACTTATTGCTACAAGAGCAATCTCTTACCGCCAACCACAACACCAGTCCAGCCCCGTTGGACGAACGGCCAGGAATCGAACCCGGGTCGCCGCGGTGCGTCGCATCGTCAAAGGCCGTATGCCTTGTGATCAACCCAACACACCACGGCGATGACATATATATATATATATATATATATATATATATATATATATATACACGACACTGGAAATATGGCGACGACATATATATATACATATATAAATGTATATATATATATATATATATATATATATATATATATATATATATATATGTGTGTGTGTGTGTGTGTGTATCTACTGTAACTTGTCAGTACACAGAAGTGAAATAGGTCTATGTATTGTATTTTTTGGGGCAATGCAAAATAATTAAGAAATGCGACCTTCAATAAGTGTAATATGAAAATTAATTTGTTATAAGTATATTTCTTTCATTTGGTAACTAAGTGATTAAACGGAGTAAAGCGTATTCCTAACTACAACTCTTCTTGAATTTCCGCTCTTGTAATTATGTAAAAAGAAAGTTTAAAAGCATGAAAATAATGCAACGATGCAACGATTGAAGTAGATGACTGTTATTTCTTCTTATTTAGTCTTCCAAAGTCTTAAGATTTTTCTTTTTCTTTTTTTGTAATTTCCAGAGAATGGATATGGGAGTACATATAATACAGAACAGAAACTTAAGTTTCTACATAAAAGTTTGCATGATTAAGATGCTACGACTGTAAAAAGAAAATTTTTTCTCCATAGTTATAAAAAAATGTATTAAAATTGAATGTCAAATTTTGGTTTTATGAAAGCGGCAAAACAGCCGGCACCGCGTTTTACACACACACTCTTCAAATGATAAGCGTATATAAATATTTAAAGAAAAGTATTTTCAATAAACTAAATAATAATGTTTGCTATATTGCCTAGAATATTATTCAAAAATATAAATTTCCCAAAATACTAAGGAAAATAGGATTTTCTGAGAATTTTGTCCTCAGCAGTTTCCTCGTGTCTTTGTTCCGCTTTTTCCTTTAGACGTAATATATATATATATATATATATATATAAATATACACACACACACACACACACATATATATATATATATATATATATATATATATCTATATATATATATATATAAATATATATACATATGTCTTAATTTGTGGAGATATTATTATAAATTAGACTTATAAGACGTTCCCATTAGAGGCAACAAAATGATAATGTTGAATAATAAACAAGGTTAGTAAAAAGAAATTAACAATTCGTAATTCAAGTTAATCGCGGTGAAATTTTCATTTTACAGTAAAACTGAGACTAATTCTAAAACATGGAATGAAGGAAACGCTGGATTGTGGACGGTGAGAGTTGAAGTGTATGTCCTTGAGCTGGCTAGCTGTTATAAGAACATTTTCAATTGTTAACAGCTGTACCAAATTAATATATTTACTTCACATAACAGTAAATTGAATAATAAAAATATTTTCTGACACGTAAAGCCGATTGCAATATTTAGGAAGTCATTTCAAGCATTTGTTTTTCTCGGACTATCTTTATTACTGACAGCGGTTTCCACCATGTTAGTCCTGCGACGATACTTAGTTACCTACAAATCTTATTCGCACTACAACTCTTATGTAGCTTAGGCAAATATTTCATTTGTACAGGAATTATTTTGAAAACTGTCTTTAATTTTAGAATTTGACCGTTTCTCTCTACTTTTTACGTTGCATAATGAAATGTTTAATGACAAATAAATTTTTGCAGATCCACTTGAGTTGAGTGTATGAATAATGAGGATGTTTATTTCTCAAGTACATCGTTTACTTATACATAGACGTTGTATATACGCATTAAAAACTATATAAGAAACTATCACTTACAAAATTTATTTTTGTCTAGATATAAATGCAATCTGCATAGAATTATAAATTACAATATAGCTTAAAAAATATCATTTTAAAAGTTTAGTCGTCTAAAAGTCAAATTTTTCTTATTTAGCAAATATTTGTCACCTGAAATAATCCTTAAAATGTATATGTTTGCAATATAGGCATATTCGTAATAGAATTAATACTATGCCGTCCGATGTCTCTGCGATTGTATTAGTAACAAATACCTGTGACATTAAGATGGTATAACGTACATAATTATCGGAGTAAAGCTCGTGGCATCCCATAACAATGAAAATTTTATTTAATTAAATTTTAAAATTTTACTAAAATGGATAGACACTACAAATCAACATTGAGACTTTCAGATTTTATAAAGATGGTTTACGATATTGCAAGAAACGACAGGCACATTAAATCTATCGGACCCAAACATATGCCAAGTTTCATTTTATGAACACTGTAAAATTTCCTTAAAACAAACAAAATAATTCGGCGTACGGAAAGAAGAAAGAAAATTTCACTGCCCTAATATTTTGTCACATTCAACTTTGATATTTGCTGCACATGACATCCTCAAGGGGAAAATATTAGTGTATGGATAAGGTACTCATTAATATTAGTATCTGTCACATGCGGCTTATGGCAATGAAAAATATAAGAAAGTGGATTAAAAACAAGTCATTAATATTGAAAGCAGTTATTATCATATAAAGAGAGATTAGAAAATATAATATGTTATTACGACAATTGATTACTTTGTTGAACTTACTACTATCTAGGAGAAAACCAGTTTAGAAACTGATATTTTATCAATCAAAAGCACGATATGGTATATTTTACATATTTTTAAATTATATTTAAGCTTAGACTTTTAAGTGATATTATATCACGATTTAATCCTTATTTAAATATTTGACCATATTGGCTTTTCTCTTCTCTGTCCTCTCCACTTCCCGTTAAGTGGGTTCGGCTCTCTTAATTCGAAGGCATCATCTACTTCTTATATAAGCGTTTTCTTCGGATAGACCTAATTCCTTAATGTCGCCATTGATATTTGTCAGCTAGGTAATAGTGGGTCTTCGTCTTCCCTTTTTTATCCGAACGCTATAGATAGGCATTTTTTCACGAAGTGAAGTTCATGTCTCCCCATTAAATGACGGTAAAATCCGCATTGCATGGCCGTACGAGTCTCGCCTTCTGAATTTTAACAGTAATCGGAGCTATTTTGAAACTTTCTTTAATGTATTAATATTTTACTTTGTCTTCAATTGTTACTCTACTCGGCCAGCGCAGCATATGCATTTCGGTTACACGGAGTTTAGGTCTATTGGTTTTTTTTTGTGGCCCAAACTTTACTAACAAAGTACTATATTATAGTAACTTGTAATCCTTGTCTTTAGTCCTGACGGGCATTTTGACTACATTGGCTTTTCATTGTATTAAATAATTTTACCTTGGCGAATAGCGTCTTAAGAAATTGAGGGTATTATATAATTTCTAAAATAACTTTAATTATTTAGAATGTGTATTATTTTTATTCATATTTCATATTAGAAGAAAATCAGCCAAAAATAAATATAGTAATAAAACTTAAAGCAATAATCGTAAGTGATATTTCCATTAAATTTATATCAATGTTGATATTATTTTCTCTACGCGACGTATTTTTTATTGCCTCCAACATATTTTATAAGAGCATAGAACATACTTATAATTGGTTGTCTGTACCTCTTTAACCCTCATGCCTTTAATCCTTCATGAATATACGCAGGGATAACTCGAGTGACCTCGTATGTTGCGGGTCCTTCAGTAGACTGTTTTGCACTTGCATATGGCACGTAGTTAACTAAACACCTGAAAGGCACTTAAAGAGTGCCATTTAATAAATGAAAGATCTGGTAAGTTTATCATTTGCTTATAATTAATAAATAATATTTTTTGCTTGTTGAGAAGCGTTGCCTTTATTATGTTTCATTAGAATATGTGTTAAGTAAATGAATAGTGAAGTATTTATAAATTAAATTACGATAAATATTTCAAATAAGTAAGATAATAAATTATACAAGTCCTTCAAAAGGGATATCAGGTTCTAGTCATCAGTGTTTCCAAAATATTCGTCTCACCCAACAAACATGGCCTATAATTTTTAAAACTCATGTTTGTACATTCCGTGCGACGGATATTTTTATTAATTTTAAATGTCATTATTACAATTCTTATGTTTTTTTTTTCAGCCAAATACCCTGGTGGCTTCAGAAAAACCTTGCTCTTATACCTCATTCTGATTTTGAAGACTTGACATGTGAATCAAATAAAGTCTTAATTGTTTGAATAAATTAATTGTTTATGAGTTTTTCCGCGCATGAGTTTTTCCATAATGATTTCAGTTATTCATCGTACACCCAGACTGTTACTCAAGAAATCTATGATTTATATCAGTATCTTCAAAATTGGGATGAATCATATAATTAAAATAATATTACTGTTAACAAATCTATAGAACTTATAGTATACCACATAATATATCCAGACTCATTTTCATTTGTTTTAAGTTAACACAGCAATACCAAAAAAATTGCTTAAGGATAGTATAGGAAATTTAGTTATAATATAAATATTTACTAGGTGCATAACACTACAAAATGTAAATCTCGCTTCCACCAATATTCACAAACGAACTCAGGCCCATTAATGTTTAATGTAAATAAGAAAAGAAAAATTTTATTTAGAACTAGACCGACCTAGTTTTTCATAGTTTAAGCGTACAATTTTTTTTCTTGTTAGCTTTGTGGGTTTTATTTTACATTGCATATTGGGCAACGAGGTTAATGGCTTAGGTTTATGTCGGAAAATTATTTAAATTGAACTAGTTCCTTATTGATCAATTTTTGAAGGTTTAAAATTTGCAAACGTAATTTGTCATTACGAAAAATTAGTTACAAAAAGCTGTAAATAATTTTTGACAATATCAATGGGAAAATTTTCAGTGTGGTGTTCCCAAATGTTTTCTCGAGCCGTATTGGTCTGACTACGTCGTTGTAAATTTCCCTTCATGATTATACGATTTCATCTCACTTTGTTTTGTATATTATATTTTTTGTTACGTAGTGTTTATATTAAGGAATGCTTTTCCCTTAGAAAAGTTTGGAAAGAAAGATGATAAGAAATTCCGATAACAATATAATACACATTTTACTCCCTCTTTATGTGTTAATTTTACACATGCATTTAGTTTAAAACGATATTGAACAAACTAAATATTGGTTGGGTGAATGTAGCGGAAGTAGGACTCACGTTGAAACAGCTTCAATCTAAAATTAATTAAATGCTGGTTATAGCCTTGCCTTTTTTTTAAATAAACTTTCCTTGACTTCTTTCGAATCCAAGTTCCTTTGCATAATTTTAGAATAGAAAAGGATAGGTAAATGTATTGAATAATTTAGATAATTTAAGGAAAAAAATAAAAAAGAGATAAATATAAAAATTAAAAAGGTACAAATAATAAACCAAAGCAAATTTTTGAAAATCCTCAATGTTTTTGCACTTACGAAAGATATGCTTGAAAAAATACGTTAAATGAAAAATATAGAAACGTATTTAGTACTCAAAAATAACATTAATATTTTCAAATACTTCAACAAAATTTCAAAATTCACATATCTTACATAGAAATGTAGGATATGTGAATATTTAAATTTTTATATTTACGTGAGTGTTTACCAAAACATCGTAGTGTCAGTTGCTCTCTCAATTGATATATTGGCATAATAAAAATTACTTGACACCAAAAATAAAAAAAAAATCAGTGGGGTTGGAGTAAAAATCTGTGTTTTTATTTTTTTACTACAATATTATAATTTGATGGACTGTCAAATTTATTATTTTTTTCTGTATATTATTAATTTTTTCTATATATTTCTGTATTACATATATACATAATACGAATTTTACTGTTTAGTATTCTTTGTTATTATATTTTAAAAAATATTTAAACAAAATTGTGAATCCTTTAATTAAGGGGTAAAATAAGGAACATGGTTCAAACCTATCGGATTTAAATCCCAATGAAGTCAGAAAAATGTTAAATCCCAATGAAGTCAGAAAAATGTCAGGAAATTTATTTAACAAAACTGAAAAAAATTAGTCTAACAGGCTACTATTTTCATTGCTTTTCAGAACCAAGAGACTACGGTCTAGACTAGCACAATGGTCCAAACCATATATGCGTGTTTGTTATGGGTAAACGGAACACTAAATCCTATTTATGATTCTGATATTTGAGTATATAAGCATCATATCGTATTTGCAATTAGTTAGCTTGTGTCAAATAAGAATATAAGAAAAAAAGTTACGCAATCCTTAAACAAAATTTTCTTTAATACGAGGATTGTCGAAGTTGTTTGTAAAACGAAATTGTTTACTAAAACTCTGTTTGCTATGCCCTATAAATTATTTGTATTTACTGAGACACGGCTCAATGACTCGGTAAGCATTGCAGAACTGTTCCCTGGTGGTTTTTGTATAGTGCGACCGTGATGGTGGCCGCCGAGGTAGAGGATCCTTGGATGTAGATTTGACTATTGTCGACGAGTGTGTTTTTGTGTCTGTGTCTCACCGTTAGTTTTGTGCTATCGTCTGTGTTTGTATATTCCTCCCAGTGCTTGTGACTCGAAATATATGTCTGTTTCTAACTTCGTAGAAAATGTTTATTGTACTTACAATTGTAATAATATCGTTAATCTTGGAGATTTTGATATGCTTAGTGCGTCTCAATAAGTCGGAAGCTATTTCGATTGCTTCGTATCCTATTGTAACTTGCAAGAGTGCAATGAGGTGGTTAATTGTAGCAGAAGGAAGCTGGATTTGGTGCTATGCTCATTCAATAATGCTGGAGCATATGTGGGTAGTGCCTGAGGGGGTGGTACGTCCAGATCCATACCATCCACCCTTCGAGGTGGGCATAAATCTGTCAAATCGTGTAGCGCTGTCGAACCATTAAGGGGCTACAGATATCGAGTGGGATTTTCATAAGGATGATTTTTAAAATAATTTTCAAAGTTTCAAATTTTAACGTCGACATTGTTTACAAATCTAACGATCCTAACCAAGCTGTTAATTTTTTATACACCTTATTAAACAATATTTTAACTTACTGTGTTCGTAATAAAAAGCGGATCAACGTGAACCATCGGTATCATTATCCGATTTGTTTTAACATTAATCTTATCCGCGACATTCAGACAAAATCTTATTACCATAAACGATTTAAAGAACAAGGTATCAGTTATGATTAGTAAATGTTTAG
The DNA here is from genome assembly GCA_039881145.1 of Druceiella hillmani. Lineage (NCBI taxonomy): Eukaryota > Metazoa > Arthropoda > Insecta > Lepidoptera > Hepialidae > Druceiella > Druceiella hillmani. The sequence continues at coordinate 3,161,239 of JAYKKI010000130.1, forward strand.
GTTTTGGCTCAAGTAAGTAAAATGTCACATTGCGTAGCATAGCGCGTACATTCGGAATGTTGAAGCTAACATTAAATCTGACGCAAAAATACTTTGGAAGTACGTGAAATGTAAGCGTTCGGACAGGCAGCTTCCTGCAACTATAGTACACAATGGTATCTTGTACTTAGGTGAAGCCGCTGCGAACATCTTTCCTTAGTATTATATTTCAGTTTTTTTGGACACTGTAAGGACATTCGACTTTGCAATGACAGCACGTGCCGATGTTAATAAGGGCTCATCTCTTTTACATATTGTTGGGGTGGATATAGCGGAAGTCGGACTTGCATTGAAACAGCTCCAATCTAAATATATTCCAGGTCCTGATGGTTTACTTCCATACGTTCCATACGTTCGTTTTCTGACATATTCATCAAACCACTTTGTAATAAATCTATCATTTCGTTAATAAATTTATCCATCTGTTTTGAAGAGAGCCCGTATAACTACGGTTTTAATCTGGTTCTAGGTCTGATGTAAAAAAATATCGGCCTATAGCAATCTTATCTTCATTCGCCAAAGTATTTGAAACTGTTTTTCATCACCGTATTTATATGCATATCCAATTCCAATTAACGGATTGCCAGCACAGTTTCCGTCTAAAGAGTTCCACCATCACTAATCTCACAAATTTTTTGGATTTTGTCGCTGAAGAAGTAGATCAAGGTCGTCAAGTTGATGTAGTCTATTTTGATTTCTAAAAGGCATTTGACCGAGTCGACAATGATATTTTACTAGTGAAATTATGGGAAATACCTGTCTCCTGCTCCACTAAATTTTTCGCTAATTACTTCGGGCTCGTAAATAATACGTCCGACTTGGAGTCAGTCAAGTTAATAATTTAGGTCCACTTCTGTTTCTGATTATGATAAACGACTTACCTACAGTTGTCAGAACTGCTCGTTGCCGTCTCTTTGCCGATTATTTAAAACTCTTCTTAGGTGTTAATAGTCAATTTGACAGTGATCTGTTTCAACATGATATCGACTCAGTATTTCAATGGAGTCTGAGCAACATTTCAATATAGGTAAATATGCTATGATGACATACTCCCGTTTATGTGTTCCATTTGTGCGTAGTTATGAGCTGGGCGGAGCTACACTTAGAAGGGTTCCAACTATGCGAGATCTTGATGTAATTACGGACAATCATCTCATTTTCCACGTCATATTGTGGAAACTTATCAGAAAGCCTACAAGGTACTAGGATTTGTTATAAAGAATTCCTATGATTTTCATGATACCGAATGTATCATTACACTATTTAACTCTTTGGCGGGTAGTATACTTGAAACAAATGCAGTCATCTGGTCTCCGTATGAAAATACTTATATCCATGAGGATAGAATATTAGAAAAGTTTAATAGGTTTTTTTATTATAAAATGCATGGGTATTATCCTGATTTATTTTCCTCAGATTTCACAATGGGCATGTTTGGATGTAACTTCCTTCAACTTCGAAGGGAATTGTTTTTAATCACGCATTTTTAAATAATTAAATCATTATGTTGATAACCCCTCGATCGTAAGTTTAGTGGCCCTTTATACTCTTGGCTGCTACATGGCAGGATGATGTCATTGTTTATTTTACCTCCCTAGAGCGCGTACGAATATACTACAGCGTTCGTCCATCGTTCGTGGACTCATATTGCTCTATTCAGTATTGCGAGATGCACTCAGTCTAGATATTTTTTTCTGATCCATTGACCGTTTCAGAAATGGGGTCATAGAGTAGCTTAGTAGTTCACGACTGATGATAGACTGAGGCTAGATGATATTTATCCAAATTACTGTGAATTTGTTTCTCAATTGTATAGAATTGCTCTGTGAGTATATCGTCCTATTCGTCATTGTTTTATAACTATTAGTTATATGTTCTTCCACATGCCCAGCGTTTTGGGTAATAATGTAAGTTGGGCATGGGGTATTCAAGAAATTAATAAATAAAATATGAAAGAAACAAAAAAATTCAACTGACCTAAATTCATTGAAACATTTTAATTTTAAATTATTGAAATATTTAAACTATAGACCGCAGTAAACTGTAAATCCCCTTGGATCGTTCGGTGCTAATTCTATTAAACTTTAAAAAAGTATATAAACATTTTAATTGAAAGAAGTAAAATGAATTTTCTGCCATTGATATAAGTTAAATATGCCAGTCCAGGAACAATAGATATGACTAGGCAAAGCGTTTACCATTAGTGAAATATTATTTAATATTTAGGCTATACGAAATTCATGAGCAAAACAACTGAAATTCAATGACCGATTAGAGCGTATGTCGAAAAACAATTGGATATAGCGGTACCTGGTTAAAATATTTACTAAACATGTCAATGCCAAAAATTGTTACCATGTACAAATAGTTGAAAAGATCAAGGAAAGGTGTCATAGAAATATACACTTACATGTTTATTCTTCTGTTCGTCTCAATTTTTAACTTATTGAACACATTTAGTACCTCATTTAGCCTAATTAATCTTATGCTTGTGAATTTGTAGCAAGCTTATTAAGTTATAATGTAGCGACTAAATTAACCAATGAAATAAATAGGTGCTTTTAACTAATTACATAGTTGAGCTGTACAGAAATTTCAACAATTATAATTTTACATACAGAAAATACCTTTCTGCAAGTGTTCAGAGATAAAGGTAATCTTTATTTATTTACTCATTGATTGGCGAACGTTATGAGAGAAGTATTTACATTTAAATCACTGAAGCAATATAAACCATTCTCGTGCAATTCTTTCAGCACAATTCAAATTTATTAGAAGCATTAAATCTTTAAATATATAGAATAAATGCATTTCAGGTATATAATTACGATTCAGAATCTTCAGATTTCATCGATGATTTAATTAAGGATCATTTAATTTCAAAGATTCATTGACTTATATTATAAAATTATGGATGTGTTTATAAATATATATTATCACTTATTTGTGGATATAAAATACAACAGGTAGAGTAGTGGACATGTACAGATATTTTCTTAGAGCTAGTGACTAATTAAAAATTAAGCTACACGCCTTAACTTTAAATTTTTCGATAATTTATCAACTAAAAAGGTTACTAGCTCGGCTTATGCATCGGCTATATCATCATACAGCTAGCACCTGTTGATATATACACAAACATACACATGCATATACAAATATATACACATAAATATATGAGGTATATACAGACATACAACTATATACACATTATTACCCACAGAAGAAACGTAGCACAAAGAAAAGAAGATACTAATAATAAATATCATTGAAATGAAATAATTTCGAAGAGCCGATATGTTCCGTTTATTCCGGTTGCGTGTGCTAGGTCAAAAGCCACTTACGGATTGACTTTGAAAAGTAGTCATGTATCCAGCGGGCTTCAGAGGCGGAGAGAGGTCATTCTGAACTTTAGTTGCAGCAAACTCGAAACTATCCCGATAACCAGTTGTACGATGTTCCGGGACTAAGAAAAGTCGGTCGTCACGTAACTATGACCATTGCCGGACCAGTTTAATATATAATAAAGATATATCGGCTACTTTCTTGTTATTAGTCTTCGCAAAAACAGAGACAACGATGATTGAGCATTCGGAGCATTCCACGCTCATTTAAATACGGTGATACATGGGATCGCCGGGGAATGCCAAAACAAAAACGCGCGCGTGCTTTTTAAATTCTTTAATTGAATTGGCTGTTTTTTAAAGTAAACGCGGGCCGTATACGATATCACCATAATGAAGTACAGGAAGAATAAGGGTCTCAACTAAAATTTTCCTAACGGGAACAGAGAGATAACGACGGTATCTGTATAGCGTTTTGAGACGCATAAAGCAACATTTAATTTTTGCGGTTACGTGTTCATGAAATCTCAGCTGTGAGTCCATTATAATGCCTAGATGCTTGGCGACTTTCACCATAGAGATGAACTGCTCGTTTATGGCGAGCTTCAGTCTCCTGATGTTACTATCTGAGCCCTACTTCCCGTAATTAGAAAGCAGAATTTGGAAGGGTTTAACAATAAGGCATGTATACACGACCAATCCTAGATTTTTATGCGATCTTCATTAATCTTTTCGCTCACTCTGTCTTCATCTCCCACACGAAAGGATTTGTACAGCTGCGTATCATCAGCGTAAAAATGAGTTTTTACGAGCTCTAAATTGCTCGAAATATCTGACATTTACAGGGTGAAAAGTACAATTGACCCTTGCGGTACATCTCTAGAAATGACATGAACTTTTTAGATAAGATCGAACACTTTTACATACTGACATCCTCGCTTAAAATAGTTTTTAAAACATTCACACGCGCATTCTGATAAATCGTAATATTGTAATTCAAATTGGCAAACTTGGGCAATCAAAAGCACGTGAATAATCCAAAAGAACGACAGCAGTAGCCTCCACTTTCTCAGCTGAGGATAGGATATCATTAGTAATAGATAGAAGTTCTGTGGATGTACTATGTTGATCACGGAAATCTGATTGGGCAAGGGGGAGCGCTTTGATTGATTCTAAAAATCTTTTAAGCTGATTACAAACAATTTTTTCTTTGATTTCAGACATTGCTGGTAGAACTTTGCTGGTTTTACTATTATTTTTAGTTGTAAAAATAATTTTTTTTTCGTGTAGTAAAATTAACACGGACAGGTACTTTTCCAATAATGTTTATCACTACATGTTAAGGCATAAGTTTTCCGGTAGCTAAACAGGAATTTAATTAAATGTATTTTGGCTCCAACGTATTATAACTTTAGTCGAAGAACAGCTAGAAAGACATAGTAGTTAAGGCTAACTTTCCATTGTTCTCCAACACATTAAGGATCTCTTTCATTCCAAATGCTAAGTACGAAAAGCAACTCCGGTAACAAGAGACCAACCCTCTTTTCTCTTGGAATATTGAAATCTTAAAAGAAACTTGAAAAGCTGAGCTTTAAACAACGTTCTTGGTAGCTAAGTGGGTTGGTTTTATATAAAGTTTTTCACCGGGATATTTGGATGAAGAGTATATCCCAGTGAAGGGCTAAGTACTTTCATTTTATTACTTCTTGGTTTGTTATTTTAATTTAAATTTGAAAGTCAAGACAAAAGAGAAAACAAAATTTACTTCGAGAATTTAAACGTAATGTAAATTAAATTTTAAACACTATTTTGTTTATCAAGTTACGGATATAAATTTAAGGTGCTTAAAAGCTAAGTACCTTATAGGTATTTGTAGTTTTCCATATTTGTATAAGTTTTCATATGTAGATGTATCCATAAATGACCAATATTTTGAAATAAAAATAAAAATTTTGCGATTTTCTACTAATATTTTGAAAACATAATACGATAATGTAATATCACCAATGCCGCTTCGTTCAAATCATGGTAAGGCAAATTTCATTACATATAGTAATATTTTACTAACTTACCTATATTGAAATAATTTTCGATTAATAAGTATTGTCATAAAAATATTAAATTATTCTTTACACGTTTGGATTTATTCTTTCCCAGATTTCGCAAAAAAGGAATATTTTATAAATATAGAGAAATGTGGTAGTAAGTATTTATCTATGGCACCAAAAAATATCCATACTGGGTTTGATCAGTAATTATCCTACACATGACTGATGAAAAAATAAGATTTCATCAAAATATATTTAATTATTAATTTAATTTAATTCCAAAATATAGACAAATATTAAAGTCACAAGGAAAGTAGCAATTTTCTGTATGCAAATTTAGACAAAAATGTTTTAGATTAAGAAAAATTACTTGACGAATTTTTACATTATTAGATTTTAACTGTTTCCGAATAGATATCGACATTGTTATAAACGTATCATCGATAAATTTCTCGCAAGATTTTTGAAGATTATGTTTGCTTTTTAGTATTGAATATCCCGTATATCGCGTGCAAAAATATTCAGTGATGACATTAAGCACGAAATCTGTTTTAAATAGATATTAAAAAACCATCAAAGTAGTTTACGTTCAAAATCGATAAGGTAATATTTTAACTAATTAACTGATCAAGATATAAGACTGTCTTTGAATTATTACAGATTTACACCGACCATGTTTTTGATAAAATTTATCATCCACATTTGATAAGCCATTTACTTTTGTAATTTCTTTTATATGTATTCTCGAAAGTGTTGAATTAGTTGTTTGTGTATGAAAGATTTAAAATAAATACTTAATTATGACTTATATGGTTACTATATCAAGATGGATTACACCCATAAAAAACTGTAATTTTACTTATTTTCTTTCCAACGTTGTTGTATTTGCAACGTTTATATATTAATATAAAACAATATATTTGTCGTTTGGCTGGCAGACAGGTCCGATTAGTATATTTCGAACAATTAGTCCTAAATTTAGAATACTGTAAAAAATATATATTTTTGATGAGTAAATTAATTGTGCTGATTATGCTATAGCAGTTTTAGCTCCAAAATACAGGAATATAAAATTGTTTGCCTGTACAAAGAGCTCGGTTTAGCACGGGGGTATAAGTTAAACATAAGAGGAATGGTGAAGTTTTAACTAAGAAATCATATTAACAATAAATTTATTTCCCAATTAAACGTAGAAAATGTTTGAAAAAATATTTATATGAAATATAGTAATGAATGTACTTGAGAAAAGAGCTAATAATATAAGATTAGTTATAGGCACTTCTCGTGCCTCTAGAGTTTACTTTGAATCTTGCTTTTCACGGAAGATATTACATATTATACTTTTGGGAGAATATAATAAAATTTTATGTTTAATTTAATCGGTTAGGGTATTTTCGTTCATGTAATCGCTGGTTTCTTTGAGACATTAAATCACATACACATATTAATGTATGAAGCCTCCACCTTACTTGCAGAGTCAGTCAAAATTAAAATACATAAATTAGATAGTCCTCCGGGTTCACTATAGCCCCAAAATTATTATCTCTGCTAAACAAATAAAGGTATGAAATTTAAGCACTCCCAAATGGAAAATATTATAAGAAGTTTTATGAAAGTTACAATTTTACGAAAGGCTATTACGTCTATAATGTGAATAAATTTTATTAAATTTAACTTTCCCCTATTATACGAGTAGTTAGGTTAGTCGCAGAAACAAGTGAATCAATTCGATTTAAAACTAATTCGAAAGCAATTGTTTATTCCTAATTACTTTCACGTTCGAAATATTTATTTATGCAATGGAATTGATGGTACTAAATTCGATTTTATTCACATAAATAACAACTTAATTTGGCGTTAATAGTTGCGTGTGTGGAGTTGCGTAGTCTTATGGAACTATGTAAGTTAATAAGCAGTTAAAATATTAACTCTCTTAAGTAAAGTCTTTTTTTTACATTAGAAACACTTATTTATAACCGATATAGACTCTTCATCATTATCATCAATGTCTAGACTTCGACAAAAATGCCTGCTTAGGTCTGATGGCTTCCAATTATAAGTCATCAAAAATTTTATAGTGAAAATGTTTACAGCCTGATATTTCTTCTATATGCAGCTGTATCAAGTTATTGGTCGCTCATACGTTTTAAATATATTTTTCCAAGTAGTCGGGTTTTTGATATGGTCTTTTTTTATGTCTATTTAGCTTTCAGACATGTACACTGATGTCTATCTATATACACAATATTTTTACAGAGACGTAAGCAGAGAATAAATTTATAATAGCGAGCTTACACCTAAAGATGTCTAGCAAATTACTTTAAACTCGTTTTTTATTCGTCGAAATTTTCAAAAATTCCACAAAATTATTAAAATAAGTAATCGCCATATTTATGTTCTAGCGACATCATATATGTCACCACCAGTAAAGTTGTAACGAATGCAATGATATCTCAAAACAGTTTAGTTTTTTGAAATTTAAAATATTTCTAGGGACCAATTTTGCAAAAAACTGATCTTAGAAATAGTCTGTAACAATTAGGAACATATAAAACTAAACATTTTTGTAGACTTTTATATAGTCTGACATATGCTTGAAAGTTATTATAGTATATTTATGATAGAATAAAAGTTTAATTCAAAAATGCACCTTTCGACTCCATCACTTAAATCGTTGTTGTATTATCCGCACTTCCTAATAAACTCCATATTGATTACGACGCTATAAACTACACGACGGTGAAGGTTTTATGTCCATCGAATAGACATTTTCTTGTGTCGAATCAGCAAAAATAAATAAGAATTTTTCCTCACAAATTTAATAAGGTCTGTGAAATACCTTTACGTTACTGTCTACTATTATTATAGTATTGAACTCTCCTACCTTATGTAAAACTTAATTAATTTTAGCATCACCTGTACAGGTAGTTATAAAATTCATAGAATTAAGTCTGCTTATTTGTCAATTTGTTCATTGGGAATTGTTTCCATATTTATGTTTCGTATACAAGGTGTATCATGCTGACTGCTACATCATTAAGGTACTAGATTCGGGTCTTACTGCAGTTGTTTCGTGTTAGTTTCGTTATTATTGTGTTTGTCATTTAGAATCTGGTTGACAGATATTTTCTTGGAAATACACATCTTATGACATAAAAAGGTTTTGACACATACTGTAAAAGAAGACTAGATGTTTTAAAGCAAACAATAGCTTTGTTTAGTATAATATTTTGCAATTTTTTTGTGGCTTTAAAGTTTTAAACTGATCACAATTATGTAAAATGAAATAAAGTTAAAAGAGTATTAAATTGCGAAGATGAAATAAATATCTATGGGTCATAGGAATGATAAATGGATTTACGGTTTAGCTTCTACTTTTCTACTTATATTACATGTGGATGATAAGTATGGAGTGATATTTGCGAATAAACATAAATAAACTAGTTACTTAGGCTTATAACGAAAGTATACTGGAGTGTGACATCAAGGTTGGAAAGAAAGTCATAAGTTATTTTTTATCTTGCTACGAGCTAACAAGGATAAAACTAAAGAGAAAAAATTGCCCGTGACAAAGTGAACCAAACAGGATTAAAAATAAATAAAAGCCATAATATTAAGTGGCACATTGAAACATATTTTCGTTTTTTGACATTTTAAAATAATAAATCAAATAATAATAAAATAATAAATAATTAAAAATTTTAAATCTACTGGTACAAAGGAACATCGAATAAAATCAAGAAATAATATAAATCCATATTACCATTTATAAATGTTCCATATAAAATAGTATGAAGTTGAATGGGATTCCCAAACTCATCTTTGAACTCATGAGTCAGATTCGCTCATCACCGCCAAATTTTTAACACACTGGGTGCCATGAACTATAATCTGCGAACTTAGAAGTGAGTTTCCGACATGTAGCAAGGTTGCCGTCGATTTAAGCTACATATTATTTTACTCTGGAGTCCAGTGTGTTGACTTTTATATGTATTATATGACCGAAAAAGAATAAAAATAATATTTTGTATTTTCGCTGATGATGCAATTTTACTTTATGCTAATGAGAGGTTTTCTAATAATGTGGTAAAATTAATGTCATATATGCACTATTTAATTTATATTAATTATAGTTTTTACATTAACTAATTGTTTAATAATTCGTTTTTGTCCCATTTTTGGCAAACTATATGTTTGCCAAAAATGGAACAAAAACGAATGTCATAAATTGGAATGCCATCGAGAGTCTGAAGGTATTCAATTTATTTTTATTTGCCCGTAAGGAGTATATGACTACAGATATTTTAGTGTTCTTAGTTTTCACTTTATATTTTAGCTATTTCACGTTTAAGGCTTTGCCTGCCTGAATTTTTGTTTGTGGCGGGATTCGCCTCCAGGTTCTGACCTCTCGACCCACGTATACGTGGAACACCTAACGAAATGTTCATGTAAAGTTAAATATGTCAATTATCTAAGCAATTTGTACAATATTTTTTTTATTATTTAAAGGTATATAATGCTATTAAAAGTACTGTGGCTTATATTGTGGGATGTCAATAACATTTTATTCAATGCTCAATATTCAATACTCTTGTGTAGTTTATTGAAATCGTAACAAAATAAAACGGTAAAAAGCAGTGAAAATATTACACGAATTAAATCGAGGTAGTATAATTTCAAGGACAATGTCATATAAATAACTAAATCAAACTATCAGTTATATCTGACTAAGAAATGTGTATTTTATAAATTTTTAAATTTATTTTACACTATTTCTTTGTTTTAAACTTCCCCTTATACCAAAAATAAATAATAATACCGAATAGAAATTAAGTTTCGTGAAAATGTACAAAAATATCTGTCACCATTTTTTACGTTTTCCATTAATAATGTTTTGTAATAAAGTAATGATTTGTTACAGTATTTAATTTTTGCAACCCCAGCTACTTTTTAATTAAAACATTATTTTATATCGTACCTATTTATGTGAAATATTAATTAAATTTTTTTTTCGGGCAATTTAAATTTTGTTTTAGTTATCTGTAGTAAATATGATGATGCCGTAATGTGTCTATTTTACCAAGGGAGAAATTAACGGAAACATGATAAAATGGGCACTCAATTTTCATCAGATGGAGAATTTCAATGTGCACGTATAAATATAAGTATGCCGTTGTGTGATCGACGTTGTATGACTTGTCACACTTGCCTGTCAATACTTGTTCTCTGTCATATTGCTAAAACACTGGAACGTGGGACATGGTATACGATCGTGCGTGCCATATAATTTAAATTATTCGTGTTCTTTAATTGGTAAAGTATTTATTTACTCTATATAAAATGGGATGAAGTTAATTGCAATAATTCTATTTATTGCAAAAAAGAAAAAAAATCTCTTTTTCAAGTAACACTATATTACTAATAAAAATCGTAGACTGGTAAAGAAGTGAAATTAAAAATGGTCTCGTACGCATATAGCTTTGTAACAGTGGTGCTTTAATGAATTCGGAAACAAGGAAATGTTACTGCGACTAGTTAAAGCAGTTTTAATTAAATTGACGCTGCAAACACCATCTCTGATTGAAGCGTCCAAGGTAAACTCGAAATAAAGCGAAACCTGATGCTATAGTTACGGTTCTCGTTATTAGAAATTTAACAGCATCGGTTGAAGTTTAATTTTAAATTTCTTTTTGCGAACATAAAATTAAGTTAAAATCGTATTATGGGTGTGCGTAGATTTGTATAAACAAAGGTACAAATGGATTCCTTACTTCGGAGCAAGTAAAAGAAAATGAAGGGTTTGGTAGTCTCAAAATATTTTGTTGTAGCTTTTGTTTAAACGAAAAAATTTTTTTCACATAACATTTGATTAAAAATACATTTATTTTATTTTTTTATTTGTACTAGTGTTGCTAAATTAGTGTCGCTATATGTTTTAATATTATTACAAATACTTTTGCTACGTTATATCAAAATTACGCCATAGAAAGCCTTTTGAAAATTTGGTTCAGTCGTTTCAAAATCGCATTTTTCCAATTTTTTAATGGAGATGGTGACAATTTTATTCATATTTTACAATTTCTAATAACTGCAAATTTTCCACAATGTCAGTAGTAATGAAGCATAAGCGTATAATTTACGCTCAAATCACACACACACACACACACACACACACACACACACACACATATATATATATATATATATATATATATATATATATATAAATTTTCCTAATGTCCTTTCATCATTTCAAGTTTTATTAGTCGAACCTTTTTTGATTTTCTATTCCTTCTTCTTCCATTCATTCCCTTTTTGTAAACCTTTTTCTTATTCCATTTTGGTTTTTGAACCAACCACTACGATCTGAGTTTTATATTATTCCTAAAGTAATATAGTTTTTGTTGCCATCGATTTACGTATTTCCAAAACAGCAATTTATTTATCTTAATAATAAATTACAATATTGTACTATATATTTTTGTGGACGTTTTCAAATTCATCATATTGCAAGTATTTTTTGATTGAAATGAAAGTATTCTGGTTTTTTCTCGGTTAATTATGTAAAATTGAAGTAATATTAGTCTTAAATTGATGCAGAAATGTTCTTCACTGCCGATAAGTTCGAAAAAACATCGAAGAGTAGTTTTATTATTTTTCTTAACTCAAGGTAAAAATGCAATAAATTGTAAAAGAAAAGTATAGTTTGTAACGTATCCAATAGGTAGTATACGCAGAATTTCTGGGAAGGAAACTTCCATTTTAAAACTTGATTTGGAACATTTTTCTCGCAGGTTGCAGCCTTACAAAAACAAGGCATAGTTATTTCATGTTCTTCAGGTTTATATGTTATGCTTCATAATATTTTATTTGAGAATATTTAACGATTGGGATACCAGATTTATCTCGGAGTAATGTAAATTTTCATGTAGTAAAAACTGTAAAATTACGAATTTTTGAGAACATAATTTGATTACATGGCCATATATTAGTTTTTCGAAATGTTTAATAACTTCAAGTGAATTTGCCCCAAAATTGAGGTAAGTAGATGAATTTCTATATATATATATATATATTTTTAATATATATATATATATATTTTTTTTTTTTTTTGTCAGCGATGAAAAATTTACAGTCACAAATTCCGTTCATTGGGCTAAAACCATTTCTCAGAAGTATCTAATGAGAAACAAACTAAAAAAAGAAAAAAATTAGATTCAAGTAAATATAGTGTATGTCGATTCTGAACATGAGTTCTCATAAACGAATTTTAATGTATGTACAGTGAAAACATAAAAATAAATCACTAGGTTTCTTTTGTACCAATAATTATTTTGTCGTAATAGTTGGTTGAGTTTTTATAGTCATATTAAATGGAAATGAAAACTGAACATAAGCAGAAGAATATCTGCAAGAGAAAAACGTATGAGGAAAATCTAGTAGTATTTGAAAATATTTATGTAAACCGTTTCGAAGTAAACATTTTAGAAATATGTAATAAATATAGGTAATTAAAACGGTTAGTGTCATTTGAGATTGACATGATGGTTAAATTCCCTATATTGTTTAAAAAAATGTTTGTTAAATTATTGTTGCCGTTATGGAACCACTTGTATAAATTATGATATATTAATCGATAAGAAATTTGGACATATGTATACCGCAATTCTTGACTTCACTGAACGGATATATATATATATATATATAAATATACATATATATATATATATATATATATATATATATATATATATATATACATATATATATATAACACTAGCCCTTAATTAGATCTTTATTGATAGATAAACATTCATATATTAGTTAGGCTTACGTTGCGGATATTATTATAGGTTTATTTACATCTGTTTTAATTTTATCTTAATATTTTAAATATTATAAGTTTTACGTGTCACTGAACATCTATTGACATAATAGTATTACATTACTATGCTCTTTTAATTAGGAAGTAGTTTAGGTAGTATGTAGCTCCGGTAGTGTGTCGGTGTAGGTTCCCAATATGAGACAGTGGGTTTATCGAACATGGTCTATCTAAAATTACAATTATATAAATTATATACTAGATATTGATTCTCAGTACATACGTGATTCAAGTCTATAGAGTTTTCATAAATACAAAATTATATTTTATGTCCATGTGTTTGCATCTTCTATGAAACACCCTAGTTTTTATCACACTTTTTTATCGTTCCTTTATTATCGATATTAAAACACACAAAATTTAACCTAAATTAATTTACACCACATCATAATTATTTTAGCCATATAACTTCTTTGGAAGGGGAGCAGACTCCCAAGAATTCTGCCGTGGCCATGCGTTTTCTAGGCTAACTGGAAGTCATTTGTATGGCGCTACATTTTGGCATGAATTAAATTTAAAATTATTGTCCCTCGTTCACTATTTCTCGTCCATTTTTGTTTACCAATATAAACAAAATACTCTAAAACTCCGCGAAATTCACTTTTAGACCGACGTTTGTCATCGGCTAAATTTATTGTAGGTAAGTAAGACCTGTAAGGGGGCTTAGAGTTATGTCTTACTTATTAATTGATACATGGTAAGTGATGGAGCAGAATTTTGATAAACTGTCACTTATACTAATTTTTATATTTTTTCCATTGCTTCGTGTGTACCAAATTACAATTTTCATGAGAAGCGTGAAATAAAGATTATCTAGAAGAAAATAAATACCAAATAATATTTACTGCATTGATATCATCTAGTGTCAAAATTAAAGTGCGATAAATTGAAATGACGGACACGTTATTTCTGTTTTTTTTAGTTATCTTGTTATTTAGACAAGTTAAGTCAACAACAACTAGTCAACAACTAATTAAAGCCATTTTGTAACTATTCAATTTGTAGATTAATTGAAATAAATTGCAGCTGGAACCATCAGATATTTTCTACGTCAGTGGTACAAATATATTTGTTCAAGTTATCTGAAGATCATTAATGAGTGGGTAAGCTTCGATGAAAAAGTCTGCATAGAAATGTTTCTAACCGCAGTTTAATGTTTTTGGTTTCTGGCTGTCTGCAAATTTTTGGTTCGCTTTTTAATACGCAATCGCTTTTTTTCAATACTGTCTATTTAGTCAGTAGCCATGCATACTAGTGTCCTTAAATAAACACAATTCATTGACTACAATATTATTACGGAGATATAAATAGAAACACAATTTATTAAGGCGGGCTTATCGGTAAATATATCCCTGTTCATTTTCGGTGATATTTGTGAATGAAGATGTGTGGGAAAATTGAGTGGTATGTTATTTGTTTGTCGATATCTTATACGAATCTTTTACAAAATTATTAAAATTAATAATCTATTCAGTATAAAATGGTGAACAGCATCCTACCCTATTAAAATTTTTGTTATCTCATATATCCTATATCACTTAGGAAAGTACGATAAAAGTCTCTTTTAGACTTTTGGATAATGTAAAATATCAAATATACGTATTCACATACTTACAAGAGGAAAATATTATCCACCTCATAAGCGCAAACAGGTAAAAATATTTTATTTTTTCCTATCTGAAATGATCACCACAATTTGAAATTTTAATTTTAAGGACAAAATAAACATAAAATAAACATTCTATATATTTTTGAACTATTTTTAATTCACCGGGGTTAGTTCTTTGTACTAGAATGTCACGTATTGTTTTACTATTTTGGTTTCAGATATTTTCAGATATTAGATTTTGATTGAACTTTGGTAGGTTGGAAACCATCTTTCACCACACTCTCGTACTCTAACTTCAATGTTGTCATTGACTGGAAAATATTTCTAGCAAAAAGTTTTCCTAAAAAGAACGGGCTGAAAACTAAATATCAATCACAGGTATTCCAGCTATCATGGTATCTAGAATAACTTTTACCACTTGCATTGCTTTCGATCAGTCATAAAAAAAATAATCCTCGGAAAGGGCCAAGATGCTTTAACCGTAATAAATTCGACCACATAAGAACAGAATGCTGACCCAAGCAAAAAGAAAAATAAAGAAGAACTCAAACAACGAGAATTTAAATTTCTCTTCTGGTTTCCTCGTCGCGGCCAGTAATACTGAATCATGGTACATAGACTTGGCTGCGCTTATGTATGGACATATAAGAAAGCAGATGTATAATTTTTACGTGAACGAATAGCCATGGAAACTCAGCGGCAAGTAGACAATAAAATTGGCGGATGAAAAACCACTTTCGGTAAAGGGCTCTGTCAAGTGAGCTTTGAAATGTATAATGATAAATCTCTATATAATAAATTCACACTTATAAATTTGATGTAGATATGAAATTTAACAACAAACTTATTCACAAATAAATGAAACTACGTGATGTAGTATTATTTCTACTTTCTTTAAGTTCTTTACCACGTCCTAGGTTTCGATGTATGGGCTATTAATAAAGATATCAGTATAGTCAAAGCAATCTTTGCTAATAGCCCACCTGAAGATGTAATATAACGAAACCTAGGTCGTGGTAAAGAACTTAAAGAAAGTAGAAATAATACTACATCGCGTATTTTCATTTAATTGTGAATAATGACTTTCTATAAAATTAACGCCAAATATATTCAATAACAAACTTATTCTTGGTTGGCCAAGTCAGTAATAACGATGGTTAAGTAAAGTTGAACAAACAAATGTTGTTTTATGACAAATAGAAACAATGGAATTGTAGCTACTGCTATTTGGATCAAAAATATCTGAAAATTTAATTCATATAGAAATGAAGAGTATATATCGGATGTTGTTAAATCGAATTTTTTCATCCTGTCATTTTGTCATCTATATTTCAACGATCTATATGGAATTGTATAAAATATTGACAGCTTGCAAATATCCAGGAAAAATAATGGACCTAAATATATACATTAAGAAGATATCTAACGCGATTGCCTCGTAAATATAAAGGTCCAAAAACCATAAATGTGCTGGAATTGTTATATTCAGATATGTATGTTTCGTTGAAAACTGCCTCGAAGGGTGAAGCGAGATACTTTCTGATGTGCATAACAACTGTTCGAAAAATTTTTTTATTTGCTTCCTGCAAAAGACGTTGGAAGCGTTGGAAAAATTCAAAGAATTCAGAAAATATGTTCGAAATCAATTGAATAGCAACATTGATTATCGTTGGCCAGAAAATAAACTCAACCATATTAGTTTAGAATTCTTAAAATTAGTAAATAATGCTGGGAATAAACATTAAACGACCAACTCTCTCCCCGCCCCCATATACCGAGTGTATATGGAGTGGTGGTTTTACAAAATGGAGCAGCGGAACGAATGAAAAGGATACTGATAGAAAGGTCAAATGCTCGTAATTTGACACCAATCTCTCAAAGTAATATTTTGCAGAACAGTGTATATCTAATTAATAGAGCTTCAATACGAACATTGGAATATGGAATTCCAACGGAGGTGTGGTCGGGGAAGGAAACAAATATCAGTCATCTGAAAATATACAGATGTGAAGGGATGGTAAATCTCACAAAATAAAACATTGTGAAAACATTGTAAGCATTGTAAAAAGATAGGCAATTTTAGGAGACAAATATATACTACGAGTCTGGCAAAAAGCTAAGGTACCATTGACGACAGAAGTATAATATGTCTGAACGGTGAAGCTCACAAAAGATGCAAACATATTCACATTAAATATGAATTTGCTATTAAAAATGTAGACTTGTATCATTTTCATGAAACACAGTAGACTTGAATCATATTTGTATAGACAATCAATAAGCAGATATATTCATAAAAGCCTTATCTAGGGTAAAATCTGTGTGAATAAAAGATTGAAATGCCAAAATTAAAAACAACTGATTATACTTAAACAGTTTCAATAAATATAGTTACTCTTAAATTCATAATGTCAGTATTCAACTTTATACAGTGATTAAGTCTTCCGTTAAATGCATTGTTAACCAAGATTATTAAAAATTATTATTTTTCTAGTTCTTATCATAATGAAAAATGTCTTCTGATTTGTTAATATCTTATAAGCACATATCAACCACTTAAATGGTAAGTCTTCTTACTACAGTTAAATGATATATACACACACACACATATATATATATATATATATATGTATATATATATATATATATATATATATTTCGTCTACTATATATATGTTTATAGTGTTGCTTTGTGACTTCAATGCAAAATGACAAATGCTAAGCGGAAAGCGTAAATTTGAATATTAGTATTTTGTAAATTTCAAATAGGAATTACTTCATTTTTACATAAATCTACACCTATAAAAAGAGCTCAAATTGAAAACGCAGAGTAATAGAGTACGATTATGTTAATAGAGGTTTAGTGACATGTGAAACATGTAATATGCAAAAAGCGATTAAGTTAAGATTAAAACAGATATACGTATGTTAACTTAGAGTAGGGCTCACCTTGTAAGCTTAATTATTATGAAAAACATTCATCTGTCAGGAACGGTTTAATTAAAGAGCAGTGTTAAAATATTAATCCTATAGTGATGTCATCCTTTTAAGTATAAATCTTGCAGTCTACGGTGAAGAGCATATAAAACGTAACTCCGTCACAGCACTTCCTGTTTTAGATATTCTGCTCGGATTTCTTGTCAAGGAATATCCCAACAATCATCAACGCGGTACCACCAAATCGATTATAATTCAATATTTACCCTTTAATTAAAGTTTTTAAAAAAGTTTGAAGAATAATAAAACTTATACCTTAAGTTTTAAACACGTGTAACATTTCAAATATTTAAATATACAAATATTACAATAATAAATTGGTTATTAATTCGTAATTTTCTATTAAATATTGGTGACAAAGCGTCAAGTGGTAAAGAAACAACAGTAATTCATCATTCGCTAGAAGTACGATTGATGAATAGCGTTATCGAATTCACGTTGTTTCAGAAGTAATTCAGGTACAAATTAGCGTCATTATCTTCATTCTTAATCTATAATACTTTAAGTGAATTGCTTAGTCGAGACTTGCGTAATTTATCGTCTGTTCAATTATTATTTGATACACGGGTGGGGTTTATACGCTTATCCGAGCCATGGTAGAGAATTCGAAATCGATGGACAATTTATTGTTTTATATGAATATTTATATATATATATATATATATATATATATATATATATATATATATATATATATATATGTATGTATATATATATATATATATAAAAAATTTTTTAAATATATAAATTTAATATAATGCTAATTTTTCGACAAAACTATTTTTGTTCCAAACATTTTAAACACACGTGATTCAAAGGCATTTTGTTGTAAGAACACATTGATAATAAATAATTTTAAGAGCAACGATCCAAATTTTACCTTCATGATATCAATAATATAATCGAGATACTTTCTTGTAATTTATTATTGTAGCTTTTCGCTTTTTAAAGTCATAACGACATGATAAGCAAGAATTTCGAATGCAATGTCGAGATCATATTCCTTAGTTATTTATTATCCAAATTTTTTGATGCGGGTGCAGGGCAATACACCATGGCCCAAGACGCACTTCTGGGAGATGAACCCTTTAACAAAAGATCTAGAAAATTTATGTTTATTTTAAGTTTATATCTATAATCATTTTCGAGATATTTAATTTCATAATAGTAGCTCATTCATTCACACACTAACAGGTCATCTAAACTTACAAGCCACTTTCAGAAAATACTTTCATACATATATAGTGTTTAGGTTGGTATTATAAGGAAATAACAGAAATGTGGAAATCGTTGGCAAGAAACAAAATATATTTTAATATACCTATTATATTATATACTTTTTAGTATGTTTCTACGGATCTTCATAAATATGTAACAAGCGCTACGGTTAAAGAAAATATTACAGAAATAAATAAACTATATATTTACCTAGTCAATACTAGAGATTTGGTTAGTTTTTCCACGGTTCATAAGCTCTATAAGGCTTTATTACATATTTCTAAGTGCACGAAATTTCTTATTTACTATTCCTAAGTGTAGACAATTTCTTATGTACTATTTCTTATGTGTATATTGTATATTCTTATGTATTCAACTGCTGTTAACCAAAAAAGTTGTGACTTGAATATGCTTGTATTAGTGTTGTTTGAATCAATGTAATATTTTTACATAGTAATAGTAATTACAATTAATAATTACCTTTATGACATAACAAGTTCCGAGCATATCGACTTTGCTTTTCATTCACTGTGGGGGAAGGTTTTACTTTTCTATTGTAACTGTTTGCTATCACTTGATGAAGACAGAGCCTTTAGTGGTAGTCACACCAAATATATTATTACATATAAGTTTAATAACAAGGACATTAAATACGACTTAGCTTCACGAAAAAAACCTAAATAGTGCTGAGATCCAATGTCTTGCTGGATTCAAAAATATTGACACAGAGCGCATAACTTACACAAGTCCGCTGAGCAAGACCGCTACAAACGTTTTGAGTAACTGAACATAAAATAATTTATGTTATAGTCTGTATTAAATAACTCAAAATGTATACGTTCCAATGATTGCACTTCTTTATTATTTATATTGAAATGGTTATGGAAAAAAGCTTTGAAGTTTTCAGAGATTTAATTAGAATATGTCAGGTCAGCAATTTGCAAAAATTCCAAAACTCAATCTTTACAAATTGCCCACCTGAATTGTTGTCATATAACAAAACCTAGGTCGTGGGATTTAAATAAAGCATAAATATAGCCTAAGAGCCCGCGAGCGCCAGACCTTCGTTATTTTATAAAAGCTGAAAATTTCTCTGCGCATGTCCTCAACATAGGTAAGAACAATCAGCGACTATGGAATTTGGATCGTGGTTACTTGAGCAGGTAATAGGTAGCAAAGATGTATAAAATAGTATATTAAATTCGTTAAAGTATAAAGCTTAATTTTTTCATATTTTCTTTGTAAAAAAATATTACTTCAGTAGCCGGACAGTTTTAATGGTTTTTACATCTTGCCAGACGCATTGAAAGTTTATTGTAGGTGCGAGCGCGAGGCTATATATACTCACGTCGACATGAATGAGATAGTAAGTTTCGTCTACTGCGATCTTTTACTGCACACTATCTGTCATATTATCTATGTTTTTATATTTTTATTTATATTTATATATTTTATTTTATTCATATATTTTATTCTATTAGATGTTGAACGGTATTTTTTGGATTCATAGGAAAATTTCATTGCGTAGAATTAGTTATGACTAAAAATATTTTTTTTAAAAATTATTCCGTGAAATTTTCATATCTATAAAAAAAATTAAATAAGAATTAATCTGAAATGTTTGATAGTTTATTTTAATTTACTTGTTTATTACTACAGGAGGGAACAATAGTTTTAATATAAAGAAATTTAATATAATGTGGAATAGTTTCATTATGTTTATAGCCACCATATAAAAAAAGTAAACAATTTTATTATATTATTATAACGTTGAAAAACAGTATTGTTTCACATAAAAAAATATTTATAGATCATCATTATTTTCGTCGTTGTCGTCAATATCTTCATTATCATCATCACTATTGCTCCAATCCGACTTGTTCATTATCAATGTCGCCTTCCCCATCCGTTTCTGTGAAAATTTAGCAAAGTTTATACAATTATAAATAATTACAAAATTATGTACAATACTTAGACCAAATTATTACACACTTGATTGAAAATTGAATTTCAAACCATTTAAAATGGTATTGATCATCTTCTTTTTCCCAACCGTTATTATCTGGTTGATAAATGGTTGGATGTTTCAGATGAGCATTATTCCAAATAGAACAGATATAATTTGCTCGAAGAATTTACTGTAAAAGCTCGCTTTTACAAGGTGGTAGATTACTAGCATCGAAATTTCGCAATTTCTTTCGGTCAAAAGCTTCGTTCACATCAGCGACCGTATACGAATTGATGTACATTTGAAGTCGAGCAGCATCAACATCAATTATATTACTGACATTATATACGTTGTATATACATTCCTGAACAATATTAAATATATTTTGTTGCTCGTTGTTATTTTCAAATAATTCGCCATTGCCGAACTTCATGAAAGCTTCTTGGTATTGGTTCTTGACTTTTTAAAAATATTGTATAAGGCTTCAAATTGTCTTTCCTGAAGAATGCAGGATTATAATCACATCCTGTGATTGAATGGTATCCGGGTAAGCTTTGACAAATAGTTTCTCTTAATACTGCGTGTATTTTGGTTAGATCCACATATCTCAAATTATTTCCTGTACCTGTAAGCATCCAAACAACCTATTGATTTTGAAGGTGATGCATATGACCAAGCATTATAGCAGCAATATCAGTATCTACACTTCTTATCACTATATTTGCTTGGTAGTTGATGTTACACACATGGTGTGCTATCTTAGTGTCTGCTTGCTCATGTTCTGGACATGACAAATCTTCATCAACACTGGATAAAACGTTCTTGGAATTATTTACAGTGAAAGAATGACATTTTCTGAAAGTTATGTTAACGATTTTGTTTCCAATAAACGGCACCATTTCATCATTAGCCCAATGTAAGAAATCAACAAGAGCTTCTTTGAAGTTTGAATTTTTAAATTCTTTGGTGAAATCACTTGGTGGAACTTGCTCAGGCCCAGCTATAGTATATTCTAATTGCGCGGATTCAAACCGTTGAGAATGCTCGTAATTTTCGATCGATGGTGTGAAGTACTGATAAAAAATTACGTCAATTCGCAACGCTTGTAGTTGTGTAACCATTTGCAACATTTTTTTTTAAATATTTTCAAATGTTTTTGGAACATTTTTCATCGTATGCAATAGGAAAAAAACATTAATAATCAGTACATCTATATAGCGTGGCTGCTCATGCTGGACAAGCTGGAAAGCAGATTTATCGGTCTTGCAAATAGTGCCATCCAAATGGCATATGGACAATGGCTGACAAAATCTTTGAAATGTCTACTTTGTAGTCCGTCGAAATCTCCAGCATACGTCCGAAAAAATCTCTATGGATTTTAATTTCTTGATTTTTTCCACCTACTGGAACTTTTTTATTTTTTACGTAATCTTTGGAAAAATTGTCAATTGGCGTTTTCTTTATGGCTTTTTCAAATCTGTTAATATCTAATAGGCATTCAGAAACAAATGTTTTACGAAGAGAATCTCCTTTTTTTCAATATTTAGAAGGAATGCCTCTACTGGTGGTGATGCAGATTTTCCAGATGAAATAATAATTAATTGGTCTTTCTGCACTTCTAAATTAAAGGATTTATAAATGAAGATGAAAGACGAAGATGGTAATAAATTGTTTTAATTGTTTATTATGTTTCCTAATATTACGGAGGTTCAATTTTGCTAAAACATCTTGGTGAGTTTGTAGCCCTAGTTCCACATAAACTTGACTTATTATTGTAGATCTATCATCGTGGTTTCAGGCCCATCGTTGACGTGCCGAAATTGAAGTGTATAACACCTGTTAACCTTCTAGCCGCGTCTGCGTTTATAGTTTGTTCTAATACCAAGTCAATAGGTTGTCTTGAAAATGATTTGTTTGTCCTTTTGATGCCAAAGTAACCTTGTTTAAATCCTTCGTATAAATCAGGATGGGTTTCTGCAGCTTTCAGCAAGTTATCATAATATTTTACACTCCACCGTGCATAATTTTGTTGGTTGCATATAAAAAATATATTTGTAATTTTAGGCAATACTGATATAAAAAGTTTGAAGTTTCCAGTACGAATGCTCCGTGATAGATTTAAGGAATGACGAATAAGACTGTGAAGTTTTACCGTGCTCGCCATTGAGACATTGTTGCTTGTAAATAGCATAATTATTCATCAATTCCTTGTGTTGTTCATTTTCTATATTATGATACTTCACAGTTTTGCAGTCTTGTCACTTCCTCTATCATATCATCAGTAAAAGTTGTATTATCATGTTGTAAAAATGCTTTAAAATGTAGTATTTCCAAACCTAACGCTATCAAGGGATGTAATTTTTTGCAGCGGTTGAAGTGTTTCCCAAGTGTCATCAAGAAAACCATTTACAGACCCGTTTGCCAACAAACTACTCTCAACCATTACATTTGTTAACCCACAGTCACATATTACCTTACCGATCGCTTTAAAATAAGTCATTATATGGAATGGTCCTAAATGTATGAATAAGTTATCAAATTTAGGTTTTTCCGTAGCTTGTATTTGAAATGCTACTTTAGCTATTGCAAGATCGTATGTGACCTGTATGTAAGGTTGATGTAAATCTTCAGCTATTTTTTTACTTTGTTCCATAGTTTCTAGAACTATGAATGTACTAGTTGGTGATGCGTTGATTGGTGTTATATAAGAAATAAGTTGTTGTGTACTATCACTGTTAAAAATCTGGCTATTGAAACCAACCCACATAGGAATATCAGCTAATTCCAAATAATGACTAATCATCCATATATAGTCTATTTCAGTATGTGATTGCAAGTTTTTACAGTGTATATTTTCCATATCATCAACCGTTAATTGTAAATTACTCATCTTTTTGTTTTTTTTCGGACACGGAGTCTCTTCTGTAGATATTGCTTCAAAAGTTCTTCTTCTTCTTTTTTTTCTTTTATGTGGTGAATTGTTTTGATTATTTGAAACTGACCCTTTAAACATTTCAGATTCTTCAGTTATTTCAGATCCTTCGGTTGTATGTGAGTTGATGTTTTGGTATATAATTCATACTGTGTCATGTAACGTATCTTTCCCGTTTGTAGTTTCCACAAAACGGTCAAAATTGTCAAATGCTACATCAGTAAAAAGTTCAGGTTTTTTTTATCTTCTCTGAGAATAAATAAGATCGCTCAATAGAAGTATATGTTGTTTCAGTCTCAAGTTCCTCAATGGTTTGGTAACTAATACAGTGTCTGTATCTATTAATAATGTCAATAATTTTTCTACTGCTTGTTAAGCTTTTTAAAGTCATACCTAACATGATATGCTTTGACGTTTTCACTTGACCATTATGGACTCCAAAAATTACATCTTGAGAAAAAGAACGAACTTGACGAGCACACTTAAAGCTTTTTTTTCGTTTTTGTCTACATCCACCAAGAAGAGTAAAGTAAAAGTCCTGTAATTGTTGTGGAATCGAAACTTCACCTAAAATTAAATTCTGTGCTGTAATATTTTTAATCGGTAACTTTTTCTTTTCCATTTGTAGTATTAATTTTCTTAAAATGAATGCGGCTTTTTGCAAAATATTTTCTGATTGTAAATTGTCAAATACAGTATCGTCTATTGATTGTAAATAATTGGGAGCTATAATTTCTTTTATTGTGAATAGTAAAAAATTTAATAAATTTTGAAAATATTTTTGTAATTTTTTCTTCTAGGTGGTGTGCCGTATAAGTAGTGATTATTTTTAAGGAATTTTCATCAAGAATTTTCTCCAATGAATTTATATAGAGTTCATGTAAATACACTAATAAATAACAACGCCCTTTTTTAACAATATCTTCCGCGATGATGACACAGATGTCCTTAAAAGCTGATTCATGGAATTCTCTTTGATACCGAATTCTCTTTCACGGTTTTTTCAAGGCAGATATTTTAAGTGGAAGCATTTTCGATCATATTTTTTTATGTTTTCTATCACAAAATATACAAACAACTTGATATGTATTAGAGCTAGCATTACTTTCGGTAAACATATTTGCTTCTTTTGTTGAGTCATTATTTTCACTAATATCGGGTTCAACAATTTCAACATTTTCTTGTGAAGTTGTCGATTGTAGTTCTATATGTGAAGATTCTGTAGATAAGTTGAGAAGTTGTAGGTTGTGGCTCTATTGATTGAGAAATTGAAGTTGGTTGCGATATTATTGGAGATTTTGTATTTAAAGACAGTAAATGAGATGGTTATGTGGTCAAGTCAAGTATTACCGGCGTGACTAGCGAGCTACTTTCTGGAGGTAAGCTGGTTCAGAAATTAAATATTTTTTCATAAGTCCTGCGAATCCTTTATAGCATTCTCGATGATAAACATTATCTTTATATTCATGGGAGTAATATCTTTAATAATATCTTTATATTTTGGGTTATGCTTTTTTCTGACTTTCAAAACTGTTTGACATTTTTTTAACGTTTCTTTAGAAAACAATATTATTTTTCCATCACTTTTTTTACAAACAAAACAAATTAATATATCTCCCATGATAACACTTTACTTGAATTAAATCACATATATTTTACAAGCAGCACAAATTAATAATAAAACGTAAGTTTAACGTATAACAGTTCAACACAGTACGTTATATTACAAACACAGTATATTACAAATGCCAAAAAAAAAATATATTGCCTGGCGCTCGCACCTACAATAAACTTTCAATGCGTCTGGCAAGATGTAAAAACCATTAAAACTGTCCGGCTACTGAAGTGATATTTTTTTGATAGCTCCCCAAATAATATATATAAAATTCGGCTTTTATACTATAACGAAAGTATAATTATAATTTATTAAAGTTCAGGGGTGACTAACAGGGGGTTGCAACTGTACTTAGTCCGGCAATGTATGACATGAGTTTTTTTATTATTCCAAAAAAATATGAAAAAATTAAGCTTTATACTTTAACGAATTTAATATATTATTTTATACACTTTTGCTACCTATTACCTGCTCATGTAACCACGATCCAAACTCCGTAGTCGCTGATCATTCTTACCTGTGTTGGGGACATGCGCAGAGAAACTTTCAGCTTTTATAAAATAACGAAGGTCTGGCGCTCGCTGGCTCTTGCTCTAATAATACTACATTATGTAGTTTCATTTAGTTGTAAACAAATAAATAAAAATGTATTTCTACAAAATTAACGCCAAATATAATCAATATTAGAAAAGCTACAATTCAAGTTTCCTTATTTTGATTGTCAAGTTTTAATTGGATGAAATTTCATCTATTCAGAAGTCAATTACCAATTCTCAGGTTGTTTAAATGTAATAAAAGGTTTCGAAAATTTCACTATTCATTATTTTTTTAATAGTCTCGCAGTAATTTCATAGTGTCATCGGTGCCATGGTGTATTGGGTTAATCAAAAACCATAAGACGTTTGACGGCACGGTGTACCCTGGAGACTCGGGTTCGATTCTCAACCGCTCGGTGAATGGTGATGGACTGATGTTCTGGTGGCTGTAAGGAATTGCTCTCGTGGAAGTAGGTCAGATATATTCATTGAAGTACATAAATAAAAGCGTTTAAATACCATGATTTAATTTCTATATATAAGCTCCTCTAAATAATAGGATTAGATTAATTTAGCCTTGGGTTTTTAGTACAGCAATTAAACAATGATATGGATGCATTTATTGATTTATATTCATGTTATAATATTATATCTTTAGATTAATTGTTTACAATTATAGCTTACAAATATTTGACAAGTATAAACTTGGAATAACACGTGATGTGTCTCTCTAATTACGCATTTATGGCTGACAATAAATTGCCGTTTGACATCTGAAGTCAAAAATTATAAAATTTTTGCATTTACTTGACACTGATGTGGATAATTAATTACTCTGAATTATTTATGTGCGTATAATTACAATATTTTTGGAAACAAGTAAATTTTTGGTGTAGTCAACTTCATTAAAATAATTCTGGATAATGATCTCATTATTTTTCAACTTTAGTTAAACCAACATTCTATGAGGTTATGTTTTTAAATTTTCATTTTCCATTATAGAGCACAAAATAAAAAGAATATGCATGAGTGTATGATATCAAATTAAATTTATTATTTTACTTAGAAACACTGTATGGTCCAAAATAGCAAAAGGCGTACGGCTAAAGATTTCAAATAGATGTGATTATTAGATGATAAAGATTTACAGTCTATACTGCGATTTTGACCTAATTTGTCAAAGTTACAAACATGCATGATATCACTCTTTGATATAAACCCACTAAACCAATTATTTGACAAGGGTAAAAGCAAATTGCCTATTACATTGATTATAGGTTACATTTTTTAATTATTTTACATTAAAATCTAAAAAAATATACACTTTATATACATACTTCTTTTCTATGTGGCGACAAATAATGCTACATTAGGTACATAAGTTTTATTTTCGTTATAAATATGTTGTTTTTTATTTCACTAAATTGACAGTGAATATGTAGACTTAGAATGAACTGAACTAGTATATACCTTCATATGTTAACTTTGCAGATTAATTCGGTTTGTATTAAATAATACTGGTTTCAGCTGAGACATATTCAGTTGAAGACAGGTTAGGTGGTAGAAATAACAGCGTACAATGGTACTAAATCACACGCCCTACTATTGTATTTAACGTACTGTTATGACGACTTTAAGTTTTAATATAAAAAAACGATTTATTTTTAGATATTATTATTTAAACGAATTATTACAATTATTATATTTTATAAAATATTTAGGTAGACTTTGATCGCGCTTGTATCTGGATTACGACTGACGCGGACTAAGGACTGGATTGAACTGTGATTATCTGAGCTTCGTAAAGCTTCGGTCCAGGGTTTATAAAGGATAAGAAATGCTGATGCATCTGGGAGTGGAGTTTGCTGATGGGCCTGGGAACAGAGCTTGTCATGGTAATGCAATACTCTGACAGCCGTATGCCCTTATCATGTTGATACGAGAATCGTGAGACAGGTGCTGTGTAAGCATTACTGCTAGCAAGTACAGGATATAACAGCTCACCCGTTGAGGAGTAAACTTACACCCTTGTGTACGTTTATGTCATAGAGGTTCTGATTCTATGTATTGGGATTGGGAGGTTGACTGAGTTTGTTTCAGAGACATGTTCGGATTCTATATTATTCGAGTTAGGCGCAGGTCTAACTAGATATTTTTTACATTTAAGTTTACAATTATAAATCTTATAGCTAACAAAGAGTACTATACTTAAGAGTATACAAATAGTAGTATATGAATAATATTGCCCATATTCTAAAATGTGAGGTTTACCTATTAAATCTAAATTACTCGTGATTTCTTTGAATATTTTGTCATTTTCTTTAAAAGAGTCTAAGTTAATATTCTTTATTTTTATAGCTGGTGTATCAAATTTTATTCCTTCAAATTTCAATGTATTGCAACATGTATCTTTCATTATGTCAAAATTTAAGTTAACTGGGTTTGCTTTTATTTTAATATCGGATTTGGCAAGTAATTGTCTTTCTTTAAAATATCCATAACATTCAGACGGTATATCAAGTATACCAGTGCCTATTATATCATTTTCATAAACGTTTTCTTTAGGGCAGTCAATTGAAATTTTTGTTTTTTGAGAAATGATGAAAATCCATTTACCATTTTCTAATTGTTGCCAAATTTTCAAATTTCCGGAAAGAAATTTAGTTTCACATTGTTTTCGAACAGAAGTTACAACTTTAGAAATCATTTCACTTTCGCAAGTTGGGTTAGCAGAGCTAGAGTAAACATTAGTCATGTCACATAAATAAAATTGATTGTTAATAATGTTACAATTTCTTAGATTCTCTAAGTTACAAAAATAATTCTTATCTCTAGTTACACCAATATATCTAGATGAAGGGATTATGGTTACATAGGTTTTGGGGTTTGTTTCATTATATGCTACAGGTAATGGTAGATTATGATACAGATCAAATTCTGATACATTAACTAATGGTATCCTTAATACAAATACAATTTTATTATTGGAATAATAGCTCAACATTTCAGATATGTTAATTAAGATGTGAATATGATCTAAATCTAATGATACAGGTAACAACTTAAAGCTAGGTATAAATCTATAATTATCCACTAGGTCTTGATAGAGTTGTTTTGGTGAAATAATCGACGGATACAAGACATTATTTTTACTGAACATAACGGCGTTTATTATGTCTTCAATTTTGAAAGATAATGTGAGTAGACTATTTTCTAGCATGTTTAATAATTCCATGAATTTAGCTTTCAACAATAATTTATTAGATACAATAGTCAAGTTTTTCAAACTTAATGCAATATTTTCAACAGCGCTATTCAAACTTTGTTCATTAATATTTATTTTATTTAGTATTTCTTGAAAAGCGGACAGGGTTGTCGATGTAATTAGAATATTTTCCTTAACGTATTTTGCTAACATTCTTTGGTCTGTTTCTACGTTTTGAATAGCGTTATTATATTTAATAGCGTCATCTTCATCTAATGTACCAAAAATTTGTTTGAAGACGGTTCCAACACCGCCGAACCAGGCTGAGCGTTTAGATCGTGTTGAAATTAAATGGGATATAGAATCGAAATTATTGATCATATCATAATAACGTGTAGAGAGAGGTTGAATGAGATTATGGCACTCCATATTGTTGAAGATATCATTTTGTTTACAAAGAAACCTTACTGTTCCGAAGATAGTGTTCATATTATCTAGGTGTGGCTTTATAAAGGAGATATCAATAGGAATAACCACACTGAGGTGGTCATTGATGAGTTTTACTGAGCCGACAGGATCAAAGTATATACCAGAGCCGCTGTTTATCGGTTGTATAAAATCAGCATGTGCCTGGACGATGGCACTGTAACATGTGTAAGTTATAAATGTGAAGGCGATTATTTGTAAAAGTTGTATAAAAGATGTGTACAAAACTATTTACGTATATATATATATATATATATATATATATATATATATATATATATATATATATATATATATATATCTAAATAGTAGAAATATTAGTAAAGGATATAATAAACTAAAGATAAAAATAATTAAATATTATTTAAGAAGGGGTAGCGTCATCTCTTCTCGCGAGCTTTACTTCATCATAGTGGTGAACGACATGGCGACGGTTTATTAATAGGGTTAAAAAATTTCGCCCATTTATTTTGATAACTTTATAGGGTCCTTTCCAAATAGGGGAAAGGGCTTTGCGCAACCTGAGGTGGTTTCTGAGATAGACGTAGTCTCCAACTTGATACTTTACGAGACGGGAGTGAGAGTCATAGTAGGTTTTTAAATTTTCTTTTGATGTTTGAATGTTTTCGAGGGCTTTTTCCCTGGAATACTTAAGACGGTGTTGTAGCATTTTTATGTAGTCGGGGTAAGTGGCGTCAGGGGTAGTATCGTAAATAGAATTAGATATAAATGACTTATGACCGAACAATAGTTCATAAGGGGAATAGTGAGTGGTTGAATGTATGGCAGTGTTGTAAGCTAGCATCGCGGTATAAACGTATCTTGACCAATTATCTTGGTTATCATTGATGTATGATTTTAAATATTCTTTGAGGGTGGAATGGCTACGTTCTAAGGCTCCTTGGGTCTGAGGGTGATATGGCGATGCCCATAATTGTTTTATTTTTAGGAAATCACAGGTTCTTTTAAAAAGATCTGATGCGAAATTGGTACCTTGATCGATTAGGATTGTTTTGGGTATACCAAATAAAGATATAAAATGTACTAAGCACTCGCTAGTTTCTTCAGCGGTGGTGCTTCGAATAGGATAGGCTGCTGAAAATTTTGTAAGGTCGTCCTGTAGTGTTAAGATATATTGGAGCTTTGTTTCTCCGGATTCAGGTAAGGGTCCCACTATATCTAAGGCTAATCGTTGGAATGGGGCGGTGGATGTGCTAGTGATTTGCATAGGTGCGCGATTTACTTTTCTCAGTGCCTTATTTACTTGGCACGAGGAACATTTCTTTACATAATTTTCAATATCTGTTCGCATATTTTTCCAGTGGTACTGTTCTCTTATTCTATCATACATTCTAGTCGAGCCGAGGTGTCCGGCGACGGGAATGTCGTGATTTTCTTTCAAGATTTTGGGTATTTCTTTAAGTGAAGGGAATATAATTTGGTTTTTATATATGTGTATTCGTATGTCAGTGTTATGGAATAAATATGAGATAATGTTATACAATTTTAAATATGAGTATTTGTCGAAGGGGTTTCTAAAATCTGAAATTGCTAATTCCTTTATAGTTTCACTA
The DNA here is from genome assembly GCA_039881145.1 of Druceiella hillmani. NCBI lineage: Eukaryota > Metazoa > Arthropoda > Insecta > Lepidoptera > Hepialidae > Druceiella > Druceiella hillmani. Next base: position 3,192,672 of record JAYKKI010000130.1, read on the forward strand.
GAACATATCAGTAATTCATTTCTTAAGTTTTTCAGAGTTTCGAACATGTCGGTGTATGAGCAAGAATCGAAATGATGAACTTTAGTAAATAGCAAATAGTATGTTTTATTATTAATTTTCAGTGTAGCGTGAGAGTGTAGTATTCTTTCTGATTTCATCAGTTCTTGAGAATTTTCATAATTTCCTAGGATTTCCTCGATGTATGGCGTGCTTTCATCTAAATCTAGGGGTACTGGAAATGCAGTTGATTTTTGTTGTGTTTTCAGTAGGTTGTCGTTGTATTCGATTATGATTGTATTGAAGTGTGTTTTTTCCGATAAGGATTTCAGGAATTTGGAATATGACTCATCGAGGATGTCGTCATTAACTAAAGGATCAAGATTTTCAGGATCAGAGGGAGGTTCTATTATTATGGGTTCAGAAGGGTTTAGAGATGGAATATTAGTATCGGTGTTATCGGGTTGAATAGGGTTTACAGGGTAACGAGAGAGAGCGTCAGCCGCAGAGTTTAGTTTTCCCTTTCTATAGACAATTCTGTAATCATATTCTTCTAATTTCAAACGCCACCGTTGAAGTTTACTACTTGGGTCCTTGTGGTTAAATAACCATTTAAGAGGGCGGTGGTCGGTTACAATATCGAATGTACGGCCAAAGAGATATGGTCGGAAGGTTTTACAACCAAATATGATGGCTAACAACTCCTTTTCTGTTGTGTTGAGATTGCATTCACATTTATTGTGTTCGAGAAGTATATGCAATGGGTCGGTCTTTGCCGATTTCCCCTTGCGAAAGAATCGCGCTGATGGCGTAATTAGATGCGTCACAGGTTAGTATAAAAGGTTTCATAAAATCTGGATAAGCAAGTAAAGGAGCAGAGGTTAATTTAGATTTTAAAGCTTCGAAGGCAAGTTGTTGCTCGTTTTCCCATAGAAATGTCATATCTTTTTTCAGAAGGGTTGTAAGAGGTTTTGCTAATTTTGCAAAGTCGGGAATGAATCTTCGATAATAAGATACGAGACCAAGAAAAGATTTAACGCCCTTTGGCGATTTGGGTATTGGAAATTCACTGACTGATTTAATTTTTTCAGGATTCGGTTTTACACCCCTTTCAGTCATTATGTGGCCTAAATAAGCGACTTCTCTGCGTAAAAATTCGCATTTATCGGGTTGAAGTTTAAGGTTGAAATTTCGTAATCGTTCAAAGACAGTAGATAAGTTATCTATGTGTGATCAGGTCATAGGAATAGATAACGATGTCGTCTAGATAGACAAAGCATCGAATGCCTTGAAGGCCGGAGAGAGCAGAATTCATAAGTCGCTGAAAGGTGGAGGGCGCGTTTTTCAGCCCAAATGGCATACGCGTAAATTCGAAGTGTCCTTGAGGAACACTAAATGCGGTTTTCGGAGCGTCTTCAGCAGACATGGGAATCTGATGAAACCCTGAAGCGAGATCGAGGGTTGAAAAATATTTACTCTTGCCTAATTGATCGAGGATTTCGGAAATTTGAGGTATCGGGTAAGAATCGCCAATAGTGATGTCATTTAATTTTCTGTAGTCGATTACTATTCGCCATTTCCTCTCGTTTGAAGCGTCTAATTTTTGGGAACTATCCAAATAGGAGATGACCAAGGTGACATAGAGGGTTTAATTATACCCTAATTCAACATTTTATTTATTTGACCGTTCACTTCTTGTTTGTGACATTCGGGAAATCTATAGGATTTGGTATGGATTGGTATATTTGAAGTTGTCCTAATTTCATGCGCAACGGCATTGGTTTGACTTAATTGGTCTGAAGGCAGGTGAAATATATCGGAATATTGGGAACATACATCGTATAACGAATTAATTTCTTAGTTATTGAGATGCGAAATTCGGAGTAGATTTAAAACGTCCTTAGTACGTTGAAGTGAGTTCGTTGAATGAGTTGGCGAGGAAAAATTTGTATTAATTGATAAGCAGGTTTCAGTTTTCAGGGGGGGTGAAGTGTAATTTTAAATCTGAATTGACTGAAACAGATTTTTCAGAAGTATTCACGACAGAAATATTTACCCGGTTATTACCTTTTACTTGAACAATACAATTTGCTATGAGGAGAGATTCGGAAATGTGCTGATCGAGTACTATGCCTTCTTTAATTTCGGGATTGGATACCGAACATTCGATTATTGTTTCAGTGCGGGGAGGAATGGTGTACACGGGTTCGGTGAATTGCAATTGTATATTAGAGTTATATATTTTTAGTGTACTAGTGTTATAATCAATGATACATTCTGAGTCTGTCATTAAATCGTTACCTAAAATGCCATCGTAATCTAAATTAATTTTGTCAACTACGTGAAATTTATATGGTTTTCTTGGTTGGTTTTCCGGAAATAATTGTAAGTCGAATGAGCCCAAGGTATTGGTAGTTTCGTTAGATGTATCGATACCTTTTAGTTTTATTTTGTTTGAATTTAGAGTAGGCAAAGTTTGTATTGAAGATTTTTTTATTAAACATACAGATGAACCAGTATCTACTAAAAATGATAAGGGGTGAGAAGACAGGGTTGTTTTTAGGGTAATATACGGTAAACGTTTTTTGGAGTGGTTGGAAGCGATTTTGTATACCATTTCGGAAGTGTTTGAATTTTCTGTTTGTGAATCGATGTTTTGTGTGATTTTATTATTTTTCCTTTCATTAGAAACGGTATTAGTAGAGTGTGTCGTGAGAGTAATTGAAGTGTCGGATGTGTTCGTTTTATATGTTTTAACAATTGTATGACTATTATATTGGGGTTCATTACCAATCTGGATTGTGTTTAGTTGGCCGTGAGCTTGGGGCTGATTACCCTGTCCGTTGGCCTTATTTGAATTATTTTTTGAATGACCGTGAGTTTGGGGCTGATTACCCTGTCCGTTGGCCTTATTTGAATTAATTTTTGATTGACCGTGAGTTTGGGGCTGGTTACCCTGTCCGTTGGTCTTATTTGAATTAATTTTTGATTGACCGTGAGTTTGGGGCTGGTTACCCTGTCCGTTGGTCTTATTTGAATTAATTTTTGATTGACCGTGAGTTTGGGGCTGGTTACTCTGTCCGTTGGTCTTATTTGAAATATTAAAAGGGGTGTCGATTTTGGAAAAGGTTAGTCTCGCACGCCACCTTGTTGAGACATTTATTGGTTTAAATTATCGATGGTGTCGACGCCTATATTTGTATTAAAAGAGTCGTCGTCTTCTTTTATGAAATTTACGCGGGGTTTAAAATTAAAATTTGGTTTCTGTCCGTAAGTGAGTGATTGTCCCGAATTGAAATTACTAGGCCCGGATCGAAATTTATCATTGTTATATTTTCTTAAACGGCACACTTCGAGAGTGTGACCTAACTTTTTACAGTAACGACAAAAGGTATATCTTTAGGGGAGTGCGGTGTATAGGGATTATTTGATTTCGGCGAGTTACTTTTAAAATTTAAATTGGGCGATATTCGCTCAGTAGGTTTTGGCTTTAGGATGTGGGGTTTTTGTGAGTAGAGATATTGCTGAATTTTCTCTTCTGAAACGGCGAGGTTTATTGCTTCATTTAAATTTCTGGTATCTCGACACCGGATTACGTTAGAAATCTGAGGGTGAACACCCATAATAAAAGTATTTAGGGCCAGGTCTTCCATAGCCGCTAATCGACCCTTGAGTTCTCTCTTGACATTGTTGGATATGGTTACCTCGGTCAAAAGTTTGGAGAGGCACGTCTCAACGCACAGAGAAAATTGACTTATGGACTCGTGAGACTCTTGTTTACAAGCTTGTAAATCTGTGAGAAGATGGGCGTAGTGTTTGCGTACCCCGAATTGATTTTTCAGAAATTCTTTCAAAGAAGCCCAATTTTCAAATTCCTTAATGGAAGACGCGATTGCTGCTTTGCCCTGTAGTTGGCTGAGTATGTATTTAAAAACTATATCATCTTGAGGAGAGGATGCTAGATTTATTGCATTCGTGCAATTTGTGAGAAATGCATTTAAATTTTCGCGCGAGCCGTCGTAAGGTTTGATGAATTATAAGATTATGCTAAGGGGAATGTTCTCTATATTCGACTGTGCGTCTGTGGCGCTTCTAACGTTTCTTTCGTCCTGAGACATATTTTGGTACAAATAGATTACGCAATTAGTTACAATTAATTATAATGTGGTACAACTTGACTTGTTTAATAGGACCTTGTGGAGTGTAAAGTTAGTTAAACAATATTTAAAAAAAAATAATAATAAAAAACTAGTTAAAACAAATTAATTAAATTAACAATTGACTTTAACAGTACGAAATAATTTGTTAAATGTTGATAATATGATTAGAAAATTTATGAAATAGATTATAATAGTAGAACAATTATAAAATACAATTACTATAAGTAAATTACAGGCTTACAGAATTATGAGATGCGTAGTCCACATTTGAGATGCTGATGCTCGGTGTGGCGATGTTGTGCTTTAAAGTAGTTTCTTGAGAGAGATGCGCTGTTGGCGTTGACTGTTCGATGCACCTTATTATGTTGGTAGATGAGAACTGTTATGATGCTGACTCAGTTGATGTAGATTGGCAATATTTTATGTTTTCCGATTTGACGAATTTTCCGGGTTCCTCTGCGAAGTTTGTGGTTTTTCGACTGGTACTTCGTTGGTTCCTTTTTTCGATGATAGTAGTTGTAAGTATGAAGATTTTGTTGATGAGGCGTTTTCCCAGATTTTCTTTGAAATCCCTTAAGCTGCCACCAAAATGTTATGACGACTTTAAGTTTTAATGTAAAAAAAACAATTTATTTTTAGATGTTATTATTTTAACGAATTATTATAAAATATTTAGTTAGACTTTGATCGCGCTTGTATCTGGATTACGACTGACGCGGACTAAGGACTGGATTGAACTGTGATTATCTGAGCTTCGTAAAGCTTCGGTCCAGGGTTTATAAAGGATAAGAAATGCTGATGCATCTGGGAGTGGAGTTTACTGATGGGCCTGGGAACAGAGCTTGTCATGGTAATGCAATACTCTGACAGCCGTATCCCCTTATCATGTTGATACGAGAATCGTGAGACAGGTGCTGTGTAAGCATTACTGCTAGCAAGTACAGGATATAACAGTACTACTTAAATTACGATGATTGTAAATCGAAATCAACGATCATTGTAATCCGTGATGGGTTATACTTCATTTAGTATAGGGGTGGATAATTTTGCACTATTATTTTGTAAGGACTTTGTATCTACTTTTTGGATAAACTTAGGAAGAACCTGACCTACATAAGCTAATACTGACTTTATGTATTTTAATTCTGGGAGTTTTTTTTAATAAATCTCTGAATAAAATCACAGAAATAATGTGATGGATATGGAATCCATTACATTCATTACTTTATTATGGCCGAAGAATGCTTTTTAACTTTGTTTTAATATTCGATTATTTGTGAAAAGTTTTTTTACCTTAACATCCAAATGAATCATTTAAGTCACTAGTGAACAGTTAGAAAAAAGATAAAATTTTAGGTTTGTAATTTTTTAAAAGATGCGAAAAAATGTTCTCATCTCTTGCTACTTGATTCAAACTGAAGATTTTTAGAGACTAGTTAATAACAATGTCGAGAGATTATTTAATAACAGCAACTCGGGCGACCTAATGTTTTTAAAAACATTTTATATATCTAGGAAATTAAATAAGGAAATTAGCCTTAACATCATGGTAGTTAACATTGGAAAAAATAAGTATTTAACTATGGGCAGTGACTGAGCGTATAATTTACAAATGATAAAAAAAAATTATGGTCTCGAAAATTAATATTTACAAAACAACGTATCTTAAAATAATATAAGGTTTCGAATTATCGTCCTTAAATGTTACACGGTTTCAAAATTCATTGTAAGTTTTCCTGATCTGGATTTACCTGATCAAAAAAGGAACATCAAATGCATTTTTTTAAGGATTTTTTTGCAAAATAATTATTTTTGGTTCATCTATTCGCTGTATTTTTAATAATTTAACTAGTTGTTCTATGGCATAGTGAAGTACAAACCTTAACTGCCCGTCTTTTAACGTAACAATAATTATAACAGACTTTAGTTTAGTTTGAGAATTTATAATAATTAGCAACTTACATTTTTAACCTAGGTGTAGTTTCCATTATTGCATATGATTTTATCAAACTTTATTTTGATATAATTTGTTAACACTTACAATAAAGAGAAAAACAAAATACAGTGAAATACTCAGAATACAGAAATTCGACTTTGCAATAGAAAGGGGCTATAACAAAATCACTTTTTGTTACTAATCGGACCGCAGAAATAATATGTTCCTCATATTCGTATTATTAATATAATTTATACAATATTTTCTTATCAATTATATCAGAAGTTTTGGTGTCAAATTTCAAAAAACAAACAATCAAATTTTTCTCTTTACAAAATTGGCGTGATTCATGATATCATGAGCCATCATAGCATATAATGATTTTATACTGTTCATACCTATTGACTTAGGTAATTTAGCAAACAAGTGTTATGAAATTGTTAGTAAACCTGTATATGTAGCTACTACAATCGATGAATTAGGTGGCCCGCAATTCTCGTCAACATGATCAGTGGAGATTGTACCTGTATTTGCTTATCGTAAACTAGATTCGCTGCTTTGATTTAACATTGCCCACCGCCCACCATAACTTACGATTCTTTTTATTTATTTCTTTCTTTTTATTGATTAACTGTAGATTCTTGACATCTTAAATAAGATTTATAAAGCTAGACGTTTGAAGTATTGTTTAAAACATTGTCTCTAGCTGCAAATAAAATAATTTATTTATTCCTTTATTATAATAAAGTTCGAATTACTTGCTACATTTTAATATAATTAAATATTAGATATTATTTACATATTACAATTTTAAAGTGTCTTGAAAATGTTTTTGTATGTTACTATAATACATTTACGAACTAGGAGGGCGTCAATTGCTGTTGCCATTTAGGCGTGATCTAATTCGAGTCATATAGAAAAACACCTATACAAAATACTACAGTGCCTCGAATAGTAGTATTCGATAAATGTTTTTGGTCCTCACTCTAAGATATGAATAAGGTTATTGCTAAAAAAAGTAAAGTATTATAATACTTATATGATTATATATAATATATATATGTAATACTTATATGATTTTTTACTTTTATACAGCCCTTTTATAATAAAATTTATGACGCATGAAATAAATTTCGTGGAAAGTTATTACAAAAAAAAGAATTATCGTTTTAAAGTGCAATGATGCTCTTATGTCTAATTCACGAAGCGAAAAACTTAAGGAAACACGATAAAACATTTATTAATATTTCTTAGGTGGTGAATTTGCGTGTGCGTGCGTGCGCGTGCTCGTCGCAACATTTCTCGGCACAGCATGTTTCCCTTTATGTAATTAAAATTAGAGTACTTAGGTTCTTCGCTTAATAATGTACCATGCTTCTCTATACGAGCAATGTTATTTGTTGGAAAAACATCAACATCCATAGTTAAGTATTACGAATAGTATTAAAGAATATATTTATATGCTCAAATTTTGGAAACAGTTTTTAATGGACTCAAACTCGAGAAAATGTTTTTATTATTTTACTACTTTAAACAGTTTTACCCTTGATTACACCCCCCGAGAAAAAGTTAAAATATACACGGAAAGCAGCAAATAAGTTTCTCATGAAAGAAATTCAGCCACCGGGGTCACAGAGTGTATTTTAAAATTTAAATTTCCAGACAAAAAATCAGGTTAAGCTCTTACTTTGCGCGTACTCTTGCTTTTTACTAAGCTTGTTGCGATTTTTTTTGTTTAAACGAATGGAAATTTTATTTTCAGAGCAAGCGAAAGAAAATTAAGAGTTCAAATATTTTGCAAAGTATTGTAGTTTTAAACAATCTAAGCATTGATTAAGTTTAAATTAGTAAAAATGGGTTACAGTTCATTCTAAAAGGTTTCATTTAAACGACACTTATTTCATTCCATTGGTAACACTCTTATAGCAAAACTTAATATTTCATTATCTGTTCCTGAATAAATAATTTTACTATCACAGAATATTTGATGGCGTTTTTTTCTCAAAATTACAATTAAAGTTTGGATTGGCTATTTTAAAGTGGTATTACTATCATTTTCATAACATGAACGGTAATGTAAATGTTAAGTTTTCTTAATTTTTGAAAATTACGTATAACTGAACAAATTTTCTGCTAGGTCAGCAGCATTAAAAGTCATCCTTTTCCAATATTTACTCACAAAATAAGTACATTTAAGTTCCTTCTTCCTAATTAATGTTTTATTCTCGTTATGTAGTTCCAGTTTGATTTATCTACGCTTTTATTAATTTTCTGTGGTCTCTTTTCATTTCATCAATTAAATCTTTATAACTCTTTTTGATTTTTGTAACTAGGAACTACGATATGACGTAGGTCTTTTTATATTATTTCTTAGAATTTTTGTTTTTATTGTAACTGATTTAGGTCTTTCTATTTCAGTTACTAATTCTAGAAGGTATTAAGTTAATAATTTCAATGAAAAACATTTTAAATTGTTTCATAATATTTCACCTATCATGCTGGTTGAATAGCTCCTGTTTTTTAATATTTATTATTTGTCATATGAAATTGTATATTTAAAAAAAATTTTGACCAATTATGAATCTCAATTGGATAACAAGTATACCGGAATCCTCTGCAAGTTCAATGAATCGTCTCGCCCAAAAGTTTCTTGCCAATTTTATCACGTGCACAATATAAATTAGTTTTCTGAATGCAAAAATAATTACGTATGTAAAGAAAACCTGATACATCGTAAATAAAATATTATATAAATCAATCTAATACACTCACCTTATGTGTGAGAGTAGCATTAGAAGATACTTTGCACGACCAAAAGTTCTTTTCTAATTTTTTTCAAAATCAGCAAAAAGATATATACTGAAAATGTCGGAAATTTATATGTCAAGGCAAAAATAAACGTCATTTAAAGGAATTTTTAAAAAATTGTAACAGATATAAAATAAATCCTGAGTTTTTTTTCGAAATAATTATTAATAATTTAGCCGCCTTTATTAGCGATAGAACGCATTTAAGCCAATGGTATGTTTCCATGTTGTGTCGTAAATAAGGATGTTGTTACTAATTAGCTGATAAACTTCAACTTACAAACAATGCCTCCCTTATCTGCATTTAAAATCACTTTTTGAAAATTAGTGTGATAATTTAACTCAAATTACTTATTTGATTTGAATTATGTCACTCTTAAGCAGAGCTTAGATAATGGGTAAAGCTCCAGTGAATCCTGTAAAGAGCTCGGTTCTTCTGACCTCAAGCAAATTTCCCACTTATTTGGCTCTTCTCCTCAATGTCTTTTGCCCAATCTTTCTGCACTTTTGTTTCCTTATCTGAATTGTTACCTCTTATCCCTCGTCCTGTTCCAGAATTTGTTATTATAGACTACATTTGAAAAAATTTTCTCACATATCAGTTAATGAATATTTGCAAGCTCTTAATAATCTAGGAGGTCACTTTTCATATCTCACATCAATATAACTGCTTTTACGTTGGACCGAAACATGGAAGACGTAGTATTTGGGGAGACGTGACGGATCTGGATGTCTTGGAAATTGTAATTGCCTTGATCTATGCACTTTCGTTCTAAGCAATTTGTGGCTTATTACCTCCTTGTGCTAGTCATGATGTTTTTCAGCTTGACCCAGTGTTTTCCGATATCATCTTCTTATAAGTGCTAGAAGCCCATCGGATTCATTTCTAAGTTGTAATGGAAATTATATTTATTTTATCATTTTTCAGCTTCCCTAAATGATGTCGCTTCTTCAGGTTTCAATGCGTTTCATTGAAACTCTGATATTAATGCCAACACGAGCATTCAAGAGATGATGATAGATCCCCCCCACCTCAAGCTAAAGGTAATGTGATCAATATGATTCTGGGTGATTAGAAAAACCAAGGACGCTCTATGTCATTCCTCGTGCGAGAAAATTGTGCCATCGATGACCAGATCAATGCTGGTACAAATATCCACCAAAAGATCGCCATTATTGTAGACGGTGCTCATTTCTCATTATCTGTTCCTATTGTTCTTAATTAGGGAATTTATTTGTAGATAGAATATAGGTATCATAATTCAGTACAGTACGACGTTAACTCGTACGCTAATCGCGCGTTCTAGGTTGCTTAGTGATCAAACAAGGTTTAGTTCCCGTCTGTTGCTTGTTTAGTTAAGAAATACACAGAAAGAATAAAGGTTTTTTTCGTAATCCTTACCTTACTTGTGTCATAACTTCATCCATTTTTTTATTTTTTGTGAACTTGCAATTATCTATATATTTCCTAGCATCTATTAATAATAGAATGTGCATTTGTATTGAATGAACTAATTTTCTGAAGTTCATCATGGTGTATTTCTTTGCAATAAAATACGTTAAAAATAGTTTATTTTATTGAGTACCTATATGGTGTGGTAATAAATTAGAAAATAAGAAAGATTAGAACCACAATATTAAATAATTGTTATTTAAAAAAATACTGCGAAATGACGTATAAATTAGGAAGACTAAAAAAACGTCAATGTGCGAGTCGAAATCAGCCAGAAGGACTTCATATATAAATATTTTAAGGCAAGTATTTCTAATAAACTATTTATTAAATTTAATAATGTTCATCATATATTTTCATCATATATGTCATCACTGCTTTCAATAATTTTGGTTTTATCTGTTTTTGCAAGAGGAGGAAATATAATATAATATGTCCATTCATAATATAATAAGCCCATTTTTGTAGATATTTCCATTAATAATTCTGGAACTACTTGCCAGAAAATGCCAAAAAAATTATTTTGGATTCTTCTTAATTCGATCTTTCAACGACGATATTCAAACTATATATATTAAATTGACAAAAGAAAGTTTACAGTATTTAAAAAAGAATGAAACGAAATATATTTTGGCTATCAAGATATATTTGGAATAAAATGCTTTATCACTTTACGTAATTTTAAATATCTCAAACGATTTACGGGAGAAACAATTTACAGGCGGAAGGACCTGTGAGTGATATATATGTGTGCATAAATATCACATATGGGTATATGTATATACATATATATATATATATATATATATATATATATATATATATATATATATATACATTTGTGATTACAGTATTTAAAATGTTGCTCATATCACTATCTGTTTACTGCACTACATTTACATACAAGTTCATGTTAATCCCTCTTATTCTCACACTGAAACCAAAGCACTTTCTGAAAACACCGCCTTATTCAAGAAAAGACTCTAAAAATAACTTTTAATTTAAAACACTTTCAGCATATTTTCCATTGGTAAAACTATAGCATTCTAAATTAAATATATTCACACATATTTATTTGTGTATATTTAGTAAAATGAAATAAGTTCATTGCAATATTTACGAAATTATTTAATGCGTTTGTCGGTTTAAGAGTAACGTCATAACCTACGACGGTTTCCACAATATTACTTACACCCCGTCTACGATACTTAGAGCGACCTACAAAGCTTTTATTCGTGCAAGGCCCTTATGTAGTTTAAATTAATAAATAAAGTGAAGCGGTGCCATTTTCACTTTTTCTGTAATTTGTCTCCCCTCATTTACATAGGAGTTGTTCTGAAAGCTGTCGTAAGCTAAATGTGAGAATGCAGCCTTTTCTCTCTACTTTTTACGTCGAGTAATGAATTATTTAAGCGACATGCAAATTTTTGCACGTCCACTTGGCTTGCGTTTGAGACTCTCTGAATAATCAGGGCGTTTATTGCATAGTACGTCATATCCTTGTACATCGACATTGAATACATGCATTAAAAATGGCGTATAGTATAAAGCTTTATTGACGATCTCGAAATAATTAAATTATGAAGTTAATATAATTTTATTATTATCTCCTTATAAATGTAATCTATATAGTGATTATAAATTATCATATATTTGATAAAATATCTAAGTAAAGTTGAAGTGAAGTGAGAACAACTCATTAATATTGAACGCAGATATCATTGCACCGGAAAAGATATAAAAGTATGTAGTACCTTATTATGACATGTGCTTACTTTGTTCAACTTATTATTCACAAGTAAGCTAGTTTAACAATTCTACGACAAATTTCTTCGATATAAAACAAAGCATTGTCAGATTTGTAGCACTTTTTTTTAAATATTTGTGGAATCAAGTGTAATGTTTTTGAAAGTGTTCTCGTGAGTTTAGAACTTGTGAAAAATGTTATTAATTTTATTTGTAATACCAAACTGCATTCTTAAGGAAAATATCTATTGTTAGGTTTAATGCACATAATTATAATTATCTATATATTTAATGAAACTGCGGATTTCACCTCTCTGTAAATTGAAGATATTTACGAGGAAATCATTTAGGGCCACACAATAAAAGTACTGGAATACAAAATTTTTTTGAACATTTGTCTATTTGAACATTATCGGTTTGTTTGTTTTTTGCATGTGTGATTGTTTTACCCTGCATCACTTAAAAACTCTTAAGTCAATTCAGACAGAGCTTTTTTGAAAAAAATATATACATATGCATACATATATATATATATATATATATATATATATATATATATATATATATGTGTGTGTGTGTGTGTGTGTGTGTATGTATAGATTGACGCTAAGTAATATTTAAGTTCTATTTTATCGGAATCAGAAGATATGTTCATATGTGTATTTAATTTACTTTGCGTTATTTCAATATCAACACAGAAGTGTCTAACTACGTATGCAGAGTAATCACACAAATGTATAGCGTATCCTATGTACATGAATAAATAGCGTTATCCTTATTTTAAAACACGCTATGAAATTTCCGATTCAAAATGGACTAGTCTACTATTGAGATTTACAGGATTTATCCAGATGTTTTGCACTATCTTAGAAGGCTAGCGATAGGCAATAGGATACACAATGGAAATATTGGCGCCAAACAGATGTAGAGTTTTATTTTGTAAACATTGGAAAATTCCTTAAATTATGAGCAAAATAAATTGGCGCGCGGAAAAAGAATTTGAAAGTTAAAGGAAACAAATATTTGGCGGAATGTAATGAATATTATTATATTTCGATTATATAAACACATATATTTCGAATATTCCAGCCAACACCAAGAGTATCTGTTCCAAGGAAACATAATACAAACAATGGAATTCCCATTTAAGAAATAAAATACACTGGAACTGTAGAAGTATCAAATTGTACCATCTGTGTGAAACATCATCATTTCAAAACTCTACAACAATACTTGAAAAAACAACAACGACAACACTAAAAAACAACAACACTAAAAATATATGTGATGTTATCTTAAATTTTACCAAGCGGTTAAATTTATTTACATTATAAGGTAAGAAATATAAATATACAGAAGTTATACAATTGACGTAGAAGTTATTACAGTTCTCGTAAAACGGTTCGGAGACAGAAAAGTAGTGAAATAATAATACATATTTAACATTAGAGATTCGCCAAGCGCTACACATATTTCTATGAACATGGATACAAATATTTATCACCACAGAGTAGGAGCTTTGATGGAGCATATCCGTCAACAAGATTTAAAGCTAAAAGGTATGAATTTATTTGCAATTGATGAAATAATATTACCATATGAGGACAAGAAAATAGTTTTGTCCGTTCGATGTCCCACTTAAAATTTTGATTTAGCAACTAATTTGTTTTGTATTTATGTTATTATGAATAAAAGTGATTTTTCATAATATAGTAAGTTTTTTTTTTAAATTGTCCACAATATGACTAGATGTTTAAAAATAACTTAAACATTGATTTCTTAACTACCGAGGTTGTTCCTTGTTAGATTTAGAATCTAGCAAACAGACAAAAACTAGAAAAAAACTACGTGCTACTCGGTACACGCGAGAGCGTTTGAGCACTGCGTCCGATCCAAATCCGAGAAATATCGGTCTGAAGTAGCAGTAGTACTATTTGTATGAGAGTTTGCGCACTAGATCCTAATTTCGTTATCGTTCGTTTTATTTGTCTCTGTAATCCTTGGATTTTCATTTTGGAGCAAAATATTGATGGACTGAAATAACCATAGTATTATTTGTATGAGCCCTCGCGCACTACGTCCGATCCAATCCGTGAAAATATGGATCTTAAAAACTCGGACCGAATCCGGATACTGCTTACACACTAAGTCCGATCTCCAATCCGATATTGTTCATTAGACGTCATTCATATGCAGAGCGTTTGCGTCGTTGATTATGTGTCCTTTCGATCGGCGTTAAATTCTGGCACTGCTATTGTGCATACAAAGACGAAAAAGAAATAAACAATTCTAGATGCATCCTTTCTTGCTGAACAGACATTTAAATGGAGCTTTCTACAATTACCACGAAGTGTTACGTGAAGACGAGAGAAAATTTTACAATTACTATCGAATGAGTGTGTTCACTTTGGATTTCATTTTAGATCACTTAAATGAGAACATTTTGCGACATGTCACAAAATATAGGTAATGTATATCGCCAGAAGAAATGTTTGCAGTCACTCAAGATGCACTTATAACTGATTAAAAATAAATTTTAATTAGAAAGTGCATAAGCACAAAACTATCTATCATCAAAGTTCTCATTAAATAACTGAGAAAACGAATTGGCAGGTTCCTGGTTTTGTGATACTGTAGAATTTTAATTACATTCTTCATTTGGTTTATTTGGGGTCATAATATGTAAACCAAATTCATTATTGCTCTGGATTTTATTATAAGTATTATCTTGATTGACATTCGGTTGCGTCGATGCCATGACTGCCGTACTGAACCAAGCTGGGGATGCAGTCTGCGAAATTGTTGAAGCCACATATAAGACAAATGTGTTGATCACAGTTGACGGAGTAATTCTATTACTCTAATACAAAATTCAAGCTTATCTTTTTCTGGTATCTTTTTGATCGATGATAACATAGATTGTAGAAACGCCGTATCCTCATCATTTTGATTGGTTTCATAGGACTGGATAGTCTTCAAAATTTCAATATCAACCGGATTTATGCTTTTTTTATTTCGTAGTGGTATTGAAATAGAGGTACTTTTTACTGGCGTAGAGCATGCGACAGATTTGTTTGGTGTATAGCTGTGTCTTCTGGCTAAAACATTTGTAATAGAAGCTGTAATTGTGTATGATAAATAGATTTCTTTGCAGCTTGTCCACATTTTGTATTCAGAGATTTCTTGAAGGTATCCCGAACATTTTTCCACTTATTCAAAACTAATTTAACTAAAGAAAGTGAATTAATCATAATTGTTTTTAATACAGGTACTTGACCACGCTTACAGTTACAAGTTAGGCATTTCGACAATAGCTGAAATAGTGAACGTAGTGTGTTGCAGTATCTGGTTGCAGTTACACTCTAAATATTTAATTCATGACACCGCCCACTACAAAAAAATAGAAAGCAATAGCTGATGAATTCCATAAAAGAGCTAACTTTCCAAATTGTTTACGCGCAGTGGACGGAAAGTATAATTTCCCAACTCTGGTTCGATGTTTTTCAATTACAAAGACTATTTCTCTATCGGATTTTGGCGGTGGTGGACGCAGATTATAAATTTGTTTTCTTTGACATTAGTTCATATGGGAAAGATTGCGACTCAGCAATATTTCAGGGCACTAATATTTACAAGACACTTACTAAAAGAAGACTACACATACCCACGCTCACTCCTTTATACTCAAGTATAAACAGAAGAACACCACATTTTATATTGACGACGATGCATGCCCTCCAGGTCCAAATCTAATAAGACCATATGGACGCTTAAAACATAATGTAAAACAACGCATTTACAATTATCGGCTATGCCGAATAAGAAGGTATGTAGAATGTGTCCTTTATATATTAGTAAACAAGCTTCGAATTTCTCGTCGTCCCTTGAACCTGTTCGACATATTTGTTTAATGTATAAACATCGTAGGAAAACATGATACAAGTATAATGCATGCGTTGTGTTTATAGTATAGTGTCACACTGAACTCCAGTTCGGTGCCGCTCGCGCCGAGTCGCGTCCCTACGCTCTACCGCCAGCCCCACTCCCATACAAATAGTACTACTTCTACTTCGGACCGACATTTCTCGAATTTAGATTGGACGTAGTGCAACGCAATGTAAACGCTCTGTACCTTAGTAGTATCCGCATTCGGTCCGAGTTTTCTAGATCTGTATTTCACGGGTTCGGATCGTACGCAGTGCGCAAACGCTCTGACAGAAGTAAAACTTCTTTGGCGATCTTAACCTTGATCTGTAAGTATATAATAAGGGGAACAAGAAGCAAGAGAGAGAGAGAGAGACGGAGAGAGGGAATACTAAGTGTAAGTCCATGGATTATACTAAATTCGTATAAAAAGAGTTTAATACCTTACATCCGGAAAAATAAATAAAATGCCTTTACAAATTGATGTAAACACCTAATAAAACCTTCGTGTAAATTTGTATATGGTAATTAAAAAATAGCCGCGATGCCAGAACACGACTAAATGCGACTGAGGGAAGTCGGAACGTATTACTATTGTGGATAATTATACTTACGACAAATATACATTCGGTATATATTAGTAATAAACAATCATAAATATATGAATAAATGGAACCAATTTTCAGAGTTTACTTTTGACAGACAGCAGTAAAAAATAGCTGATAGCAGTAGTGACCGCCATTTTTTTTTCTTAATTTTGACACAAAACAGATTATAGTAATGATAAACTATATTTTTGTTTGTTTCGTGTTTGCGTGCACTTGCTGTCTTATTCTATCGTCTATCTCTCATCATTTCATTTGTTCATCTATTTCTCTCGATTGTTAGTTAAGTACCTATTTCTGTTAGATGCAGACGTTACAACAAAACGTTTGCATGAATACGCTACGAGTTTACTCGTAGTGAAAACGTTGCTTTAAATTTTAACTCAATATTTTGATCATGTAGAAAGAATTTCACTTCAATAAACGTGCTTTAAGTGTGAATAGGGACTATATTTTATATCTTAAATATATATCTTAAATAAGTGCCTTTGAAACCAGATGTTTTTTCTTATTTGGCCCATGTTTGTTCGTTTAATAAATTAAAGGCAAAAAAGGTTTTCCATTTGGTTTAACAGTGGTTTAACTGAATCTGGATCCAGAAGCTAGTGCCTGAGTAAGACACTTTATATTATGTATCAGTAAAAATACCTGGAGGCTACTTAGTTTTAAAAATACGTTATTTCTTATCTCTTGTAAATGACGACGTCTCTTTTAAGTGCGTCTCTCTTAACTAAAAATACAAAAAAAAACCTGAAAATTTGAAATTTTCAACAATATGAAATTTTGTGTTCGTGTTCGTTATTTTGATTTTATATTCATAATAGTACTCAAAAGCTCAAGAAAAAAAAATATGGGAATTATGACTAATGCATGGCTTAATTTACTAACTTCAGACGATCGAAAGTATACTGCATTGAAATATTTACTTAATAGATGTATAAAATTATAAAATATGAAATTCACTGCCACCAATATTCCTCGCACACAAATCAAGGCCTATTAATTTTTAATGTAAATCAGAAAAGCAAAACTCAGAATTAGGCTAACCTAGTTTTTATTAATCTAGGTGTATAATTTTTTTCTTGTTAACTTATTGGGACTTTTGTTTTATTCAAATTTTCATGTTCGAAAATAAGGCTAACAACTCAAAAATTATTTATATGTTATTATTTATTTATTATATAGTTAAAAATATTGAAAAACAAAGAATAGCATAAAAAATTATTTTGGGTTGTTTTTTTTAATTCAATTATACTAATATAGTTGCTATTAAACTAATTATACTTGCTATGAAATAAGTAAGAATTAATTATCATATTGGTATATTATAATATATAATGAACGATCGTACTTGAAATTAATAACAATATTTGCGTTTATATTTAAAGTTATTAATAATTTTTCTTAAAGATATATATAGACTATATATAATAAATATGAGTTAAAACTTTTTTCGTTAAAATTTAACGTCTCCGGACAATATCAAAATCACCATTTCAGACCTATTTCGTTAACTGGTCCATCTCAAAATCGCTATTACTAACTAATAATAAATTAATATCCAGTATTTGCAAAAGAAATGTAAAGAGATCTAAATACTAATTAAATACTTAAAAATAAAATTGTAGTGAGTAACAAAACCAAGGTATTATTTGTGAATACTTTAGTAAAAATATGAAGTAGGATACATGAACATTATATTTTTTACGTTGATACATGTATTCACGGAACCCTCGTAGTGCAAGTTTTACTCATACCTAACAGTTTTATTAAGAAAGAATAAGATTTTCATATTACATTATTCGGAACGAAGATTCTTAAAAATATGCATATGCAAATAGCTGCATAGACATGTGGAATATTATTAAAAAAATGCTTGTGAGTGGATCTTTTAGATTTTTTCCCCTGAAATATATTTTGATGGAATGCCAAATTTTTCAATTTGCTCCCCATGGATCAAAAACGGCATTATGTATGAAATCGTAATTAGGCTTTAATATTTATTATACCCCAGATTTTAAGAGCTAAATATAAAACAATCTAAAATTTATGAGTCATGAAATAAATTTTATTTTTAGAAATTCACTTTTTTTTACGATTATAAAAAGTGTATATATATATAAACTAGTATTGTCGTAATTAGTTTTTTTTATTGAGTTGATTTATTTACTAAAATTTGCAATTACCCTATCGATCGAAAAAGTGAAAACAATTCAAGCTTGTTTCATTACTTTATCTATTTTTTCTACATCTTAGAGAAATCAGAAAATTATCTTTTACTTAATTCAGTTCAAAATTTGGTATAGCATCTAGTATAACAAAATGAAATCTGCTTAAATCTATTTAAGAGATTTCAACGTCCGTTGCTTTTGAAAATAGGCATAAAAATATACTGGCTACAATCTGGGTTGGTACAATCGTCGATACTGTATCTATATTAAAGAAACGGTACATCAATTCCTACTTGACAATTTAATATTTGGTGCTTACATGCACTATACCGCATTCACGGTCAGCTTATGTTAGGTGGCAAAATGTAGAAAATCTTGTGCAATTTTTATTATAATTCGATTTTTCAAAAGATTTTTTATTTTAAAATTTTTAGTGTTTTTAGTAAATCATATTGTTCAATTATTAAAAGTCATAGGCAATAGCTAGTATATAAATAATTTTCTCTTTGTCTCAAGTTGGTTATAGACAATAAACCTGTTAGTCGTTGATTAGTACCGTTCTCTATATCCGATGTTGATTTTGCAAAGTGATAACTAAGTAACAACTGATTAATAGCAAATATTCTGAATCACGATTTATTTAGCACCATCCCTTAAAGAGTTCCATTATTCATTTTCAGAACATGTCATCAGACCCTGACCCGTTGGACGGTGCAGTTATTGTGCAAAGTAAACATTTTCAGTAGTAAATATCTTAAATTATGATTGATTTACTACCATCCAATAAGGACTTCCATTGTTAATCTCCAGAACCCATCATCATACTCTGAGATGGTCGACGATGTAGTTATTTTGCAAAATAATAATCACTAGTGACAAATATATTTAATTACCATTGATTTACTAACGTGCGTTAAGGAATTCCATTGTTCATCCCCAGAACTTATCATTAGACACTGCCCTGGTAAGTGGTGTAGTTATTTTGCAAAGTAATAACAACCCATTTTAAACATCTCGAATCATAGTTGATTTACTGCTGTATGTTAAGGAGTTCCATTGTTTATTTCTGGACCTCATCATCAAATCATCATAATATTTATATGGAATCATTCTTGAAGCATTCTATTTCAGATAAAATTATCCAAATTGGTCCATTTGATAAAGAATTATTGTTCAACATACTTAAAAAAAGATTCCGACGAATTGAGAACCTCCTCCTTTTCTGAAGTCGGGTAAAATATAAGAGAAACACAACTTGCCTAGACTGTTAGATTAATTATGATTTTCAAGAAAGGAAATATTTAAACCCTATTAAACTGTAAACCGTTTTCGATCTTAAGATATTATATATATTGTAAATTAGTACATGTATTATTTTCTATATTAAAAGACGTATTATTTAGTTAAGGTGCATCCAAAAAGCAATGATAATTATTATATTTACTAAACATAGCAAAGTAAATACTTAGTAATACGCAAAGTTTAAAATCAGACAAAGCAAACAACTACTCAATTTGCTTAAATACTCACACATATTGTGTATATATATATATATATATATATATATATTCCTGAAGGTCTGCAATAAATATTTTTTTCCTTCTATTTATTTCCGATTCAGAATAGTCGGACTTCAAATTACTAAAAGAAGTAATTAATTATTTAATTAAATTAAAGGTAACTTAGCTAAAAAAGTTGTGTGGTTTTAGGAAACCACGATGAAAGTGAAACTTTTTATCAGATTGTAGGCATTTAATTGAGAATTTTTCGAAAGTTACTTGATTTAGGATTTTAAAAGTAATATTAACTTAAGACGTGAAAAAGGAAATGATAATAGTAGACAAGATATATAACTATGAATGTTTATTTTACTCTGCGTACTAAAGTACAGAATACATAAATAAAACAATGTTCGGTATGATATATATATACATATTAAAAACGTAGATCAATATTTATATAAATCATTGAATTATTTTAAATTTCGATTATTTGATCACTAACTTCATCTTCGCTTTGAGTCTCACAGTTTATAAATGTAAATAATATTTTGTGGTAACTAAAATAAGTAAACATTGACATGCATTCTATTTTTTCAATGTGTCTGGTAAAAACTGCATCGATCGTAGTACCATACCAACGCTGATGAGAGCTATAGGTACCGCCATATTGGTTTCTTTACCCCCACTCCGCGGCCGACTGTAATGCGACATGCGATAGGTAAACGAAATATTCTGAGGCGATACAATAAAAGTTTCACTTTAACAAGAATTTCATTTAACGTAAAACATTACGTTCAATAATGTTTTTAGTACAAGCATTGCTGGCAACGTATCATATTCGCCGCCAACTTTCTATTGTTCTTCAATAAATTTACTATGTCTATTGATTTTTAATTTTAAATAAAAAAAGAAATTTAAACTTTTTCACAGAATGATTCAAGGGATGGTAAGATTCAGGAAACATCGGTGTAGTATCATTTCACTTGTGCGGTAAATTCATTTTCTAAAGATTATTTTGTTAGGATTATTATGTTCAAAAATTGCTGTTAAAATATAGGTATTTTTCCGTTTAAAGTCACTAGAGTAGTTTTCTAACTTGATTAGAAATCAATATTTTTTAACGCATCTAAACACTAGTTTCAATGAATTATAAAATGTGGAAAATATTGGGCTCACTAAAAATGGCTAATATTGTATGCAATTTAAACAAAAATATTTTAGATTTACAGAAATTAATGTCTAAGAGTTGTTACTTTAATAGCTTTTGATTATTTGCGAACATATATTAAGTCTGTCTCAAATTTGTCGTCGATAGACTTCATTTGAATTATTTTCAGATTTAAGCGGTCCATGCTGGCGATAGAATTTTTTGTCACTACCTGATAATTAATGCACTTCTATGATTTCTTTTAAATAAATAGTAAGGTTTCCTAAATTCAGCATACTTTAAAAATGTTTTAATCAGCGGACAAAATTACACAAACCACACTATTTAAATTTTAGCTTCTAAGTACACGAACCTAAGTGTTTTTGCCTAAATAGGGAGCTCGATTTTAGCCTATGGATGTGATTTATATTTAATATGAGAGCATTTTTTTACTATGAAATCGTATTATTTGTAAGTAATAATTAAGTAAAACTTGAAAATGAAATCACTTGAGAAAAATGCTTATAATTTGAGATCATCAATAAGCCCCTTTTGTCCGTCTGGAGTTAATATTGTACCTGACTTTTAAATAATATATTATATACCGAGACTGCAATAAAATGTTACGTTTAATTTAATCGGTTATGGTAGTTTCGTTCATGTAAGCGCTGGTTTCTTTGAGACATTTAATCATGTATATATTTTGGTATTCCATTTTATTCGCAAAGTAGGTCGAAATTAAAATAACCTCCTATATAAATTATGTTCTTCTCCGGGTCTAACATAGCTTCAAATTTATAACCTTCCCTAAATAAATGATAAGTGTAAAATTTAAGTACACTTAAATGGAAACTATTTTAATGAATTTTATAAACACTACTTTATGTCAAAGGCCATTACATTTCTAACGAGAATAAATTTAATAGTATTTTATTTTCTACTTTGATAATTAACTTACTCACAAAAAGCACGTGGTGCAATTCAATTTAAAACGAATTCGTACATTTGATCAAATTTTTTATTCCGAATTCCTTTTATATTTTATAAATTCATTTATATGTATAGGTTTGTACTTAAATGAAAATTAGATTTTATTTTCTATGATACGAATTGAAAGAACTTAATTTAGTGCTAATATGTGCGTGTGTTACATGATATTACTTAATTACAATTTTAACACTCTTCTCTTAAAGTTTCGTCAGAGTTATTTATAATTAGTAACTGCCCCAGCCTCGTACGTTTACCTTTAGGAAAGTGTGTATGAAATATTTCACAAATACACCACGTTATTTGTCTTTCCTTCAAGTGCTAAACCGACCCGTGTAAAGATTTCCTACGGGTAAGCTTCTTTTAACTCATTATGTCCAAATTTCTTTGTGGAGAAAATATTTACAATTGTTCATCCTGCTAAACGTGACGCGCTTTGGGTATACTCAGCTTTAGACCGAATGCGATCGAACGTGAGGAGTCGAGTTAGTGAATATATTTTTATTTCGTCACTTTAGCTAATGAGCCATTGCCGAAGCGGTAAAACACCAGGTTACTTACGGAATGTGGTAGAAGTCTGAGTTCGAAACACCATGTTTGTGTTCTTTTCTTCTTTGAGGTTATTAAAAAAATACATTTCTTTATAGAATTAAAATCAAAGACACTTTTCATCACATATTTGATAAAAATTTACTTAATTTTACTTCAGCAATTCTGTGTTTGAAAGTTATACATATATTATACATATGCGGTTTAATGGGAAAACCAATTAGATTATTGTGGGTCCTTGTTCAAATCCCACTACTCGATTTCCTTTTTTATAAATATTATATTAATTAATAGAATTTAAATAAAATTGTTTCTATTTGCAACGATCGGACAATACTCAGTATATAAAATTAAAACATTTAAAAGGAAAAAGTATATTCCTTTTGTAGACAAATGTTCATTATGCGGAATAATTCATTACGTGGCATATTTTGCATTACATTTATAAATGAATTGAACGTACCTGTAAGAATTAATTAATATGTAATATTTATTATAATATATTTCGTTTAAATAATTTTACTTCTTTTTTAATTTACTAGTTCAAACTTTCCCACATACATAACACAATAATTTTTTTGCCAAAGTTAATATAAAAATGTACCGCGACACTATGCTCTTATATTCGTTTCCCCTCTCCGATCCGGAGAGGGAAAACAGATATCCGATGGCGAATACATCGCACTGAACGATATTAAAATCGGTATTTATAGCTAGTAAAATACAATATGTACTTAATTTCCCTATGCCATGATTTACGAGATGTTACTGACGATAATCTTTATCGTTTTATATTTTCAAAATATAAATTAATATTTATATAACTTTGATTCATATTTCGTTATCCAGATTAACACATAACTTTATTCAATAGTATAATATATGAAGTACAAATTTGTATTTATTGGAAACTCTCAAAATAACAAGCTTTTTAAGATCTTCAATTCTCCCATATATTTATTTTTTTTTGTGTATCTATAATAATGCCAACGTTCTTTACGAAATCACTTAGAATATCAACTTTTCTCCGACTGGATTGATATGATAAGTTATACATAAAAAATTACATACCCAATGTACATGCTATATAGTCTATGACAATCTAGAAAAATATATAAGCTATTAAAATATAATGTGATGGACATATAAGTTTTATGTACATCGGATATATATATATATATATATATATATATATATATATATATTTATATATATGTGTGTGTCTGTGTGTGTGTGTGTGTAAATATATTTTTAATTTTTTTATCTTTTTAGTTTTTGCGATAGATACTAATTTACTTCTACACACACAATATTATTAAAAAAATATGAAGAGACAATTAGTATATGCGGAAAAGCTTATCCCTGAAGATTTCTCTTCTTCTCTTGAAGTCAACTTCATTCTTGATATGATAATGGAAAAGTTACTTAATTTCTTATTTATTTGTCGGTACTTGGCAAAAAGATTTCAAAAAGTGTTGAATTTATTAATATATATAATAAAAAAGTGTTACTAACATCCGCCCTATTAAAATTCTTGTGATATCATTTATAACTACAACAGATGTAATGACAAACGTAGTGATTTACAATTCTTTAAAGCATTTTTTTTTAATTTCTATGCAGAGTTTGTTTGCTAAACTCAGGAATATTTCTACAGTTCAATAATGGAATGAAAAACGAGTATTAAAGGATTAATTTTAAAAATATAGCATTTCAAC
Organism: Druceiella hillmani; assembly: GCA_039881145.1. NCBI lineage: Eukaryota > Metazoa > Arthropoda > Insecta > Lepidoptera > Hepialidae > Druceiella > Druceiella hillmani. Next base: position 3,217,374 of record JAYKKI010000130.1, read on the forward strand.
TTTTTAAAAAATTTAATACTCTTCACGATACTTATTAAAATTATTACAATATAGTTTAATTAACAAAAAGCACCTGCAACAACAAAAGATAAAAATGGTATAGACATTTGGGCATCGCTTTGAAACCATATGTCGCTTAATGTCAAACAAATGAATTTTAAACACTCCAATTACATTACGGCGTGCGCCCTCATCTCTGTTCAAAATCGTCGCGGGGGTGTTAAATGCTTTCTCAGTTCCGCGTGTTTGAGTCACAAATTTTTATCCCGCTCGCAACAAATGTTCTAAAATTTTAGTATCGTTTACACATTTTTGATCGCCTACCAAGCATTCAAAGTAAATCGGCAAAATAATATAGATTAGTATATGTAGAGATTATTCTATTTAATTTAAATTAAGAAACATAAATTTTGAATTTTGAATTTTATTAAACAAAGTGATAATGTCAACAAACTGATATGTATGATATGAATAATCAACAAAGTGATATGTACACATATGGTTAAAGTTACTAAAATAAAAATAAATAAAACAGCATTTAATTAAATACAACACACACAGATTTGTTTGTTTTCAAGATGTCCCAAGATGAATTTTCAAACAAGTTAAGGTTTGTATTGACCAAAATAATTTTGGTTTTATTTGCTCTCCCAAAAATCTAGTCAGCTTTAGTCTCAAGTCATCTTCGAGTTGAAGTCGGTGACGATGTTTAGTTTTTAGTTTGTCATGGCCAAAAATCCACTCTCTGAAAGGTATGTCGTGCAAAATGGAGGTAAATATTTTATTGCTACTTTGCTGATACGATAACTTTCTTTTAGATCAACCCAAAAATTATCCACTTACTTACCACAAAAATGACTATTCAGTCTGCTGTTGCGTGAAATGTATATTAATTCCTTTTGATCAGAGATCAGGGTACGCGGCAATATTTCTGGGAATTAACTACATATTGCCAGCGACAGATTTTGCAAGTGGCATTTTATGGCTGATTTTACATCTTTACTCTCTGATGAAGAAGTTGTTTCTAAAAAAAATTTAAATTCAGAAACGAGTCATATTTACATGCGTTCATCAAAGATGCCCAGGGGGATATTTTTTGATAGTCGACTCTACTTTCCCTGCATAATGAATATGATTGTATCCTGGCCTTGAAGTCCTAAATTCAACTCATTCAATTTTGTGAAAATATATAAGTAAGCCAATTTTTGCAGCCACAAAGGGTCAGTCAACCTCTGTTTGTACTTATCATGTCCTTGCTCAACCAAAAATAACTCAACTCAAATATTCCTATAACAACCATTCTTCTGGAATGTACTTCACATTACTATATTAGCTCAAATTATTTCTTGTGAATTAAAAACAAAGAATTATCAGGAAATAGTGCTCACGAATGGCCGCCCGTCTGCAATGCCAACTTCAACACAATTTCCCATTAAATTGAGATATGCAGGTAAACTCTGCAAATATTATTTTTAATTCATATTGGGAGATGTTATTAGAATATTTGTTAGCAGTGAAAAATTTACGGTCACATACTTCATCGACTGAATTTAACTAAATCATATCAAAGGAACTAGCCATTACATTGTTTATTTTAGTTTTACGTAAAAATTATGGATATGGATTTTGGGCATCTGTCTCTATGAACGAGTTTTGAGTAAGGTATAATTTGAAAAACGTTTTAAATGTATTAGAAAAGTATCGGACATTATTTATTATTAAGAATAGGTTTTTATTAACTTATTATATTGAGCTGGGTCTTGAAAGTCCTTTACTGCATACGCAGAAAAATAACGAATGTGGAAAAAACTAGTACTATTCGCAAATATCTATACAAATACTTTTGCCAACGTTCTTCAGCTATCTACGGCGCTTTTATTTGCGCTGCATTCCTTGTGTAATTTAAAGAAATATGCAAAGAGAATACGGTACCGTTTTAACTTTTTTAGTAATATATCTCCCCTTCATTTACATAGGAGTTGTTTCAGAAGTTATCGTTAGCGCACTATAAGAATGCAACGTTTTTTCCCTACTTTTAAGTAGATTAATGTATTGCTTCAGTGATATTTAAATTCCCGTACGTCAACTTGAATTAATGTGGTAGTTTATTTCAATGTAAAGCGTATCCTTAAAATGTTGACGTTGAATGCATGCATTAAAAAATCGTGTACATTATAAAGCTACATAGTACGTCTCAAAAAATTATCATGTTTAAAAAAATTATCTGCAAAAGTATAGAAGTCCTCACATAATTTATAAAGTGGTATAATTCATTTCAGATTTGAATTACATATTATCTCTCTTATTAAGTTTGCTTTCATAAATAATAAAATCAAGTTAAACTATTGACATCACACGGTAATAAAGAAACCTTACGTTTATTTGTATAAATCATCGAAATTTCCAAAAAATATTAGGGGCGGGTTTAAAATATATTGAGATTTTCATTTTTTATTCATATGTTCTAAGAGCTTTTGAAAAACGTAGGTGAAAGGTAGTAGGACCTATATAAACTCCGACGGCGCCAAACAAAACAATCTCCGTCACAAATACAAGCGTCAAAACGTAAAAAAAGGTATAAATTTTCACTTTTTAGACACTTTAAAATTTCTTAAACATCGAGCAAAAAAATGGCATACGAAAAAAGGCAGGATAATTTTTCTGTAGCGTTAGCGTCTTTATTCCCAATTCATGTAATTATTATGTCGCGAAGTAAATTTATCTAACTTGACCATCTTGACTACATACTACAGGAGTACTGATTTAAATAACTGTAACTTGACAAACCTAATATTTAAAAAATAATAGATTTAAAAAATTTTAAATCATGGAATTATTATTGGGTAATTAACATATATTTAATATTTTAAAATGTATACTCCGATTATGCTTATTTGCTGAAGTATTTCTTTGATTGAATTTAATATTTTGCTTATTAGTTTAGTATAAAAACTATTCCGCTGAACACTATCTGTAAATTCATCGCTGCCAATGTTGACCTATAAACTAAGGTCCATCGCCTAAACAACATCGCCTATAACTTAACTGATCTTGTTTTAACTGCGTATTCTCACATTTTGTTAGCTGTGATGCATAATTTTCTTTTGTTAATGGCTGTGTGTGCCTTGTTTCTTTTGACCTTTAATTTTGCGAAATCAGACTATTGGCTTAAATTTAAGTCAACAAGTTATATTGAATTAGGTTTTGAATTATTCACTTCTTGAAGGATAGAGATTTGTAAATAACTTGCGTATAAAAGGATAAAATATTGTACTGACGCTAATCAATATTTATGATTTTAAAATAATATTAAGAATTGAAATTTAAAAAAATATTTACTCACAAAAAAATATTTACTTACAGTCAATTAGGAGGTGAAAAATAACACGCCCATTTAAAAGGTCCCTGTGATTACTGATTCGATATATTTAAAATCTTTATTATTAATTGTTGCGCAAAGTAATTTTAGTGAGTAAAAATAATGTGTCTTTTTTCTTATTAAATATGAACCTTTTTGCCAAGAGTTGTTGGGTTGAAAAAAATGTTAATCTTAATCTTTATTTAATTCCTTCTCATTTTATAGGAAATAGAATAGATTTATGAACGAGTAGTATATAAAACACATAATAAGGAAGTGAAATATGTATTTTCTTATCTACCACAATTTTTTTGACTTTTATTTTCAAACCATTTATTTTATAACTTTTATTTTCAAACTATTATTATTACGCAATCATTTTATCATGAAAATTCTATATGTCTTAAGGTATATGTATAACAAAGACATATGCCGGTCAATGTCACTTAAAAATATTTAATGTTTCGTACTATTTTCTTTTTTAGTTTATAATCATATATATACCATATAATCAAAAAGAATTAGTGAGAAATTTTCCTTGCGCCGATCTCATTTTACTATACTGAAAATATGATGAATCTTGCTTAGTCATATTAATATCGTTATGAAAGTTAAAGCAATATTATAATGCTGTAATGTAAATTAAGCTCCAAAATATTTCGTTACTTTTAATGAATGAAGTTGTTAAACTCTAGGGAAATTTCAACAATATTAAGACTTTTAGTTATCAAGATTGGGTTTATATTTTTGTTCGCGATTGTACGTTATATTCACTGAATTAATCTGGAATAGCTAGTTAAATTTTCCCATCATTATTCAATTTGGCTAAAGATTTAAATACTGAAATATATATCATAATTATTATTTTTGGGTCCATAGTAACTACATATAATTGTTGTTTAGTTTATCCATCCTTCGGAGTATCAAACCGAGACTCTTTAATTTTAATTTCTAAAATTACATCGGTTTATATTTTACAATAATGAACGTTGGTGTTGCTACATTAGAGACATGAATTTCCCTATTCACTAAGAAAACGAGAATTTAATTAAACGTAACTCAGTTTCAACGTATTGTATTTTTAGTGGAAGAGAAGCTAAAAACGCTAGCGGGCACGTCTAACTTTCCATTGTTCTTCAACAAATTCGGTTTTATTTCATAATAATTGAAATTTTCAAAAGAACTTGCAATATTTAGGTGGATAACTTTCTTCACAACGTTCTTTATATCCTCCTGAGTTTTGGTTTATTTAAACTTTCTCGTTGGGCCATTCAGCGAATAGCAAGTTCCAGGGAATGACTTAGTATTTTCGTTTTACTAGTTCTTGGCATGTTAGTTTAATTTGTATTTTGAAGACAAACGAAAAGGAAAAATAAAATGTATTTTTAAAATGGAAGCATAATGAAAATTTATTTATAAATCTTTAAATATGAAATGTATATATTACGTCAAAATTATCCCATATTTTGGAAATATAATGCCATAATGGAGTATCATCAATGGCATTTTATTATAGTATGGAAGAACTGGTAAAGATGTGGATTCTTTTTCTGAATTTAGTAGTTAGTTAGAATGAATGGCAATATGCAAAAATACATTAAATTCGTTATAACAATTGCTTTCATGCTACGCCGCTTTAAACGCCATTATTTGAAAAAACAAAGACATGTATTGAGATTTGCTATTGCAGAAGTTTTTAATTATTGCCGGTTAAATATTAATTTTGTCATAATATCTTTCCGCTCCTCCGATGTTGATATATTTCAGCAGAGCTGAAGTGATGTTTGTAATGGCATAAATATACACCACAGACCAATGAAGGGTTGAACCGACACTGGTGTGAAGTTGCGTATTCCAGTTTCCAAGCCGTCTGCCCATAATTAGGAAGGACTACGTTTATTAGTGGACGGAGACATACTGTTGATGGTCATAATAATGATATATAAATAAGTATCACGAATTTTTTGATGCCTGGGAAAAAGTGGTGACAATAGAATATAATAAATTTTTGACGCTAAAGCCTCTATCGGGATAAAACTTGGCACAAAAAGAACGTGGATCTAAATTTTGGAAAGTCCATCTACGGATTGACCCATTTTTTTCAATTTGACGGCGCTTCAAAGGGGAGAAAATTAGCTAAAAATACATCTTAAGATCAAAGAATACAAAAACCACATTGCTGAAATGGACATTTAAAGTATTACAACTTCAGTATTTTTTTTTATTTGAAAAATACTGAGTAATGTTACATTTGATTTCATATTTTTGTATATTCCCTAACGAAAATCTTACCAATTAATTAGTGTTTATTTTTTATCCTGAATATAAACTGGCATATTACTAATTTCCTGCTAGAATATGGTGCTGTATTACTATTTTAATTAAAGAAAAATTATAGTTTATGAAAAAAAGTAATTACGCTTACCTGTAAGTCGATTTTATTGCTTTTTAGCACATTTTTATTTTTGTATTTTTATGAATTGGTTTTTGCAAATCTAAGTCCCAATTCAATACCAGATTTTTGTATAATTTAAATATAAATACTGGTCACTCGTTCACTGCCTCTCATTATTTTTTTTTCTTACTAATATAAATAATATAATGTAAAACTTGTGTCAAATGCATCTTCCCGGCTGGCGCTTACAATGGTAAGCTGCTGCATTTTCCAATAATTTATACATGAATTATATACTCTATCAAAAAGTATTTCCGGTAAGAGAACCTTTATTGATATACAGAATTAGGTCTTTTATTTATCATATGATAGTTTTGAAATCGATACGCATGACGTGAAATAGGACTTTTGTAAGTTAACGCATATTGTTCATTGCCCTATATCTTTTCATACCTACAAGTCCCCTAATTACAATTTATAATAGAAGCTTGAAATAAAAAGTAGGTAAAAGAAAATATTTAAAGTATAGTGTTCACTGTATTGAAGTGATGTGGCGTGAAGACTAAGTGAGATAAATTGAATTAAATACACAGATACGTTTTGTATTTTTAGATAGTTTTTAAGTGTTCAAATTAAGATCAATTCAAATAGTGGTGAATGACGCAGTGAATTATAATTTTCTCCGCTATTGTTACAAAATAATAAATTCAGGTTATGCCAAGATGTAGATACTTTTATTTTTTATCGACGTCGGTAGGCTTATTGTTTATTTATATATCAACATCGGTGGGTAGTACGTAGATTTAATTACCCCCGACTGCCAGTCTGTCGGTTATATATATTTCAGAGAGTCAGAAATTTTTTTCAATCACAACTTGACCGTTTTAGATTTTTGGCCGTTTACAAGTTTTTGGCTCGCTTTTTGACTCACAGTCGCTATTCACTTTATAAATAATTTTTAATAGCTATCTTTTTAGTCAATAACCATCGACATTTATTACGTCTATACAATATTTATTAGCATACAATGCTATGACAGAAACAAAAGTAGAGACCTGACATATAAGGCTGGATTTATCCCTAACGAAACCTCTTTAGGTAAATCCTAAACTTTAAGAAAGAAAACGTGACAATGGAATATTATGTATTTATTATAATTTGTCGACACGTCATATACACCGAACATTAAATCATTAAGCCTAATAATTTATCCAGTATAAAGTGGTCACCAGCATGGTATGTATGGAAATTCATATTATGTCATAACTCTTAAGCGACGCTGAAAACTATACGGAAGCCAATAACATCAAAAAATTGATCGTAATCTTACATAGATAGATCGTAATATCACGTAACTAGTTATTTATTTGTCGACATGTCATATAAAATGTCCACAGATTTATTAAAATTAACAATTTATTAAATACAAAATGGCCGCCAGCAGTGGACATATTAAATTTCTAATGATCTGAATCGTTTATCATACTGGAATCCGATGACATAAAAAATAGAAGAGCCGAAATCATACATACACGTAAAAAAGGGTTTTTCAAAAATGCGAATTCATTAAATTACTTCTATCTACTTACATGTAACATACTATTGAATTCCTTCCATCTACCTGCATGTAATATATCATATGAATTCATTAAAATACTTCCATCTACTTGCATGTAACATACTATTGACTCACTTCCATCTACCTGCATGTAATATATCATATGAATTCATTAAATTACTTCCATCTACTTACATGTAACATACTATTGAATTACTTCCATCTACCTGCATGTAATATATCATATGAATTCATTAAAATACTTCCATCTACTTACATGTAACATACTATTGAATTACTTCCATATACCTACATGTAATTTATCATATGAATACATTAAATTACTTCCATCTACTTACATGTAACATACTATTGAATTACTTCCACCTACCTGCATGTAATATATCATATGAATTCATTAAAATACTTCCATCTACTTACATGTAACATACTATTGAATTACTTCCATATACCTACATCTAATATATCATATGAATTCATTAAATTACTTCCATCTACTTACATGTAACATACTATTGAATTACTTCCATATACCTACATGTAATATATCATATGAATACATTAAATTACTTCCATCTACTTACATGCAACATACTATTGAATTACTTCCATCTACTTACAAGTAACATACTATTGAATTACTTCCATCTACCTACATGTAATATATCATATGAATTCATTAAATTACTTCCATCTACTTACATGTAACATACTATTCAATTACTTCAATCTACCTACATGTAATATATCATATGAATTCATTAAATTACTTCCATCTACTTACATGTAACATACTATTGAATTAGTTCCATCTACCTACATGTAATATATCATATGAATTAATTAAATTACTTCCATCTACTTATATGTAACATACTATTGAATTACTTCCATCTACTTACATGTAACATACTATTGAATTACTTCCATCTACCTACATGTAATACATCATATGAATACATTAAATTACTTCCGTTTACTTACGCGTAATATACTATTGAATTGTCACTGATAAATTAAGATTAGTTAATTATATTAGTAAAATGTCTTACGTGCCAATTTCAGGTTGATATATTTTGAACTATCTTGAATTCACTTCACTCTCATATTCTAACTTCTATGATGTCGTTGGGTGGAGCAAATTGTCCTTATAGCAAAATATTTTTCTATAAAACACCAGGAAATTACTACATAGCAGAAAGAACTGCAGCCACTTTGATATCTAGAACGAATTTAATTTGCAACATATTTGGTCAACTGGTATTTTGAAAAATTTCATCCGTTAATTCAACTACTTATTTTTAAATATTTGACGTAATTAACGACTCAAATTTTAAATATGTGTAAGATTTTTAATATTTAGATGTAGAAATATCTGAATAATAAATAAATATTTAAATAAATATATATATATATATATATATATATATATATATATATATATTTATATATATATATATATATATATATATATATATATATATATATATATGACGACAAAGCGTTACATAGTAATGAAACAGCAACAATGCATTTTTCGCCAGAAGCATGATTGATGAATGGCTTTATCGAATTCACTTTGTGCCGTAGAAATTCAGGTATAAACCAGTATCATTTTCTTAATTGTTAAACTGGTAATGCCTTAAGAGAGCCATTTGGACGTGAATTGCGTAATTTGTCATTTGCCTAATGATTATTTGATGCACGGGCGGAGTTTTTTTGTTAATTCGATCCGATGTGGAGAATTCGTAATGCTTGGAGTGATTAATATTTGAATTTTAATAAGAAGATGAAAGAACTTTTATCCAAGTTCAAATACTGTTAATGTTATGAAACCTAATTTTTGTTTTTAAGTATTTTATATACAAGGATATCAAAGTTATTTGGTTGAAATGATGGAAAAAACGTGTTGATGGTATATACACATTAACAGCATTCATGCCAATTTGACTTTCATGATATCGATATTACAGTCGAGATACTCACTTACGACATATCATTTTGGAGGTTTAAAGAATCACATTCTTATTTTAATTTTAATTTACTTATAATTTTTACATTGCAGTTTACTCGTTATTCATATTCTGTAAAGTGGGCGCAGGTAGTGAATCCGTAATGTGTAAACCGTACTACCGGACACTGCAACACTCACACGGCGCTCAATAAATTTTCAGGAAACTGTGGCGAGGACATCTGAGTATAAAGTGGCCGAAACTGTAAGTTTGTATTTAAAATGGTTTCTAAAATATTTCACCATGAATCGTTAATTGCGTAGCACTCACTTACTTAGAGATAATCAAAATTTATTCATCGCCTTCAGAAGAAAGTTTACTTTGAAACATATATTATGTACAGAATAGCAATGTTTGAAGATATCAGAAATTTGCATTGCAATTTGTTGAGTGGAAACAAACAAAATATATTAATGGACCTATAAATTTTCATACATGGGTATTAGGTCTCTGCGGCTTTTCATAAGTATTGCAACAATAATTGTGGTCCTCAAAAATATTTGTTCAATATTTTAAAAACACATTTATACAGACTAGCTATGACTGTGATTCATTTACTACATACAGGCGAATTCTTTATGTACATTCATCTTGTTGTTACCTATGAGGTTTTATAATTCCAATGGCGACATAATTTCAAGAATTAAAACTTTGGCTTTGAAGAACGACCTTTTTTGTAAGTAGTTGTACAACTGATAATATTACACGGAAAACTTTGAAACACCTGTAAAGCTTTGATTTCGTTGAATTGAATTATTTCTTTAATCAAGCAACCGGTTTATTTTACTCTAGAAAATGGATGTATGGAGAAAATAGCTACTTCCTATGGAGATTTTCATCCAGGTGGAAACCGAGTTTTTAGACCATTAGGTCTGCTATTAGGTCTACTCATAGGTCAATTCCATAACACGCATGGTCATATTCATTCAGACCATAAAGAAACTTGCTAAAACGTAGTGAAATTTCAGCAAAGATGTAAAGCAACCAAGTTCTTCTCCATTCTTTAAAAGGTTAATTAAGATCGAACTTGGCTGCGGTGAATAGTTTTCAGATATTTATCATTTTAACTACCAGAGTTACTTAAAGAGATAAATTGGATGATTTCATAGATATTATCATTTTGTAAATCTATAGAGAATTTATGTCGGCTAAGAACAATGTAAAGATGGATGCAGTATTTAATAAATCTACATGATGCATAGCCAAGTACCTGTACTAAATTTATTTATGGATACTTTTAATATATACTTACTTTCGCTCAGAGCTTTACTCGCAAGGGGTTTTGATTAAGCTGGCGGTATGTCTCTAACCTATTTGTTTAGTATCCCAGTAATTTTTTTTTGAATATTGTGTAAAAAGTTGGAATTTTCATTCATCAGGAATTTATCGGGTTAATAAATAGTTTACGTGGAAAATAAAATCACACACTGTCCAAACAGGAAGTTCCATTAAAATCTAAAATCCAGTTGTTTAGGCGTGTTTGAATGACAAGTAGGTAAATAGACACACTACTTATTTCATTACCACAGATTTATGAATGTTAATTGCCGAAATTCATATTCTTGTTTATTTCTGCCGGTCAATATAAATACGGTTTAATATAAAACGTATAATTTATATCATTCCCAAAATGTCAATTTTTTCAATAAATTTCTGTGAGCCATTTTGTATTCCAAAACATTGCATTTAAGGGTCATTCTTATAACTATATCTAAACTTTTAATTCGTTACTTTTTGATTTCATATCAGACATATTTTTTCGCAATATTCAAATTTTAATAGATGTCAAGCATAATGGTTAAATTATTTAACACTTGATAAAATAAATCGAGAAATTTTCTTGAGAAATTTAATTAAATTTTGCTGGAATTGATTTCGCAGCTGCCTCAACGAGAAAATCCATTAAAACAATATATTCCCCAAATATATTTTCAAGACAGAAATATGATTAAGTTATTATGTTGAATTGATATGGCTTACTAAACTTATAAAAATAACTCAACACAACGGAAAGATTTAAAGAAAAACTTTAAATGTAGACAATAATGAAGAATCTGAGACGAATTAATTGATAATAGCAGTTCCTTGGGATTATAGTTGAGCTTCAAATACCATTGTGGTGACTATCGGCCAAAAAAAAAGAATCAACTAAACGTAGTTTTGTTACCCGTGATATTTTAATGTATGGTTGTAACAAAATACATGGCTCAATGAATTTGATAATTTACAACTTATAAAATTGTAACTTTTGTAAATTTCCTCATAGGTTACGTAATATTTTTCTATTCAGTTCAGTCCCATATTATTGAAACGAAATATGGCAATACGTGAATCATACCATTGAAAACACAGAGCATGTAACAAATGTGACACAGTTACAATTCAATACGAAATCAACCAACACCTATTGTGGAACTAAGATTGTCGCGCTATGTCACCTCAAGAGTAGTATTATCCGAATTATAATAGAAAAGAAAAAAACTCTAAAATTTAAGCTGTCAATGTAGGCATAATGGATAAGAGAAACGCGTAAGGGTTAGTATCAGTAATTTTCCAGTGCATGGAAAATATATGATTTTTTGCATTTATCCTGTAATTAAACAAAAATACCTACCATTTACGAACCAATATTGATAGTTTAAACTTAGCACGGTTCTAATATAATAATTTTTTTTCTAATTTTTTGTACGACATAAGTTTACCTTTCCGGTGGAATAACCCAACGGCGAAACGAAAGTCCGAGTTCGGGAATCGAACGTTTCAGTCGTTTTGATATCGTTTATGCTCATTCACTAACATCTTTAGAAAAAACTTCTTTCCTTACATTTATTGTCCTCTCCTGGAGATTAAAACTATACGTTTATGATTTTCTAACTTTTCACAAACTTCCCAATATATCCTCTCATGCGTAATCATGTGAAAACAAAAGTTTAGAATCGTGATTCTATAGCCAAACTATAAATTTTAGACTTTTATACTGAAGACTTATATCAGCAGAACAGGGGTGGGAGTGTACTTGACAACATAATGGCATGATTCTTGTTGTTTACACGGATTCCTACGGAATTTGTATTTATTTATTAATTTAAATTTAACCCGATCGATTTGCACCTCTTTTTAAATTATAACTAAATATAAATTTCCCAATATATCTCCTCATGCGTAACTCATTACCATTTTATTTAAATAAATTTGTAAAAAAATAATAAAGAAAATAAACTGATGACGAAAAAAAGCTTTTGCAAAAATATAATTACATAATAATTTCCCACTTAAGTCCTTGGCGTACAAAATTACAAGAAACGAGTGTTTGAAATTTTCTTATCTACTTCGCACATTTTATATTAACCCGTAATCTAATTTAATAATTTAAATTAGAACATCTTCTTAACCAACTATATGACTAATCGGAGACAGCGCATTCGTAATGATAATTAACTGAATGTAATTTTACCTATAGCAACCTCCATTATACACAGTCGAGATATACCAAAAAGAAATGCAAGTTGTTAAATAAAACACTACACTGTAAATAACCCAATAGTACATGTAGTTGAAATACTATTGGGATATAAATATCTACAAGGTCATGATTGCGAGTCTTTTATGATTTTTAAGTAATTAATTAGATCTCCGTTTCAGAAGTTTACTATCCATATATAACATCACAAATGATCTTAAAACTTGCATCTTCTCATTCTACTCATTCTGTTAGTCCTCTTTTTATACATTTTATCATTACGTCTTATATTATGTCTTACATTAGTCTTATTGACTTTTCATGATCTGTTAAATTTACTTTATTTCATTTTACGCAAAAGTTTTTGAATATCACGGTTCTTTATTCAAAACGTTGGGTAAGTTAGGTTACAAAAAAGATTTTGCAGTATACTACAATTTATTATATAAATTTCTCTACTCTTATATTTATATGACACTAAATATAAAAAGTAGGTAAACAAAAATAACGCTTTAAATTGAAATTCGCATCATATATTTGTTATGTTTTCAAAAGTTGTTAGTGACATACTTTTAAAAAACGGCGGGTCGTAGGTCTTTGCAGACATATGAATGCTATCGTCAAAATAGACGGCTACGGCGCGTATATCGTTAACTGAGAAATCTAAAGGGGTATGTTAAGTCCTATTTAATTACTATAATCAAGCTTCGGATTTAAATATTTTTGAGTAAGTCAATGTGATATAGTAAGAATAATTGTCTTAACATTTTCGTAGGCTCAGCTGTCATCATCAATCGCTACAGTACAATAACATGGACACGCCGAACGGTTAATATTTAAAGATCTTTTGTGCATCTACTAGAAACACTTTAAGTAAAGGTAAGTAACGTTTTTAATAAGTATAAAAGGAAATATAATTAATCTGAAATAAAGAAAAATGAAACACACTTGAAAGGTTTTAAAAGTCTTTATCTCGCTGCAAAGTATTTTAATCGTGCCCCTGATTTTCAATACAAAACACTATAATATTCTATTTAAGTGCATTTTCCTAAGTTACGTAGAACCTTGGATACATATGTATACAATCTTCGATGGTTCCGTTGAAACTAACAGCAGTTCTCAATTGTCCATACCTTAATTTTATTAGATATCTATTCCAATAAAATGAATTGTTTAATGCTGACCAATAAATTAATTTATTTTATGGTGAAAATTAAGTAGCTCTCAAAGTTTATGTATATTCTGGGATTTTATTTGAAAATATTCATTAAGAAGAGCTTTAAGATTTTCGCAAATTCAATTATAGAAGAAAATTCAATTAACATTTTCATTTTTACTTTTTGAATTTTAATTGGAACTAATTAATTCATATTTAGCTTAATTTTTCTTCCTTATTTGATCTAATGTATTTATGACAGACATATATTATGACAGACGTATATATGACAGACATATTACTATAAATGAATATTTTCTGAGCAATCGTAGCAGCGTTATAAATAAACAATAAATTATAAGGTAGAAGGGAGGGGTGGGGACTTTGGCTGAGGTATTGCGCAATTATTAGATTACAATTTTCCTCCTACTTCTAAGCAATTAAAATTCAAAGATATATTAAATCAATCAATTGATTTGTTAACAAGTTAAACAAATAGAACTAACCTAATCATTAAACTTAGTAGTTATAATTCATGTATCTCGTTTTTATTTAATCAAAATGTATATGTAACTAAATTTATTATCTTTCTTAATTGACATATATAAAAGGAAATAAATAACTAGATAGGGTAATAAAAAATAAATTTAAATCTGATTCATATTCGACTTGTTTGTCTGTCTTTCCATTTGATGCAGAAACTTCGAATTGGGCATAGTGATAAAGCATACTAATTCGCATACATCACAATAGTTAATACTAAAAAATATTCATGTAGAAATTTTATCAGAATTTTATATAAGAGATTTCTGGAGATGTTGTTTATAATGTCACAAGAAATATGTTCCCCTCCCATTTCTGAAAATTTTAAAGTAAAAATTGTGAAAAAAAATTACGCTTGGGAACGATGTACTTGGCAATATATTTACGTTTTATAGTAATGTTAATATTTTTATATAGTTTAACAGAAATACTGTAAATTCTTAAATGTTTAAACGTGGTTTAATATGTATGGAAACTTTGTAGCGTGAGTTTTATACGTAGTAAATTGGTTTTTTTTTGAGGATTGTGTCAAAGTAAATGTTGTTTTTAATAAAAATATATTAGGCAATGACATTAACATTATAAAAGCGTACCCAAATTTTCTTCCTATCTAGGATAATAATATCGTAATAGCCGTTATGTATTCCACTTCCGTAACTTTGTACTGTTGTTCCGTATGAATTCCACTGGAACTCATCCTAGCTTATCTCTAGGAGGTTCTCTTTAATATAGCTCTGAATAATTTTTCAGGAACATTTCTCAGGATTTAATTAATTATTTCACATTTGAAAAATGCTGTTTATTTTTAAATTTTTTGTGAAATTATTTCTTATTTTTACTTGTGAACTCAATATCCAATTATACAACCTACTAATATATGAAAAAAGTAGAATAATGTGACGAGAAAGAATTTTTCACAGAGCATGTACTAATTTTCTGATACATTGTCATTCAAACATCGTATAATTTCACTCAGATTTCTTATAGTAGTGAAGTACTTAATTTTTGAAGTAGAGTTGGTTTACTACACATTTCATTTAATAAATATTTAACTGATCGTAGGCCTTAATGAGGAACGTTTTCAGAATTGAAATTAAAAATATTAGGTGTGCTATCGGAAGAGACAATTTGTGATATTTTTTGCCAAATATTCTGTGGTTAGAAAATTACCAATGATCTTGATAAGTAACAGATGTAAATCAATGCATCGATTTAACTATGCAATAATTTAACATTCATTCAATAACCACCTGCTCGTGCCGCATTCACCGCTCATAAAGAAATGATGAATGTATTGATGGTGTGTTTCATATATTAATGGTATTTTCAATGCTTTTTTTGTTATTTATTCAGGCTTTTGTAAAGTGCCGTTATCGTACCGCTCAATTATGTAACGTAAAAACGTTTATAACATACTCTTATGATTAGCACTGCATATCCTGAAATTTTTACATAGTTTTCATTATCGTGTAAAATTATTTTAAACGATGTATGATAATGATCTATTTATAATGGTTTAATTTGGTTCATTAATAATATTTCTAAAGTTTCTAATATTAAAAAAAACGGACCGTAATATATAATCTGTAATATATATCTGTAACATATATATATATATATATATATATATATATATATATATATATATATTTATATAGATTGATAATTTTAAAGTTTTTGAGGATTCTTATATCGTCGGACATATCTTCATAGATTATTTCAATACATTAAATTATTTTTTATACTATTTCAAGCCCCTTTATTTAAATGGTCATTGCTCATTATCAGTACAGTCTAAAATATATTATATACCTTTTTTTTAATGGAAAAATATAAATTATATGATCGCGAAATATTCCCAGGAATTGGAGAACTCGTTTTGGGAGAAAACATATAAAAACATGTAAAGCACGAGAACGAATTGCAATATAATAACTTCGTATACATTCATTCATGCACTTTTAAACTTTTAAGGGTATACTATATGTCTAATTAAACTATTCAGAAATGTTAAATTTTGATTACGTAAATATATTGCCTACTATGTAGTAAGTAAGAATTAGTTTGTTTTCGCATGCGTAAAAACCAACTATTCTTTTTCTAGGTGTGCCTGTACAACTAATGAAAGTTGGCAATTAGATTGAAGTACTTAGTCTTGTCTTTGGGAGGCGAAAATGTTCGGTGCGCTCGTGTCCATTCTCGGATGTTGCGCAACCATGTCTTTCTTCTGTGACTGGTTTTCCCTTTCCCAGCAATTTTCCTATGTATACGTCATTTGCCTTCACGGCTTTTCTAATTTCAGTTCTCTGCAGCATTTCTGAAATTTCAACCTTCAAGAATGGACTATTTATAAAAATATATAATTCCGCATAGAATTACAAATATTTACTTTTTAGATTTCTCTCCCTCTACTTGTACAGTAACACATTCCATTATGCCAACTTTCAAGATTGGAGGTTGATCGAAAGTTTTGTATATGTCTGGATGATTAATGAGTAAGACTATAGCTTGAATAAAAAATAAATAAACTTCAAAGGCATTATCTTCTTGTTGCGGGAACCAAAACTTGAAATTTTTGCAACGACATAAGCCTCAGTATATCTAATGAACTTGACGTCTCAAGCCGTTTCTGAAACAAAGAGCTTCCACGGAGAGACGGACGGATGGATAGATGGACGGACATCCAAGTGATTTTACAAAAAAAATTGTTTCTTTTTATTTTAAAAGACGGAGCCCTAAAAACAAACAAACAAGCAAGCAAAACTTTTCTCAATAAAATAAGTAAAACCCATGACATAAATGTATGGCAATACATATGGTTATTACTTTATTTAAACAGAATGACATGTATAGGTTAGTTATCACAGTCGATGAATTAAGCGACCTCTGACAAGCTTCACTGGGGATTGCTCTCGTATTTGCCTGTCGTAAACAAGACGCACTGCTTTGATTTAATGCAGCCCGTTATGTCATTTGCATACTGGGTGTTAGAGTAATTGCTTCGTATTAGTTTCGTTATCATTGCCTTTGTTACCCGTTAAGTGGAATGTGAATATTTTATACTTATTTTAACGTTTTAAAAATTAAAAAAAAATTTATTTCTTATAATCTAACGATTTATCAAAACTACTTCTTAACGGCCAATATTTTCCATTGTTTTCTGTAATCGAAATAGTTTGCTAATTATTGGTTAAATAGTATAAGTACAGTATGAAAAGTAAATGACGTTGTTGGTAATTTATAAATACTCTTCTATGCTATTTACCAAACTCAGTTTTTTTCTTTTTTTTTATCTAGAAGTACATAAGTTAGATGTGTTAAAGAAGAATTTCTAAAATTGTCATTTAAAATTTTTTTTTTAGAAAATTTAACCACCTTTAATAACCATAATTGTGATAAATTCTAAACTATTAATTTCACTTTTTGTAAATGAGGTAATGTTTTATTCGTCTTAGTAATCCAAGTAACATATTGCTCAATAATATGATAGCCATATAAATGGTTGATTTATTCCTTTAAATGTTTTGACAGGTATCAAATGAAAGGCTTTGACTTATTGTTTAAAAAATATACATATTTATATTAATATAGTTTACAAAAAAAGTATTAGAATTCGAAAAAGTATAGTAGGGAATTACATTATTCCACATTATTCCATTACATTATTCCACATCTGCGCTTTGCATGTTTTTGATAGCGAAGGCAAATGTGACACAACCCATTGATTATTTTCTTTAATGTCACCGTTTCGTATTTGTATAGTTGCTAATTTACACTCATCTTCTGCTGATCTTCTTCTGCATAAAAAATATCCATCATTTCTTGTAACTTTGTTGGATACTAATGCTCAGAGGCATGGCTTAGAGCATTTTTAGACTATCGTGCATGGTGAATTCTTGTTCAGTTTAACGTAAGATGCATATTTTTCATTACAACTTTATATAAATCAAACGTAGGCATTGGTTATTTAAGCGCATATTACATCGTCGATTTTATTTGAAGTTCATTAATTATGGAGCCAGCTTAGTATATATGCGTGTGGCAATCCTATTTTTTGCTATTGCACTGCGATGAATAAATGAAGTTTTCTTATGAGCTTACTTATGCATATGAGGTAGACTGCTTGTACAAAAAGATAGCCAAATCGTAATTCTTCCAACGTTAGTAATGTCATTTATAATTACATCTTGCAGATGAACATATGTTTCAGAGCGAAGCTTGGTTGGATTCAAACAGATAATTATCAAACATCGATTTTTCCATACGTATCTACTAGGTATTGATGAGACAATTGGCAGCATTTCGAAATGTAATTGCTTTATGCTTGATAGTTTTTCGTGAGCATCATAGCATCGATGAGTATTTGCAATTTTTGTCAATCGAAGAAAAATAACTTTAGTTTGGAATTGGTCTCTTGTTGGAGACGTTTTGCCAGCATGAATACCTTTAATATATTAGATGGCATCTTATCAAAATGTTTTTGAACAAACTTTTGGTTTTTTAAAGAAGTTTTTGCAGTTGGGAATCAATGGATCTTTTTATTCCAGTAGGAAGTCCATAGTGTGCATTCAGTTTATCATTGTCATCACCAATTAAATGTATTTTTTGGAATTTATGTTGACCATTCAGGAACGGAAGCTGGGAGCTAGCTCTATGAGAGATTTGTCCTTTCACTTTGAATATTGACATGAATTGAGCTGTTATGATTTATACGCTGAACGACGTTATTTAGAAGTTAAATTTATATTACCTGCTGTCAACTGGGAAATACTTTGATTCCATTATGTACGCGGCTAATAAAACTTTAAATGACTCTGGTGCTTCTCAAAGCTGACGCAATTTAAATTTTACAGCAGCGCAACAGATTCCTTTCGTTTCTCCATTAAATTTAAGGACCTTGTTATGAGAATACATTTCAGTCATAGCGCAAATGAGAACGCGGTGGCTCAAACTTTAATCATTATCTGAGTTGTATCAGAATATAGGGCTATTGTAATCGCGTGATTACTAAGCACGGAGTCGTATTTGACGGTGATCTATTGTTTCTTATTAATGTAATTTAGCAATCCTCAGCCTATTGCGTATATTCTGTTTAGAACAAAGCAGATATGAAGTTTCAGAAGCCGACAGCGGTGCTCGCAACTTTATGCTTTCTCAACATGTATTTGAGCAATTCTTTATCTCTTACGCCCGTTCGCTGAGCTGATACCCGTAATTCCTTAGTATTATTTATATTTAATCGTCGCACTACTTACACTCCATGAGTGTAATGATCTAAGTTTTATCTTTTGCGAGGCATTATATTGATGAAATAAAGCAGATTAATTACACTAATGAAGAAGAAAGAAATATTTAAAAACAATATATTAAATTTTTTAAACATTAAAGCAGAGAAAAACACGAAATAAAAAAAAAACAAAGAAAACATGTAAAATATTAAAGAAATATTTTAATTGAAAGGCAGTGTAGCCGATGGGTGACTGGGCTTAGGACCGCGGTCTGGCTATAACTTACGGAGTGCGCGAGCCTCAAAGATGGGGCATGCGCGCTCGTAGATCGCTTATGAGCGATGCGCAGGGGCGCCCGGAGTATTCCATGCCTTGGGGCTTCGGCTAAAATGAAACTAGAAATGTCCGCTTCTGAGACGCCGTAGCGGTGTACGTTCCGCCACCCTGTTTTTCATAGCCGGAGAGAAACGTAGAGAGAGAGAGAGAGAGCCGATACCGCAGTTTCACCAGAGCATAAACGACTTCTAGGTCGTTTCTGCTTGGCTGCTGAAGACACACTGAACGTTCTTGCTGCTAGCTTCCAACGATTGTGCCTGCCTCCTTCCGGAACTTGCTTCCTACGATTATGGCTGCATAGTTTCTGAAACTTGCTTCCGACGATTGGAGCAACGGACCTCGGCCGGATTGTGCTCTCTGTGTTGTCTGCTTTCGAGACGACGCGCCATCACGAATTTGTCGTATTGCCAACAGGCAGATCAATCGACACAGTTCATTTCCGACGCAATAAGAAAAGAAATATTTCAATAAATCAATAAATAAATCAGTCCATATAGGTCAATTTCCCGATATATTTTAAATATAAATGAAAATCTGCCGATATAAATCAATTCCACCTCCAACTGCAATAAAAAAAATAAAGAACATAGCTCAATTATAACGTAATATTTTACAAAAAAAGTAAAAAAAATCACGTGTGCATTCGAATTGTGTCAAAATTTCAAAACAATTGGTGAAGAACTCTTGGAGATTTAAGATTTCAGACAAACAAATATTTACATTTTTATGTATATAGACTAAACAAAAAAAGAAAATATATTTTTACTTTCTTTAATGTATGTGTAAAAATGAAGCGAACGTAATTTTAATGCCACTTTTAAAAAGGCGTAACCTGTTTTGTTTGCATAACTTTTCGATGTTGCCTTCTAATAGAAGAAGTATGGAAGCATACCGAATAGAAAAAGGAAATAAAGCAAATGTGACACGTTTTTTAATAAACGTCTGATATGCATTATATGTATCTGATTATAATATCTGATATGCATTATTTGAGCTACCGACTTTATTTGAAAAAAACCCGATGGTCTAAATATTTTGTTAAAAACATTGTACTTGTTAATAATTCTGTTTTAGTACTATAAGTGATTTATAATTGATATCCAATTTCCCTAACACCATACCCTTTTTCTTCGTTAACTTCATGAAATAATGAAAACAAGTCTCCCAATAAACAGAGTAACTCAATAGATACTGGTTTATTTACTTAATTCGTGGTAAGCCCTTATCAAAAAAATATTATATGCTCATGTAAAGATTTCCAATACGAAAAATTAATACAAATATTACCTTTTACTAATTTTATTTATAACTTAAATAATGAAAAAAATAATATAATATATATTATGCATAATATTAACCCTTCAAATGTTTTTAGGAATTTATGACATATTATTAACCCTTGAAATGTTTTAGGAATTTA
Organism: Druceiella hillmani; assembly: GCA_039881145.1. NCBI lineage: Eukaryota > Metazoa > Arthropoda > Insecta > Lepidoptera > Hepialidae > Druceiella > Druceiella hillmani. The sequence continues at coordinate 3,238,861 of JAYKKI010000130.1, forward strand.
TGAAGAATTATTTATATTGTTTGTATTTACTCTCAACCTGTACAAAATAATTTTATTTTAATAGTGGTATTAGTAGTAAGGAAAAAGATAAACCTAGTTTAAGCCCTATTCTAATGCAACAAAATAATTACACAAACAATATTCATCACATGAACTATTAATATCTTCATAAGCACTAATATACGTGTTGGATGCCTGACTTTATTTAGTAGTTTAGGTATTATTTTCTGTTATTGAATTCTTACATGAAGTTTTACCTATATAATGTGGGTAAGCTATAACAATACACAATTTTAAATAAATACATAATTTTTGTTATTTCATATTATCCCTCTCGTAGTCTGGTACTTTTCATTTCGCTCTGTACCATCAGACGTTCAACAAAATGATTGCTACGTTAACGTAATTTCCGTACGTAATACGTAATTTCATTATGCGAGTATGTATATTACTCGGTACGAAACTCAGTACACAATATTCCAAGCATTCTTTTCTAATGCCACATTTCCAGCATATTTATCGTTTTTCTATCGCTGCTATTTAATATCCACGTCTATACTGCGTAGCAGAGCTGTAGAAGAAAATGGGAACTAATACTCAAACGAGTCGGGTTTTCTTGGTTTTTGTGATGTTACTGTTCTTCCATGTCTTCCTCGGGTTGTTTACAGTAATCATCGTAAACCTTTTGAATTCGTAAGTCCATTTGCCTTTATTATAAACGAATGTCCCCAAATAGACGTATGATTGAACCAAATAAGAATTTGCTAGTTCTGTGATATTAGACGAGTTAACGCGTTCAACAATCATCATCATCGTCTTATTGCGGTTAATTTTCAATTCGAATTCAAGGCTAACGTTTTCCATCTTTTGCACTGAACTTTTTAAATAACGAATACTAGTTGCCACTCAGGTGGTATCTATATAAAATATGTATTAAAATTTTGTTTGCATGAAAAATTAAGGCAATAAGGCTGTGATTGCTGCATGCTTTCATAGAACATTTCTGATTTAGCCGAACAGAAATTGTATAATCTCGTTCCTTCGATCATATGTCTGCCCGCTATATTTTATTATACAGCGTATGAAAGACTTCTACGTCCCCTTTTCCAAGGATTTGATGGTCCAAATCAGGATAGCTACAGTGGCTTTCCCCAACTTAAGATATATCATTGAAGCTCTAACTTTTTTCTTTTAGAATTTTTGGCTCCATCTCTTCATTCGTTAGTAATACGAGTGCATAATTTTACGATTGTAGATCCTGGACTTATGACAGCAAATCTTTTATGATTCGGAGATATCGCAAATTTTAGATTCTCGATAGTCCAAGTTTTGATAGCGTGAGTTTTGATGATAGAACAAATTGTTGTCACCATGGTGTGTTAGGTTGATCACAAGACTTACAACCTTTAACGGCGCGGCGCATTATGTAAACCCGTGTTCGATTCCCTGCCGCTTAAGCGGGGCTGGACTGGTTTTGTGCTTGACTATAAGAGATTGCATTCGTAGCAGTAAGTCAGCCATGTATATCTATCAGATATATTAAAGTACATAAATAAATAAGTAAATAAAATATGTTTTTAATGAAAGTCTCTGGATTCGTGTTTGTTTGCATGTGCTCTGCATATAGTTTAAATCTGAGCAAACAAGTTGTTTATGACTTTTATTTCTACCCCAATCGCAATAAAATAAAATAAGATTTTTATTTCTACTCTTTTCGCTCACGCATTCTACTCTTTTCTTTTTTGTATCTCTTTAGGTGTCTGGACTCCTTTGGCGTGCTTTCTGTCAGAGACTCGGCACGATCTCGTGACTCATATAGAGTTTCCACATTTATATGTGCACTTGCTCGTTGGCTCTAATTCTCTTTGAATACAGGCAGAAGTTTTGACTTACGTATTGCTTCAACACGATTTTATTTCTCGAGGTTTTTACTGGTTTTAATTTCAACTGTAATGTGTAGACCAAGAGTTGAGGATCTGATCAACTGTCGACTTTAGGCAGTGTATAAGTATATCCGGTGATTTTTTTCCAGAATCTAATCAGAAAGTAGTATATTCGATTACTAGCATTCAAGTGAAAATTCAAGTAAAAAGTATGGGCAGGTGGTTCTGGTAAAAGCAATTCGAAATCAAGAACTTATTATCACCTGAATTGTATAAGGCGTTCGCCTCCTTTATTGCCTTGCTACCGAGCACATAGAAATAAACGAAATATACAGTGTATCTATATTTATCGACAAATGACTTTCAGTGTATTATAAATCATGCAATAAGACTTTCCATTCGAACGTACATTCGCGAAATGGGCTTATCGAGAGGTGAAGTTTGGGGTGATGCGGGAGGAGTAAGTGCTAAGTACCCAATATGAATGCAGACCTACGGGCAGATATGGTTGTTGGTCGTCTTCAGCAGTTAAAATCCTTCGATGTTGTATGCATTCGATACAAATTTGTCTGTCGGTACGAAAAAAATATTTAAGGGAACGCGCGGACATAATTTGGGAAATTGGGAATAACCCCAGATATACAATATTAAAAACAGATGACGTATAATAGCTTATCAACCGTAACCAAAAGGCCAAGTCTCTGTGTGTGTGTATTTGTATATAAATATAACATTGGTATGTATCTGCATATCCAACTGTTAATTTCTAAATAAAGTTATTTTTTAAAAATAATTTCTGTCGGAAATCTTATGAATCTATTGTCCCCCATGAGAATCATGCAACACATATTACATTCTATTTTTTTGAGAATTTTTCGGACAATAAACCCAGCAATGTATGTTATGACAAGATGAGAATACTCATCTAGTGGTAAGGTAACAAGATTTTGAAAGAATTCATCATCAATGTCATCGGCCTCTGATTCCTGGTGATCCAATTGATGTGCGACAATATCTATAGATGTCTCGTTGTTTTATAAAAGTAAATATATCGCCCCCTCTAAGTTTTCAAAAGGTTTTGGCACCTTCTTGAATATAAAAAGAAAAAATGAATATAAAAAAGTCAAAAAATTTAAATCTTTTTTATTTGACTTTGACAAAAATAAAATCATAAACTTTTATTTTTGTCATAATTTTCTTTTTTTTTAGGATTAATTTTTTAAAAATTATTTGATACCTTGCGCTCTCCCAAAAGTATTTGTGTAATTTCTTATTTTTTTGGTAGAATTTTTATCGGTAGTTTCTTATTTTTTTTCCTAATATCAGTTTTGTATGGGAAACTTTTGGTGACACCTCAGGAAAAAGGAAAAAGTTCAGCTGAATAAGAATTGTATTTTGTTGATTTCAATTTGTTTGATATAAATTGGTTTCAAAGCAAGTTTATAAATTTAATCATTCATATTTCAGCATGTTTAAATGGACTTCCGAAAATTTGTATTTTATTGCCAAACTGTGGGTTTGGCAATAAAAAATGAATTTTGGTTTCTTAACGTCCATAAAAACATTCATCTTTTTAATCCTATATAGCTAATACGATAGTTAATACTAACAAGCTAACCGGTTCGGCACAACCTACTTGTTCCACTTTCTTATTTTTATTCTGCCAGAACCCTTGGCGTTATATATGTTACTTGCTTATAGATTGTATATTCTTTTTGTATGAGAATATTATTTTTGTGGAAAAGGCCCATAAAATAATAAAATTTATTTAAAAAATGAGTGTTGAAACATTGATAGATAAAGTCTGCCTGGTAGTTAATGATGTAGTTTTATACAGAGTAATATTAATCTAAAATTCGAACGAAGCGCGAAAGCTGTATTAATAAATAAATTAAACAAAAGGAGATCAAAAAAATTTATAAGATTTAAAATATGTACAAAAAGAAGATTCGAATTTTTTTTTGTTTTTACCTCTCGTGTCTTTCCTATTTCACTCCAATACTTTCTTACTCACGGATTAAATTAGTATTAAATAATTTTCCCACTTGCATTAGCCTTATAATAGTGTTTCAGAATAACTGTACTTTATATTAAGACCAAAATTTATATTTTTAAGTAACAAAAGGGCCAAATAAAACAAATTTAATTTTTATGTAATTTGAACTGGTTAACAGACCCCAGTAATTCTACATAAATGTTAAATTATGTGCGTTCAATTTTATAAGTATTTTTGGAAAATAAGTAATATATAATCCGTAATTTATAATAGAGTGCAAAATAATTCTGATTAAATTCTGGAGAATGCCCAAATTTTAGTTTTTACTTGAAGTTTTAATCTATTAATCTAGTCATTACGTTTATAATTGTAACATTTCTCTTACTAGTCATAACGCTATATAATTGTTTATTCAAACAATATAAGTGTAAGTACATCCTTTGAAATATACATTAGACATTGTCAATAATCGCATTTAATATTTTGTAATGATTTACAAGTATTTAATTAAAATAGTTCCACGTGGACAGTGGAAAGGAAGTTTCTTGCAATTTGCTTGATCTTCTGTAAATTTTTTTTCCATAACTACGTAATTTTGCGATTTTATTATTTCTGTAATAAATTTGTGTAAAAATTTTTTTTAACAAAATTTTCCGTTGGTATAAAGCTTATACGTTTCTTACTTGACTAGGAATATATATGCTCTCTGGGTATAACTGAAAATTTGATATCAAGTTATATTTTCATCAGAAATTATGCATGTGCTGGGCCATTCCGATTCAATATCTTTGCTCTATCCGCGCTATATTCAAATTTAGTTATCCGCGAATTTAAGTGTCTGTCTCAAAAAATATGATTACATTTCCGAGTTTAAGTCTTATCTCAAATCATTGGCTGTTCAGTATCGACGTGATCTTTATTTTTTTCACTTCTGTTGAATATTTTGAATATTTTCAGAAGTTCTTTAAATTTTAAATCAAAATTTTTGTTTGTTTCCTTAGCTACTCATTGGTTTAGTATGTATTCTGAGGGGCTACTTACCCTCATTATTCACAATCATCTTACTATATTTAATGAAATGTCATTCACAATTTATTATAACAAGTTGTGTAATAAGTTACAACTAGGTATAACACATTCTCCTTTTAGATATGCATTAGGAATCAATTAAAAAGTTACACTTAGAGTTGTGTAATAAGTTACAACTAGGTATAACACATTCTCCCTTAAGATATGCATTAGGAATCAATTAAAAAGTTACACATAGAGTTGTGTAATAAGTTACAACTAGGTATAACACATTCTCCCTTTAGATATGCATTAGGCATCAATTAAAAAGTTACATCTAGTAATTCAATTGTAATACCTAATTTCCGTTCTTTTTTTCAAAACCTATTTCCTTCCATTCCATGTAACTTGTAGGTTTGTATACATATAAATGTGTGCATACATATATATATTTATATATGAATCAGTATATGAATTTAAATAAGTTTTTTATTTTTTTTTCACTTTTAGGGAATCACCCAGTCTATTGCTATCTACCACAATACTATTTGTCGTTATAATTAAATTCTGATTGGTTGCGAAACATTATCTTCGTAGCTTTAATTTCATGAGTCGTATGTGTCATTTTTATTCTTTCGTTTCTGTAAATAAATATATCAATTAATATAAGGAAAATCTTCCTTAGACCAAATTCGACAGAAAAAAATGAGATCTAGGCAATATTATTATCGTTTCCAAATAATTAGCAAAAAAATAAACCTAGTTAAATGTCCTTATTTAGTCAACGAGAACCATTAACACTATTTATGTCCACAGCAGAGAATCTGGCGTTAAGTCTAGACATGAGCTATTTTAAGAGACATTCAAGTGACTCCTGAATAGGATGAAATATGTAAGCAATGTTTTATATATAGTATCATTTGCGTAATAAAGTTTATTCATATTTTCTCTAACCTTCGAACCCAATCAATTCATAAAATATCATATAGAAAAGTCTTTTTTTTTCTTTCAATATTTCTGGTGTTAAGCAAGCTTTAGTTTTATTATACCTTGCCGTCGACGATTTCTGATATTAAGGTAATAATAAATATATCTTCCATTGAATATCGACAATTAATTCAGATTAGATAGTTTTTCGTTTCTATATTCTACAATCAGTCTCATGTGTATTATTCAATGCTTAACAGTACTTACATATTCATTTTTTATTTTGTATGTTGTAATGTTATTTGAGTTTATACATGTTTACGTACTATTGTTCTTATTCAACACAATAGATTATTGGAAGCAGCATTATGTTCATATTACTTGATATTGTAATAAAATTTCTAATTACAATTGATAAGTAAAAAATTATTTGCATAAATTAAATGAGAAACTTGGATACATTTCTATTTTACCTAATAAATGTTTAATCAAAACTAGCTAGTTAGCTAAATTATTTCTTCTATAGGTGGCTTTAAATTGTCAAATCAAATTTATATCTTAACAAGAGAGTACCGAAACCATTTAAAACAAGAATCGAGCTAAAATGTTCTAACTTCATTTACCAGACATTCATATGCTAACCGAATAGATACTAACATTGGCAGAAATCGGCATCACAAGAGATGGCAACAACGGTCGTCTAGGTGAAATTAGAGAATAGGCGACGAAGGTTCAAGTATTAAATACATAAGATTCGCAGGTTTAAGTATTATAAATAATATAAATGAATATAAGTATTATAATAAATGAATTTTCATTATATTACGTATTTATTTTAAACATTATTTTTGAATTATTGAAAATGTTAATTGTGAAGAAATATCTAATTTATTGAATATATTAATAACATTAAATTATGGTTAATAAATGTAACAAGTACAGATTTGGCATTTGCATATACATACATATAATATTTATAAATTTAAAACGAAATCTGTTCTAATATAGATTTATTTCACAATACATTCAGTAAAGAAATATGAATATATCTTCTATTAAAAATAGATATAACCAATATTGGTTTCCAAAAACATTCCACATGCCCTTGAAATTTTCCAAATACATTTGTAAATTTATGTTGACCAACAGAAATGTTAATGTTTTCAAGATTATAGAAATAAAACTTGAAAACGAATTATTGAAACATGGAAAACTCATTACTTCTTGAACACTGAATTATTAGGTTCTAACTAACAGTTCAGATATCTGGATATGTCAATGGGAGCTTATGTGGTATTGAAACAGAATATTATCATTTCTTTCCTAACGAATGACGTGGTTTTTCTATTACAGTATGAGGAGATGAATTTATATCTGACAGATATTGTGAACGTAACGTAGAATGTGCTTCGATGAAGCTTTTTAATTTTCCTAAATTTAATGCCGCCCTAAACGTGGAAAACATGAAAAATTTAATTTTCTTTGTGAATTTTTGGAATATGCACACCTTCACCTTTCACCATCATTTTGCGGGTATTGCGTGTTAATTTGTTCGTTTTTTGCTCCTAAGTATTCTGTTTTCTTTAGGAACTTCTTATATTTTATTTTGTTTGTTTCTCAGTGAAACTAAGTTGATAAATGGTCAAAAAATTGGATGCCACCCTCATTACATGGATATTTTTGGGGTTTTTCTCTAATATTCGTGAAATCACTGAAAAAAAGGATTTATTAGATACCAGCCTATATATTATCAGCCTATATATTCATATATTCTCGTTCTAAAATAATTTTACAATATTTGTTCCCATATTTGAATCTGAGCAATCACTTGAAGATTTACGTTTGTAGTAAGATTTATTATTGTAGACAATTACGTTTGCTTTTTTGTGGAACCAAATCTTTGAAATACAAAAACGGTAACACGAAAGAATTTACGTAATATCATCAAATGATAATTCAAACAAAACTAATTTAATATTTTTCCTTCTTATGGTGTTAGCTGATGAGCACGTTCACACATTTGATTGGTTTAAATTAATTTTCTTTATGTAGTTAAATGTCGGAATTTGATGGAACGTATTGGTTTTATCCTCGGATTATCCTGAAATGTCACGTAATTTACTATAAATTTACGACAGAATATTTAATGGATCTTCCATAAAACAAACATATTGAGCTATTTTAATAGAATAGTTCAGGTCTTCGACTATTAAATAATTTTGTGCAGTTTGACCAATTATAGTATTTCGTTATGCTGCAACTATATTAGAAGTTATTCATTTTAAAATCATTTCCATATTTTCCATACGAAAATATTGAATAAGTTTTATTTGTTATATATATATATATATATATATATATATATATATATATATATATATACATATATACATATTGGTATTAGGAATAAAAAAATATCAATATAATTATAGATTAATTCAATATTTTCTCACAAGAGTGAAAGAGATTGAAATTTGCATATGCAAAAATTTAAAATTACATTTCTTTCAAAAAATTATCTTTTTTTTAACTACAAAAGGGTATAAATTTTTTGACTTATTAATATTACTCATTCAGAATTAGTGAAAGTCAATTCGCAGAATTGATTAAAAAATACTTAAAAATTAGAAGAAATTACTTTAAAAAGTACTCCTCATTACCCTTACTAACCAACAGGGTTTAAATAAATTCCACAGCGAGTCCAAAACTAAAATGAAATTGAAAAACTTCTTACTTCCAATGGTGTTGTTTGGGTGGTTTTCCGATTTTAACACACATTTTTTTATGTTTGATATATTTATCAAAACAGTTATTTTACTACAAAGGCTGATAACTATTTATTGGAGATATTGGATTACTGACTATACTTTACCAAACAAATGATTAGAGTTCAAATTTTTTATTCTTTCATTCATTCCAAACATGCATCATCCTAGTATGTGAACAAATATTATTCAAGACGTAAAGTATATATACGAGGCAATTTATGGAAAGTTGTATTTTCCATTATAAATAAAATAAATATGGGTAATATTATATTCTTTTGATACTTAAGAAAAACGAAAATATTTTCGGAGGCAAAGAGGCCGTGGAAAAAAGATCTGTATTTTCTTCTGCATAACTACATGGTCTTCCCGATAGTTCTAAACGTGCAATCAGTTATGTGTGTGTGTATATATATATATATATATATATATATATATATACATATATGTATATATATATATATATATATATATATATATATATATATATATATATATATATATATATATATATATATACATATATACACACATATAATTGACATATTGATTTATATGCACACATCTGTATGTATGTATCTGATGATAAATTTTTATTTTGTTTTTAAGACGCAGTTAGGTTTTTAACTTTTTTTAATTATTTTGTATGCTAAATTTTTGCCAGTATCGTCGAAAAATGTTAAGTTTTCTGGGTAATTTATTTCTCTAAGATCAAAATCTAAATATAATAAAGTGACTGATAAATATCTGTATCTATTAGTAAAATTGAGCACGATTGGTACTCAATTTTACCTTTCAGTTCTTGTCGATTCAGTTTCATGATTAAGAATTACCGTAAAACATGGTAAGTGATTTTAAATAGCTAAAAATATCACCAAGCAATCCTTGAAACTATATGCAAAATTTTAATCAGTAAAATGATGAAATAATGTAATTTAAAAAAAAAATTCACTCACTCATAATTATGATCAGGTTTCATCAAATTTCCGCAAATAAAGAAACCCAATCGAATGAAAAATGTGGATTCGGTGAAGTTTCAATAACAAAGATAAACTTAAATACAATGTATTAAATGCATTTTTTTTCTAATATGTTTTGGCGTAAAATCGTATGTACAATAATATGTAATGAAACTGGAATAAAATGATTATATCTATTTAAATAAAATACAAACATTTTGAAATGCAAAACTTTACTGATTCCTTCTATTAAGAAAAAATAAGGAATTTTAGCTGGTTTTTTTAGCCCTTTTAGAATTACTTCTGTAATTCTCTCAAACTACAAATTATTTTCATCGTAGGAATAATGTTTCCTATCCATAATTTTTTTCAGTACCCCTGGATTGTTAGCGAGTTTGTCGTTATGGTTTTGTGAATTTGGATAATTATTTTTTATATACATGTGATAAGAAGTAATGACGAAAATAAAATAAATTGATCCCCTATTTTAAGCGCTTAATTATTTGAGCGGTTTTTAAAAGTAGAGGTCGCATTTGGTTTTCTGTGTGATATCCACAATTTTTTTTTTATATTGTGTTCACAACAACAAGTTGAATAAAGTATATGCAAAATCCAAAAAAAAATTAATTTTTCATTAAAATAAATTCCTTAATATCAGGAAATTGGTTGTTAAATCGACGTGATAGTGAGAACTTTAATAATTACTTGCTTTTTTGTAGCAATTATAAATATACCTTGTAAATTACCAATATCTAATATGAATTTTATTATGAAATGGAATGCGGTAATGGCATTCAACATTTCTTGTAATAAAGTTTAAACGTATCCCGGTTGAGAGATATAATCATTGAACGTAGTGAAAAACACGCGAGTATACGTAAAGGTTTTGTTATTTCAAAAGGATTATGAACGAAATATAAGTCTAGTAGAATTTATAATGCTGTAAGCTATACACAAGGTGGAAGCCACCTTAAATTTAGTCTCGTAACTAAAAGTTGCTTCGTACTTCACACAAAGACTTGTCAAGTACGTGAATCTACATGATATTATTTTATTTTATACCTTGACTATTTGCTAAATATTATTTGTTAAGTCTGATCTTTCACTGAAAGGTTTAATTGTCAAAGCCGTACTTGTTTGACTAACATTTGTTATACACCTGTATCTTCGAATATATTGAGATAAAATTCACGTGGCAATAATGATCCTCGTCACATTGTTGTAAGTTTGGAAGATTAATTTCAGAATTAATATTATTATTAATTAAACACATTTATCGAAAGGTTTAAGTTTTAAATACAATTCAATTCTTTTGAAAATAGTTTTCTTTGGTTTTATTTAGAATCATCTTTCCGCAAAGTTATAGCTTTACTTGCGAATTGATCATCATACTAATAAAACCTCTATTCTAAAACTTAAATTAATATTTATGTGGTTTTTTATGTTCAAGTATATGCCTTAATGTAATAAAATATTATGTTGCTAGACGTAATAAAATGTTGTGTTTTTACATAAGTTAAAATAAGTGGAGTACTTTAAATGTCAGAGCGGAGCCCTGTCTGGCAGAGCTTACACCGCTGGAGTTTATTGGTCTCAATTACAGATTTCTTTTCTCGCAGTTTTTAAAAATATTTTGAAATGAATAAACACTTTGAAAGAATTTATACAAATATTAAAAAGTTATATTAAAAAAAAAGTTATATTATTATATATTTAACTTATAGCAAGTTACTTTATTAGTACTTTTTTCATAAGAATTTAGTTAACAAAACAGCAAGCAAATATAACTTATATTTTTTTAATAATCGCTAATAATTATTTTATTGAAAAAATTGCAGATAAGTTTATTTAAATTTTATAAGTAATTAAGCAGGAATACAAAAAAATATTTTTATTTCTGTTAATATGTATAAAGAAGAATGAAAAAAAATAATGAAATAGAGTTTATAACAAAATATTATTGAAATTTTAAGTGACAAAAACATGTTTTTTTACTTTATGTTATCAATTTGAAGTGACATTTTTAGTATTTAAAAAATAAGTAAAAAATAAAATGAACATATACCCGTTTTACTTCGAAAACTTTGCAATATTGATTTCTAAAAGAACTAGTGTGGAAGCAAAAAGGAAATGAGGTAAACAGGACACAATTTTTAATCCACATCTGATATGCATTAGTTAAACTACATGATCTTATTTAAAAACATCCGATGGTCTAAATATTTTATTAAAAACATTATTCTTGTCAATAGTTCTCTTTTAGTACAGTGATTTATTATTTAAATACAAATTTTCCTAATATCATACATTTATTCTTGGCCAACTTCTTGAAATAATAATAAGGAGTCTCTAAATAAATCGAGTAACTCAACCGACACTGGTTCATTTTACACAGTTCGTGGTAAGCTCTTATCGAAAAAAAGTTTACGTGATGATACGAAGAATTCCAACATGAATAAAATATCTTTTAAAAAACAGACTTCAAAAAAATAGGTTTTAAAAGGTAAAAATTAATTAACTTGAATAATTAACTCAAAATCGGTACCTACTTATTCGCAATAAATAACTAAGTTAATTATTTTTGAAGTCGGTGCCAGCACCGCCTATCAACTTAAACAAATATAAAATTTTATATTTAAAACACGCCCTTTAGGAATCTATTGTACATTAATTAGAAGTTATGGTTTTAAATTTACATTTTAATTTAAATTAAATTTTAAATTTGTTTAAGTTAGTCCAGTCAATGCTGGCACTGAATCCAAAAATAAGTAACCTAGTTATTTATTGCAAATAAGTAGGTACGTACTTCGAATTAATTATTCGAGTCAATTATTTTTTTTTAGTACCTCTTTTTTTGAAGTCGGTTATTAAAAGATATTTTATTTTACAATTTTTAATGATTAACCATATTAATCATCACACTATCACTAATATTCAATTATTTTCTTTCGTACAATATTGCATAATTCTTAATATCACGGACAAAAGCTAATATATAAATAATTTCTTCTTTGTCGAAACTTGGTTATCAACAATACACAGAAACGAAGTAATAGTAATAGTCGCCAGTGGTTAGCTGTTAGCCGTTGACGAGTTCCATTCTCAATATCCGAATCCAATATCATAGTAACAAATATATTGAATCACGATTAATTTACAACTATCCGTTACGGATTTGCACAATTCGTCTTCAGAACTCACCATTAGACCCTGACCTGGTGTAGTTATATGGTATAGTTATTTTGCAAAGTAACAGCAAATATTCTGAATCACGTTTAATTTGTTTCCATACGTTAAGAACTCAACATCAGACCTTGACTCGATCGAAGGTGCAGTTATTTGCAAAGTAACAATTATTAGTATCAAATTTTGCTTAAGCACGATGGATTTACTAACATAATTTAGTAGTAGCAACAATTACTGGTAGCAAATTTCCTTAATTACGAAGAATAATAAAAAATTGACTTTGTTACATAATCTGAGTTTATAACAGAACATTATTGAAATTTTATGTGACAAGGCACAACTTGAGAATAGGTTTTTTTTATTTTATGTTATTAATTTGATATTGACATACTTTGATTTGATTTACTAATATTGGTTAGTACATCAACTGTAATTAAGGAAATTTGCTACTAGTAATTGTTACTTTGCAAATAACTACACCTTCGACCAAGTATATTTCTATAACTCATCATCAGACTCTGACTTCGTAAGTGTTGTAGTTATTTTGCAAACTAACAACTACCCGTAGTAAACATTTTGAATCATAGTTCATTTACTGCATTTCGTTAGACAGTTCCATCGTTCATTTCTGTATCTCATCATTAAATCATCATCATATTTAAATGGGACCACCCCTAATGGACCTTCTTTTAAATAAAAAAGAATGATCGAAATAGGTCTACTCGGTAAAGACTTATCGCTGAACACACATAATAAAGAATGATTCCGACAAACTGAGAGCCTCCTCCTTTTTTGAAGTCGGTTAAAAACTATGACATGTGAATGTATTCACTTTAAATATCATACTCAAATTTCACTCATAACTTTAATAACCAAAAATAAATATCATAATATACATTACACTCAATATAAATTTTATGGTTTTCATTGTTTTTCTTATGAGATTCTTCAATATTTTCTATGGGCTCTATACTGGTACGTATGTTTTAACGTGTCGTACAATATCCATAACTTTTTATTAGTAACGATTAAAATTATTTTTGAACGAAATTAAAACACAATTTTAATGCAACAAAATTATTATAAAACAATATTCACAAGGCGAATTACCCAAATATATTTTTTTCTTAATAACGGATATACACGACAATTTTTTTTACTGAATGCGCTACTTTATCCGTTTGGCCAGTATTTTCTGTTATTTAATTCTTATATGAAGTTTCACCTACGTAATATAAGTTATAATACTCGATTTTTCATAAATACCTGATTTATGTCATTGTATTAGATACAGGTGCAAATTATCATTAGCTATATAAATTCCTGCAAAAGATAAATTTGCTCTTTACTCTTTTCTTGCGAGCAGTGTACTGCAGCATAAAGTATTTGTATGCTTTAATGTGTTTTAAATAATTATTTGCAATTGTACTTTAATTTATGTAAAATACTTCCAAGATGTGATATGTAGATTACTCTTACATTAACATTTAATTTCATTGTTATCCAATTAATATTATCTAAATTGCTCCCACTATATAATTTGCAACTAGACACGATATATTTATTTGTAAGGGTGGTTAATTTAGATAAGTGTGCCATGCAGAAATACAAATATAGTAGAGAGAAATGGATGAACCATTTTCATTTCACTTCATTTAATTTTATCCATTTACATGTCAACCAACCTGAAATATGAGGTTGGTTCACTTTAGGAGTCAGCGTTTTCTTCGCGTGTTCATAGAAGCATATGCGTCGTGTTCATAGCAGATTGTACAAATTATATGCAAATTCATTAACATTCGACCTACATATAAAGTAGTAAAAAAAGGGAAACTAGAATTGTTTGTAGTCGAGAAAATTTAGAAACAAATGGGGATTATTATTTTATATCTTTTATTATAAAATCCATATTTATTCCTGAACGATTTATTTTAATAGTTCTACCTAAGCTTCTTTTTTATTAAATTAGCTACGGTAGTCAACTACACACATAATAAAAGTATAGAATAGACTTTTCCGTACAGTGAAAATCGTTACGTATAAAATTATTTAGGGGCACATAACAAAAAATTCAGAACACCTAAATATTGTTTTTTTAAACATTGTCTTTCTCTTTGTTTGTTTCAGTAACGTAGAAAGTTACTAACTCATTCTGAATATTTTTTTTAATGAAACTATACGGATTCACTCAGTTACAAGATAGATGAATTTAATATTTAAAAAAATTAATTTATATTGCATTAGAACAATACTAACAATGAAGTACCCAACTGCGCATATTTTTAGTCGTTATACTCTTGGCAAAATGATCGTGGTCATCGTGTCAAATGTATTGCAGATGCGCCACAATATCCTCTATTGGCTCTTCTCCGGGTGCATTCGTAAAGGAGAATATCCATGACTACCTGGACCGGATAGATTATTTTTATCCGTTCTCTCACTCACGATATGTTTTTTCTTCACCCTATATCACCAGGCGTTCAATATTATCGTTGCTATGCTGTGTCATACATCCGATGAATTTCATTATGCGACTTTGAACAATATTGGACAAACGCTACCTTATACTTAGTTCTTATATGGCCGCATTAGTACGGGGCTCAGTTCACGATAGTTCAAGCATTCTTCTCCAAAATATCCACCTTTTTACTCTCCGTGTCGCTTAGTATCTATATCTCTGGGGCATAAGGGAAAATAGGGAACACTAATACTCAAACGAGTCAGGTTTTCGTTGTTTATATGTAGTAACTATATATAAACAACGAAAACCCGACTCGTTGTGTCCATATCTTTTCTAGCTAGTCCATGGCAGTCCTATAATTGCCATACGCATTTCGATTTCGTCAGTCCGTCCACCATTATTATAAACTAATACCCTTTGATAAAAGTATGTTTGAACCAAATTGCAATTCACTAGTTGTGTGATTTCGGGCGAGTTACGTCAGTAGGATGAACAATTAAATTTTTTTTCTTATTGGGGTTAACTTTCAATCCGTATTAAAAGCTAACATTTTTCATCCTTTGCAGAAGAGTTTTTTTTTGTTGAATACTAGTAAAATATACAGGGCATAGTAGAAATAAGACAGGGGATATTATCATCGTCATATAGAAGATTCAATACTTTTGGGTACTGATCGTAATTCCACCTGCCCAGTTATCAAGAACAGGTAATATATTCTTAACAAACTAATCCATTTTCATAAAAACGCCTAAGTAAAATATTTCATTTTCATAAAAGCGCCTCCTGCAAAGTACACCTCGTATAAAGTGTTTCGACGTACCAATCTTCAGTAGCATTTCTCAAAGTTTTATGAATTTAATCACATTAAATATCTTGAAATTGTTAATATAGCAAATACAAGTGAGCCCGTTGAATTCCCGGGATTTCTCAATAATGTGAATGACCCTTAGATTTGTTCGCCGGTCCTAAACCCTTTACGAAGCCTGGCTGTTCAGGTGCTGTCTTTTTAGACACAAACATTTTGAGTTTTTACGGCTAATTTCTTCAGCCATACGCTTGTCTATTACATTTTGTTGCACAGCAAGTAAAGATGTCTACCTCTTATTGTCACGAGGCTTTGATAGTCTTAACCGAGACATCAACTATCCCCGTGGCTTTCACCGCCTTAATATATTTAAATGTAGGTCTAAATTCATTTTTTACAATGTTTGGCTATATTTTTCTGTTCGTTAGTTCTACTGGTGTAAAGTTCTACGACTGTCGATCCTAGAATCATGATGGACCATAGTCTTATTATATTGATAACTGCAGTGTGAGTTTTGATGAAGAGGATTTTTTGATGTAATACCCTGAATTCGTGGCAATCTGTGCTTGCTTCGCTTTTCCCGAAAAGGTCTTGAAGTTGTGTATTTTGAGCTCACTACGTGCAGCCTGAATCTAAGCGGACAAGTTTTTCAAGATTTTTAATACTTCGCCAATCGCTTTTATTTTTTTTCTCCTTAATAAGAGCAAGAGTCCTCTCGCTCATCTATTAATGTATTTTTCTTGTCTTTTTTGATGCTTCAGACTCTTTTCGTGCCATTTTCTAATAGACAGTTTGTTCAACCTCGTAACTCATTTGCACTTGTACACTGGCTCCATTTTCGTTCGAGAAAGTTTTGACTTACGTTTCGTTTCAACTCGTTTTTGTTTCTCAAGATTTTTGGCTCCTCTTAATTTCAACTGTAATATATAGAACAAGTGTTGATAATCTGAACCGCCGTCTATTCTAAAAAGTATATGGGGATACAGTATTGGAGATTTCCAGAATGTAATCAGAATGTTGTCCACTTGCAGAAGATGATATCTCCCAGGTGAAGTTCAGATATATGGTCTGCCTGGTTGGTTCAGGTTCAATTAAAAGATCAGTTCAATATCACTAAGTTATTGTCGTTTACAAATTTATGGGCGGTCGTTTTTTTATCGAGTTATTACCCAGTACGGTGTAATTACAGAAATGTTTAGTACATCTTCATACATCGATAAATGGTGGCGCAACGAGAAGTTCCAAATGGACATAGATTGGCGAAATGATTATTTGCCGATGTAAAGTGTAAAGCGTTGCGAGATGAGTAGACGTTTATGTAAACAATATTAATGTGAACAGGCGCACGAGTGTAGATGTAATTTTTGGTCGCGTTCCGCACATAAAATTTTTTAATATTTTATGTATTCGGTACAAACTTATTTTGTTTCCTCAATTTCCTTAAAAATTTCATCTATTTTTAATATTTTCTATTTAAATACTGTGATAGATTTAGCCGCAGACTATATAAATGTGGTTGTTAGATATTTCACTATCTACACGTATAATAAATCTATTGGATTTTCCTATTTGTATATTAAAGATATTTTGGGGAAAAAATTTAAAGAACATGTGGATATACAGGGGTGAAATGGGAATAGCCAGAGGTGTATTCATCGTTGTTGTTTGTCTTCCGCATATAACATTTTCGACATTCTACATTTTTGTTATAAACTAGCTTTTTTCCTTAATTTGTATATAATTTTGATCAGTTTTCAATATTTATAAGTTAATAATTTTAGTTAGTTTCATAGTAAGCAGTTTAAATTTAATTTCTCGTTCTTCGTTTCCTGTACATATTATATAGCTGTAAAATTGGTGTGACTGTACACCAAAAGTTTTTACAAAAAAAAACATTTAAGATAACACAAAAGAAATAACAGAACACGGAAATATTATTTTCGGAGTAGTTGTCCTTTTTATATGTTCGTGCATCACGCAAGCATAGTTAGAACGATTTCCACATGGAAAATAAGATATAGTAAATTGACGTTTAAATAAGAAATTTACTTACTGAAAAAAGTTTAATTTTATAATTAGTGAAATTAGTGGCGTTACAAGCATTAATCTTTCAAATAACTTGATAATACTTTCTAAAGTTTTACATACGAACCAAGTCGCGGGCATAGCTAGTACATAATACTATATCTTGAACACCATTGTTCATTTTATTGGGTTATGAGTTCTAGTATAAATAAATATTGTACCTATTGGTTAAGTTAAAATATTTAAATTTTGTTTCTAAATATGTGTTACTTTATTGTCTCATTTTTCTATAATTATAAAATATATGTAAAGTAAAAACAAAAATTTGTAAGTAAATGAGTACGTTGAAAATTATCCAAATACAAAATTTTGGACAATGAATAACAGCCAAAAATGGCCAATTATACATAAAAACTAAATATATGGCAAAATATAGCTTTAATCTAATTTACTTGCTAGTGAAAATAAAATTTAGAGTTCACGCTGTCATATATGAAAAGTATTAAATTTTCATAACCCGCCTTTCGGAATATTAATCGGTGGGTTTAAAAATTAAGAGGTTTTCTCTCTACAAACTTCATTTTGAGCAGTAATAATAAAATTTCATTCAGTTTTTCAAAATATTGAAATTAAAATAAAAGTTAATTTGGTGTGGAATAAAAAATTCATATAAATTTAAATTATTCCTTTTACATTTTGTTGTATTAATTTATAAATACCACTGTCAGTATTTTTTTGTCATTTTAATTTTGTTTAAGCTTCCCTTTCGATATGGGAATTTTAATATTGCCCAGAATTGTAATTTTAATATTATTATTACTACTTATTAATGAAAATAAAAAAAAAGATAACCTATGATGTTGCGACAACTATTAATAAATAATATAGGATATGAAAATTGTCCTTTTAAATTTTTTTTTATAAATTGGAAAAGAAAACGTCAGAAGTAAATGAAAATCTTCTGTTTGATTGATTTCAAATGACTCTATCTTCGATTCTATTCCACGACTTTTAAAATAAAAATTATTGCTGAAGATTACTTCGAGTCATATTGGGTTATATTTTTAAATATTGTTTAAAATCCAATTCATTTACTTTTTAAAACTTTATCGAAATGAGAACTTTATCTATCACTGAAATCATTAAAAAAATAATAACTTGAATAAATTTTAGAAACGTTTTTCTATTTTTTTTTAAAGTTTTACATATATTTGTCATACTTTCATCTCAGTACACAGGCACGTAATTCCTGGGAATGAAATTATTTGTTCCTTCATGAAAACAACCTATTTTCATTAATTTTTCCGATAATTTTTTTATATAATTTCATAATTTTTCTTAAATAAGATTTGATGGAAAAATTTACACATCACCTTTTTATTGCACATATTTTTATTCTTTTAATATTTTAACATAAAATTTTTACTTATGAAAATTAAATTTTTTCTTAAATTTTAAATTTATTATTATTCCCTTTTGGATAATAATTGCACGATTATTTTAAATATGTATAATATTGAAGTAAAATATTAATAATCTAAGGTGTCGTTACAAAAGTTAGCTGTCTACCGAAAATGTTTAAAATTACTTTGCATTAAAAAGATGAACTGAACATAAAATAAATTAGTTTTTGTGAGTAAGTAATTGGTTGAATATGCGTTTTAGTTAAGTTTGTCTTTTAAAAAATAAATGGCTACGAGTATAACCACCAATAAAACCAGGACTTATTGAGTTATAGCTACGAAGGAAAAAACTAATGCTTGTGGTATGCGTTGTAAGTACATTCCCTTCAGTAATTTACATACATATCTTTACATTATAGACTAGCAAGCTACGATAATTGATAGTCATGCACTTACCCAGTGCCTCGCAAAATTACATTTTCACATGATACAACGTGGATGATAGCTTTAAGCATAAAATATTCCTCTACATCTCTTTATCATCTTTTACTCTCATTTATACCAATATTATTCTATCGAGAAACTATGGTATTTATTTAAGATAAATAAGTATCATAGTTTGTTCCTGTCATGTTTGTGTTGGCTTCAAAGTCATTTGTTATACTCTTGCCACTTTTGTCTTCAATCAAAGTTTTCGGCCTATAGTTTCTCGACTTTTACAAAAGAGTGATATAATATTGTGTTTTCGACTAAGTCGTTAGTTAGCTAATTTTATGAGAAAGAATCGAAAAAACTTATAAAAATCGGTTATGAAACTTTGCACAGTATAGGTAAATATAACTGATTTCCATAAATGTTTCATACTTATTTTTACCAGGATTATTTCGAAATTAAGAAAAAAAAACATTTAAGATAATCTTTTTTCGCTTTTTTTTATTTTTAATGGTATAAGGACCTATTTACACCCTATTTTTTATACACCCTGTTTTTATGATGTACGGAACTATTTTATCATTCAATTATATTCTTTATAAGTTATTGGAAAAATTTAGTTTATGAAACATAATTGGTAGGTAAAAAAAGATATGGCAGAAAATTAATCAATTCACTCGTTTAAAATACAAGTTTCTAATTTACATTAGGATATACAATAGTAAAAATGTATGAAAAATCGTCTTACATTAATTTTACCTCTTAAGCATCATATAAGTGTCACTTGTCGTTCAATTTCAGTATATACAACGAGGCGTTCAGGGTATATTATTTATTTATAATATACTAGCGATCGGTCGTGGTCGATAGTAGCCGAAATTCGGCTATGAGTCTTTAAATTTTTAAATTTGAACGTTATTGAGATTCTTTTGTTAAATAGTATACCTTTACAATAGATGCCTATAAAAATGTAATGAAATTACTGAAACTCCGAACAGAAATGACAAAAATGGTATGTATATGACAAAAATTTAAGTAATGTAATGTACTTGCCTATTTACTTTGTTGAAAACACTAATACGTAAGTGAGAGTAAGTCAATTCACATTGCTAATACAACATTTTCCTTTTGCAACAGTTGTATGCTAAGCAAGCTGATAGATTTTTTCTTTTGCAACAGGTGTATGTTAAGCAAGCTGATTTCATTAATATATATAATATCTATTACACAAAATATAAAATAAACGCTTTTTTGCTTTTAAATACACTCCACAGACTATTGGAAAAGGAATATTTGAAATCATACAAAACTCGTTCGGGAAATCTGACATTTTAAAATTCTTCGAAAATCTCTACTCTGTACGACTGTTTGACCATGGATTATTAGATGTTTGATATTGACAGTATGAAATCAAAAAATTAATCTTTTATTTTTGAACGTAAACAGTGGATTCAATGCATTTGTAATACATGGCTTAATGTATATTTAACTCATACATATATATATATATATATATATATATATATATATATATATATACATATATATACATATATAGATTTTAGCTGTGCAAGCCTTCTCCATATAAACTTTAACTGTGCTAAATATCACATATATATGGATTTGTATATTTATTTCACTGTATCTGGATTTAAGAGGTTTAAAAAACTATAAGTGGCTTAAATTGCATAATCTTACAAATTGAAGTATCAAATATACAGACATTCCCCTGGCCTGTAAAATATCTAGTCCCTGCGCATATCCATTTCAAACTGTAGAATAATGTAAATACAAAATACAAAAATATATAAAAAAAACATATATATTATTTATGTGAAATATATATGCTCTTATAAGTAAAATCAATAAACCACATTACAGGAAACCACATTCTTCCTCGTTAACACCTGCCAAGAAGATACTGGTGTGTTAATCACACTGCACTCCCATAGACTACTATTAAAATTTCTGTGAAACGTAAGCCATGGATGTTTTTTCTGGACTCTAAATTCACGTACAGATCTTGTGGAATATGGACAAGTTTTTTTATAAATTTATTTCAGAAATGCAGTTCAGCCCTTGAATGGATCTTATGAACATTCAATAAAATCAAAAGATTTTGGTCTCTGTCGAGCTCCACGTATGTGTTCAGCCTATTCTTGAGGAAATTAAATCTTGGAGTTTAGATTTACGAAGGCTATATTTTGATCGTATTCCAGATATGAGTAAGTGATATGAGGTAAGAGGTCTCTTATCGGGAAAGTAACTGTGGCAGATTCCAAACCATTGTAGCAACGAACTGTGTAGCGACTAAGGATAAAAAAGTTTTTCGACTCACTGTTACTTCATAGGTATTGTCCCCGATCACACGAATCTTGAATGAGAATATGATTTATTGTCTAATTTCACACCTTTTCTTCTCTTATTCGTGGACGTTTTACATCAAATATGGTTTTCAGCTTAATCCATCCACTTAATCAATTATCTTGGTTATACCTGGTGGCATAACTATTAAACTGAGATAATATTCTTGTCCTCTGGTCCTTACTTGTCATTTCAAAATATTTAAAATGATCACTATTACGATCATCGCCGACTTAATTATTCTAGGGTCTGCAGGAGCCGAAATTTCTTTAGAACATCATCATTCTGCCCATACATTTTCTTTTTTCGTATTTTTACCCGTCTCGTCATTTTCGGCCATAATTTGACGAACTAAGTCACTATACTAACTAAAACACATCTAGCATAACCTCACGTAATATCAAACGTCGCGGGACTAACAGATAAACGCAAAAAATTTGCAAAATGGCGAAAATTATCTAGTGAGAGATGAACATTTATCATTATTGCTGTGAACACCTGTGATGCTGATCATTCTAGCCCGGTCGGTAGTCGAGATTATTAACTGTATATATATATATATATATATATATATATATATATATATGTCTGTCTGTATTACATTAGAATTGGTCATTAGTTACATTGGTTCAATTGGGTTAATATTAAAATTGACCAACAGGCACTTTGGTTTATATAGTTTTAAATTGATTATGTATTTTATTTCACACAGTTATTTTAAAAACTATTTTGAAGCATTTTTCAGAAGATCTAATTTATTTACAATAATAATTTTTATTATAACGTAAAATTTGGTTTCACTCGACTTACGAGCACTATTCATAAAATATATTAAAGCAATTACAATTCTGCAATTCTGATCATTCCTGACATATGTAATATTCTATGTCAACTGCTATTTTCCTCCCCAGTTAAAAGGTGTATTTCGTTGCTAGATATTCCTAGAATATTAAACGATATAATATAGTGCCCCAATGTCAATGTTTTATCTATTGCGGTTATTGGTTCTATTTAAATAAATGGGAAGTGTTTTTGAAAGAATACATGTATTGGATATATTAGCTTTTATTAAAAAATATTATTTCTTCGTAATTAAATTTTATAGATTTTTGATTAAACAATTGGGTAACTTCAAACTTAAGATGATGGGAGTTTTTTTTTTAATTTTGATTGCATTAGCCTATAGATATAGAGCGAAGCAAATGATAGTCGAAGAAATAGAGGTTCGCAGACTATGGCGGACGAGGCAGCACATACCATTTAAGTGAAAATTCTCGAGTTTTTCCACCCGTTTCTTTTGTTATGTAGGGCCGAGCATTGCCATGTAAAAATATACTTTTCTTTTATATGTAATTTAACTAGTTTGGATATGTTCATTATTATTTTTAATGAAAAGCACGTACAGGGGTAAAACCTCTAAATATTTCCTAAAAATGTTATAAAATAATATTTGCTGCAAATAAATATTAATTTCTTATAACTAATGTGTTGTAAGTCCAGACATTGTTGATTCCACTTCAATAATAAGTTTTAGGCAAATTAACATTACTTTCAATGCCTATTCGTGGGTATCAATCTATGGTATCTAGTGCTAAGTAACTACAAAAACCTATCGAGTACAAGTAGAACTCGGACAATGAGAGTTCCGTACACATTTCGGTACTCGTAAATATTTAAACATACGTAGCATTTCCTTTGAACTACATAGAAATTTGACAACGTGAATATATTTTAAAATATTATATACTATTTTTTCACAGGTCTAAAATATGGTGCACATTGCTGAAAAACCAATTGGTATATTCACCCAGGCATCTTTTTCCCCGTCGTGATATTTCCATCTTATCTTCTCAATTGAATTTTTTTTCCTACATCAGTTAATACCTATACTTGCCTCCTATATTTGCCATTTTTATATCAAATATGAAAGTTATGAAATATATGAAAAGTTAAATGACGAAATTTGCAGAATAAGAATTTCATAAGATCAGGGCTTTGTTCTGAGAATTAAATTCATATTTTAAGCGTTGCATTGCAGAAACCAAATCGTTGAACACTTTGATATCTGCAGAGCATTACACAAACGAGTTAATATCATTACCATAACGCATGTATTTATTTCTACTTGCTTTTTTTATTTTGCTCGATTTTCTATAACAATTTTCAAAGGTATAGGTAACCACTAAACTTTATGTGTTTGCAACACGCATGTGACTGGTTTTTATATTATACATTCTACATTACTGTTTCATATGATATTGGAAACCCAGGGATTATAGTTCCTTGATGTCTACGTCACTTGAGAATAAGTAATTTTGATACCTATCATCCGATATTAAATTTTTGCTCCTTCAATATTTAATATTCTCTCTCAGATACGAAGCTTTTTATATCAGAGAGACCTTCGCTCTCGACGTTTTGGAATAAAGCCGTGCGTTAAGGCTTGTAAAATAAGAAATATTTTATGATTTCACAGCACGCGCGTAAGAGACAACTTAAAAAATAGACAACCGAATCTTTAAAATTAATTCCTGCATACTCTCTAATAAATATCGCATGTGTATCGTCTGATGATGTAATCGCATATATATATATATATATATATATATATATATATATATATATATCTTATCCTCTATATAAATAAGTGTATTAATATATTTTAATATTCATAGACACTTGTACTTCTGATATTCGAAAACTAATTGATGTTATCTGTGTATTATGTGTATTATACAATAGTTAACTGTAATTATGTATTCGCATTTTATTTTATATGTTGCAATTTTGTAGCAGTTTATATATTTTTAGGTAATATTGCTTCAATTTACCACAATCGTTTGTTTTATTACTTAGCTAGTGTAGTAAAATTTGTTGGTGCACTTGACGAATAATAAATCATTAATAAATATAGTTTGAGTAATTTTTTATAATTTCTTTCATTAATTGTCAAAACAAATTTAACTGTCAATGACAGAGTACCGAAGCAATTTAATATTTTAATGCTACAAGAATCCAAATAAACCTTCCTAACTTCATCCATAAACTAATCAAATTAGATATTGACATTAATAGAAATCGCCATTTCAAGAGGTGGTAGCAAAGGTCATCCACGTGAAATTCACAACTGATAGAAGAATATTGAAATCTTAAATACATGAAATACGCGGGCTTAAGTATTATAAATAATTAAAATATATATTCATCATAATGCTTGTTTATTTCAAACCTTAATTCTGAATTACTGCAAAGGCTGATTGTGAATAAACATAAAATTTATTGAATATATTAAAATTTTAACTTAATAAAATGTGGTTAAGAGATGTAACGAGTACAGATATGACATTTGCATATAGATACTTATAAAATATCTAGATATTTATAACGAAATCTGCTCTAACATAGATTTGTTTCCCAATATCTTAAGTAAAGGACTGTGATTACATCTTCTATTAAAAACGTAAGTAACCAGTATTCGCTGATACAAACCATGTATCAAAAATTTATCCGTCTGTGGAACAGACGGATAAATTTTTTGAAATATGTATATATATATATATATATATATATACATATATATATATATATATATATATATATATATATATATATATATATATATAATATATATATATATATATATATATATATATATAAATTTAAGTAAACCAACAGAAATTTTATTGTTTTTTTTTTAAATTATAGAACTAATAAAATAAATTATCGAAAGTTGAAAACTCGCTACTCTTTAAATACCAAAATAATTAAGTTCTGGACTAATAATCCAGACATCTTAGTACATCAATCTGAACTCATGTGGTAGTCAAACAGAATATTACCATTGTTTCTAACTAATGCATACATTCACCAATGCATACATTCACCAATAATTTTGCACATATTGATTGTTGCTTCGCTCGCCTTTTGCTCCTAAGTATTCAAGTTTTCTTCGTGAAATAATTGTATTTTGTTTTGTCGAATGTTAAAAAAAGTCGGATGCTACACTCCTTAGAAAATCGGAAATTTTCGGGGTTTTTCTAAAATATTCATGAAATGACGATTAATTAACACCAACCTAACATACTCATATACTCTAGTCTAGTTCTAAAAATAATTTTATTATGTCTGTTCATTATTTGAATCTGAGCGATTACTTGAAATTTCCTAACAAGTCACATGTTTTTAAATACTAGTCATTTTGTTTTCCAAAAGCAATTGCCTTTTCTATTTTGCAGATTCTAGTATTCGAAATACAGAAATATAGTGAATTTGGCTAATAAGCAGGTTCGAAATCTTAACCGTATAAAATAAATTTTCTCTATGAAGTGTTATACAGAAATTCGGGGGAACGTATTGGAACAATTATTCTTGAATGTCACATATTTACAACATATTTAATAGAGACTTTCATAAAAATTGTATTGAATTATTTTAGTACAACAGTCCAGGTTCATAACTAAATTAAATAATTATGTGCGGTTTGAAAAATTATAGTTGGAAATATTTCCTTATGCAGAAATTGTATTTGAGGTTGTTTATTTTGAAATCAGTTTTATATTTGCGTACAAACATTTTGAATAAACTTTATTTGTTATAAATATTTTCAGATTAAGAACGAAATAAAATATCAAAAAATTTGGAGATTAATTCAAAATTTTTTAACAAGAGTGAAAAGGATATAAATGTTTATATATACAAATTGAAAATAAACTTTCTTGCAAAAATTATCTTTCGTTAACTGCAAGAGGGTATAAATTTTTTGACTCATTTATATAACTTATCATATTACGTATTTATCAAAACATTGTAAATTACTAGCATTTATTCGATAACTAAACATAGTTTAACAACAAAATTATTTGACTGCTTTTATTCATTCCGAATAGACACCATTTCAGTATGTGAACAATTTTTATTCACGAAACATAAAATATTTATTTGGGACAAATAAGGATATTCGAAGCAATTTACAAATATTTGTATCTTCGATTATAAATAAAATTAACATGAGTAATATTATAACCCTTCGACATTTAGAAAAACGAAAATTGTTTCCCAGACAATAACTGTACTTTTTTTCCATAATAACAAGGTGCGATCGATATCTAAACGTGCGATCGATGTCATTTTCCTACGGATTGGAAACAAATTTGATTTTGTCTTGATGAAGATGTTAAGTTTTCCAGGTGATTCAATTCTCTAAGATCAATTGGAATACTATCAGATGACTGACGAATATCTGTACTTACTAATATTTATCTAAAGGTATAACTGAACACCACTTACCTTTTTATTTTCATGACTATTACGAATTAATGTAAAATGTGGTAAGAGATTTTAAATAAGTAAAGAAATATCATTAAGCAATCCTTCCAATTATATGCATGAAAATTGTAATCAGTAGGATTTCGAATTAATGAGAAAATTCATTCACTTATAATTAAGATAAGGTTTTATAAAATTTCCGCAAATAAAGAAACCCAATTGAGTGAAAAATGTAGGTTCGTTGAAGTTTCAAATAATAAAGATAAACATAAATGCAATGAGTTAAATATTTTTTTTCTCACATATTTAAATATAAACATTTATGTCTAATTGGTTATAACAAAACTGAAATAAATTGATATTTATTTAAAAAATACAAAAATATTTACATGCGATAATTAACTGATTCCTTCCAGTGCGGTGAAATAAAATATTTTGGCCGACTGTTTTTTTTCATCCTTTCGGAATTACTTTTATAATTTTCACAAACATCAAATTATTTTCATCATAGTAACAATATTTTCTATCCACATTTTTTTCAATATTCTTTAATTTTTAACGGGATTCTCGTTTTGTTTATATGAATTCGGATAATCAATTGTAGAGATATAAATGATAAGAGCTAATAAAGATAAATACGAGAATTTAAACCGCTTTCTTAGGCAGGTCATATATTTAAGTGATTTTCTATCATATTTGGTTGTGTGCGATATATCCGTATTTTTCTTTTATCAAATGTTTATTGGAATTTAAATCCACACATATAATTAAATTGTATAAAAACCGGATTTTGTTTGTTTGTCTTTTTGTCTGTGCACAACTTCCTCGTCCACCGAAATCAAAGTACCGGCTGAACCGATTTGGACGCAGTTTTCATTAATGTATTTAAATTAGCTTGGGCTAACATTAAGGCTTGTTTCATTTCAATCGATTCACAAATAAAAAAGATACCTCAATCTCTATTTTATGTTCTTTGTCCACGCTAATGTCAGAACCGAAGAAAACGATTTGGCTGCCAACGTCATCTATTAGTGTTTTTAGTTAACTTCATGTTTTTAGAGTTTAGAGAGAAAAAAGAAAAAACACTAAAAATACTAATAACTTTTCTTACACCGAATTCTATGCGAATGAAGTTGTAGGCAGAGCTAGTTAAGAATAAAATTTTATCTGCTCCTCAACGGCATTGAATTTAACCAAATGATTTCATAAATTTATAGGTATTCAAACTACGACAAGAAATGTTTTTATTCTTTTCACCCCAGCTTTGTATCTTCAGCCTGATTTTGTAATATTATGGCCTAATTTGGATTATCCCTTTCTTTATTTGAATGGGCCCAGTGCATAATATAATTGCTGAACAATGCACTGTCATGATTTTATTTAGAAAATGTGGGTCTAATGACAATCTAATTAAGAAATTTTGGTATTATTAAACTCGTATTAAATCTCTCCCTTAATAAAATCAGGGTGCAATATTGGAGCCGTGAGAACTCCTCTTCAGTGAAGAACAGCAAGGATTTAAAAAAAGTTTTATTTCAGCATAAAATCGTTGTAATTGAGGTAAAAGTTATTTAAAATCCAAATATATATGTCTAGTGTTATAAAATTATGAAAATATATGTGATAAAAAATAATAGAAAAGGACCAATTTCTGAATCTTATAAAATTATGATCTTTGCAAGTTATTTTATGGCCATCACTAAATTCCATGAAAAGAAAATGTTAATTATTGCACGCGTAGTTGGGGTATAAGTTTTGTTTTTCAGGTGCACAACGTTTAAATTGAAAGCAATAATTTCTAATAAAAAATTGGAGCAAAATCTTCAAAATATTTTAAGAGCATGATTTCTTTAAAATCGAATACGTGATTTAGAAAGCTTTCGTCCAACTTTACTAGTTTTATGATTCGGGTTTGACATATGTTTCTTAGTAATTTTTTTCTTTATAGCCATAAAATGCTATAGGTAGCAGTAGACGACTTATAATCATTATACCACACCAATGCCACACTTTAATATTAAAACTGTTTGAATTAAAACAAATAAATACTGAATATATTTGGCGTTAATTTTGTAGAAATTCATTATTCACAATTAAATGAAACTACGTGATGTAGTATTATTTCTACTATCTTTAATTTCTTTACCACGACCTAGGTTTCGTTGTATTACAACATCTTCAGGTGGGATATTAGCAATTATTATTAAATCATTGCTATTTGCTACGCCTTTTATATGTCTTGCAATTTGATGCCCATTGAGGTGAAAACTACTTTTTGCGTCGACATTTTTCAACACTGTCTAAGTATATATTTTTCCCTTAAACTTATTTTCCGTTTCAATATTTTAGATCAAAAAAATAAGTCAAGTTAAATCTACCGAAAATATATAAAGTTCAGAAATTACAAACAATTTTTTGATATATGAATATATGTATAAATGTATATATATATATATATATATATATATATATATATATATATATATATATATATTGAGACTTGACTTTATGCAATGGCATTTTTATTTGTTCAGCAATGTAAGTACTTTTTTTCAGTAGATCAAAAATAACCCTATTGACAGAGGAGATTTAATACAGGTATGGAGTGGAAAATATTTAAAATAAAAGATACTATATAAATCAATCTGTATACTCGGTAGACATGAATGGTATTAGATAAAAGATTAAAATAAATAATATAAGACAGAATATCGGTTACGAGTGAAACGCTGTAAAACAGTTGTCTTGTAAATTGCAGTAATATTTTCACTGCTTTTTATACACTGCACATCTCCTTCTCATCTGCTTTGTAATTAAAATATTTTTGTGCAATGGTAATACCTACATGAAATACATTAGTGGACATTTGCTTTATCGGTTTTAGCGTTAGTTTTCAGTGATTTTGACATTATTGTTTGGAAATTGCTAAGAAATACAAACCAGGTAAAAAAGTTGCCGCAATATACAGTAAATGGTGTATCTGAATATTCTTTTTATTCTTTATTCGTCAATTTTGTAACAACACGTTCTCCTATGTCTAATTCTCGTATTTCTGATCGTACTTCATTTGAATCAACTTGTAAACAGCACTTTAAGTAAATTATTGCAACCCAGGTTTTGAAATCAATACGGATTATCGTTCCATGTATATCTTGCTTACACCATAACGACTATGATAGTTCTGATGATATATAGAATTTAAACACGAATGTTTGTGTGTAGCACAATAACCCATTTACCATTACATTGATTTTACATATTATAAATAAAAGACAAGTCATCAAAAAAGGTGGTAACAAAAAAAATTTGCATAAAGTTTGCAAATATTTTTCATGCATTTATGTAAAACTTTTCATTCATTTTATCAATAACATGTTTAATTCGAAACTACACTTCGATATCGATATGTATTTGTCGAGAAATTTGTATTTTTCTTTATTTTTTTATTTGAAGCGACTTATACTTGACGTTACAGTCAGGAAATGCACACAAATATTTGTATGTATTTTAATATCAAGTACAGTCGACGTCTTGGATAAGTTCATTTAATTTTTGCTTGATTGTATCTTTATACTATTGTTTACCTCTATAGTTTGTAGTGCACAATAATCTCGGGTCATGTCTATACGTAGTAAGAATAATTTTAATTTAACACCATTGCTAATATCTCTTCTGAGGCGTTTCATACTTGATAAAGGTAATCGTTTAATAGATATAACACTTTAAAAATTGTTAAAGCCAGCATCGAATGTCATAAACTCAAACTTACGTTAAAAAATACTCATATTATTGACAAAGAAAGACTTAAATTAGAATTATTCCAATATTTATTGTGAGGGTCAATATGTTATATATGTGTCGTGCCATACAAAAGCAGCTTTGGTTTTGTTTCTACACCGGAAAGAATTCAATGCACTCGAAGTAAGACGCTTTGGTAAATTAAATTTTCCGTTATCAATAATAAAAAGTGTAATTTTTTTTAGAAACTGATCATACGAAAACCATTCTATTCATCAATTTTACGCAAATTA
This sequence comes from Druceiella hillmani, assembly GCA_039881145.1. Lineage (NCBI taxonomy): Eukaryota > Metazoa > Arthropoda > Insecta > Lepidoptera > Hepialidae > Druceiella > Druceiella hillmani. The sequence continues at coordinate 3,270,371 of JAYKKI010000130.1, forward strand.
AGAAAATTGTTGCTATTGCTAATATTTAAATTGTTACTTCAAGCTATCCAGCACACATACACGCATTTAATAGTATAAGTACATATATTTGAAAACGATGATTCTTTTCAAAGTTTAATACCCAGAAACAATTATTTTACTTTTTCCTTCAAAATTATACTCTACAAACAGTGATAGTTTCATTTTGCAAAATACGTTTGTACTGTTGACGGTATTAATATTAAATAAAGTGCAATAAACAAAAGTGTATATCTAAATTAACCTTCTTGCGCTTAATCAAATAAACAAAGCCAAGGTCTTGGGTTACGTAGATATCTACCGGGTCAATGAACTTTGCGATCCAAACTTGGAATGTACTCGCTGAAGGATCGTATTTACCTTTCGTGTACAAAACCCTTGCTTTGATATAGAGTTGCCCACGTATCATTTGCATACCCGTTTCAGCTCTGTATGTGTTTATACGGGGTCGGTTTTCGTTACCGTTACCTTTGTTACCTGAGACTTTAGCGGTGACTGCCTCCTGCTAACTAACTAGACGAGTTTAATTTCAGAAAGGCTATGACGTAATACAACGCGTGCATACGATTTATAGGTTTAGTTCGTCGTATTATTTTTTGATACAATCACTTGTGCAATATTATATGATGGTACTACTAAGTATAGAGTAAAAGTATGTAATTAATTATTAATAACAAAAATAAGGCCCATTTCTATTTTTATCAAAATAAAACTGTTGAACATTTATTTTTACGCAAGTAATGTTTCAATATTTAAACGAACTAAAATATTTCCACGGTGCATGACATGTAAAATTTGTCTTTATTTATTAGTATATATATTGCTATATAGGTAGGATGTGTATGGGAATTAAATTTCTCAATTAGTAATGCTCAAAAAACATTGGAAAAATTCACGACCATTTGGAAAAAAATATAAGTTTACTAAATATTAAGAAGTTTATATTACCTTTCACGTTTTTACAAAACAACTGATCGTATCAAATACTAAGTGCGCAAGTAAGAAATGCATTTGGTCGTTTTATTACATATGCTTAATACAGACATTTAAATTAATTCATTTTTTGATCAATGTTAAGTAACTGAAAACTGCATGCCTATTCTCAGATGACTTATATCGAAGTATGTATTAAGAGGAGCGTTAAGGTTTTTGGTTATTTAACTATGGAAGAAAATTAAATTACAATAAATATTTTCCCTTAATTTTTCTAATGTTAATTGGACCTAATTTTTTTCACTTTAAACTTTATATTAATAACGTTATTCTTAACTTAGTCTACCATATGTTTAATATGTTATTCTTAACATATTAAACATATGGTATCCGTTCGCCTATCCATTTGAAGTAGAAATTGGGCACATTTATGAAACACACAAATCTGCATACATCTAAATAGTTAATATTGAAAAATATTCACATGAAAATTTTCAGATGTCAAAACACTCGACTTTTTTAAATTTTATTTGTCATATGGGATATAAAATTAGGAACAAGTTAGAAAGATTTAAAAATTATTTCAAAGATTCCTAGAGATATTGTTTCAAATGTTCACGGGATATATATACCCCTCATATTTCCGAAAATGTCAAAGTCATAATTATAAACACTAATTTGATACTTCAGAGCATTGTACTAACCGATATATTTACGTGGTAAACATAATATTAATATTTGTAAATGGTTTCACGGAAATACTGTGTGACCTTAAATGTTTAAATGCCTGTTAACTTGCACGGAATTCCCATAGTGTGGGTTCTAATGGTACTAAAATATTTTTTGCAAAGCTGGTATTAGTCGAAATGAATATTGTTTACATTACATATATATCAGACAATGAAATTAACATTAGTATAGTGTGTTAGTGTATCAAACTTGTCATCTTAATCTAAAATGTAAATTAAAAGAAATGAGGAGTGCGATATTGTATTAACCGTTACTTGTTCCACTTCGGTACCACAAGTTTTGCATATTTTATACTGTATTCTGTATGAAGTTTGCATCCATTTCTAAACTGGTAAAAACACTTTCACCTCCTAAAATTCATGCTAACGTTATGTACTTTTATTCTGGGAGTTTCCCTTTAGTAAACTTTCTCTGAGCTCTAAATAAACTTTCAGGAACATTCCGTAGGATTTAATTAACTTATTCGCGCTTGAAAAATACTGTTTATTTTTTCTTTAATTATTGAGTTACTTATATGAAATTACTTCTTATTTTCATACGTGAATTTAACAAATATCTATTCAAGTCACCGTTATATAAATAAAAGTAGTCAAAAGAATTTTTCAAAAAATACATATCAAATTTCTGATGCATTGTTATTCGGATAACGTAAAAATAAGACATCTGATAGTAGTGTAATAGTGAATATGAGTGAATATGATAGTATAGTAGTGTAATATGAGTAGAGTGCTCATTTCATTTAATATACATTTTATAACGGAATATGAAATTCAAATATTAATCTGAGATATAGGCAATCTTAGATTTATATTTGAATTCCATGTTTCGTTCAGAGTTAAAATTTATAAAAAGTTGTGTGATATTGGAATGTAAAATTTGCAACTTCGTTTTAAAAAAAATTAAATTTTTGAAGAATTAGCAAAGACCTTGAAAAGTACTTATTTTAAAATAATGTATCTCCAAATGAAAAATAATTTAACATTCACTTAATATGTTTAAATTTTGTCTGGTTCAACTTCGTAACGGTGAATGATCCACAAAATAACACCCTAAGAAAATACCTTAAGAAATACCAGACGCGTGAATAACTATATCTTTATAGTATTAGTAAATTTGCATATTTTGTTATTTCCCTTAAAAAATGGGCAAGCCACTAGGGAAAATAAATAAAAACAATCTGTCATTTAACTGATCGTATAAAAAATTAGAGTAAATATACTTCACCAAAAGCACATTTTTCCCTATTTTTCTAATTCACGAATTTACCAACTTACATAGCATAAATAAAGCAATTTGGAAAAATGTACACTTGTTCCAAGAAAATTTCTTGACGTGAAAAGATAAATGAAACAAAAGTTCACTTACGTTCACACTAATCCTCTCTAGTAAAATGTCTTGAATTAAAAGATTACTTTCTAACAAAAGTAATAAAAAAATAACAAGCAATAACAACTATACGTCACCGAACTCGAGTGTTGAAATTATTCACTAAACGGCAATTCGCTATCAGGACACTTGAATAAACCACTCATTATTTGGATGCATTTTGCTTTATAAAATATTAAAGTTCTTATCATATTTAAGTAAAATCATAAAAGGAACAAGTCTGGTTTAGCAGATTACAAAATTTATAACGGTCATCATCTAGATGGTGCGTAAGAAATAAAGATAATGATTGAGTACATTTACCAAATAACACAACTCACAATTAAATTAAACTACGTGATGTAGTATTATTTCTACTTTTTTTAAGTTCTTTAACACGACCTAGGTTTCGTTGTGTTACATCTTCAGGTTGGCTATTACCGGACTTTTGCCTGAAGATGTTGTAATACAACGAAACCTAGGTCGTGGTAAAGGACTTAAAGAAAGTAGAAATAATACTACATAATACTACAGTTTCATTTAATTGTGAATAATGAATTTCTTCAAAATTAACGCCAAATATATTCAAAATAATACAACCTTTGACCGATTCTTCACTAATTTCGATACAAATTTTTTCAAAACAAGTTAACGTCAAGCATATACTTTGACGTCTAACAAGGCGCTTCAACACTTATCGGTAATTTCGATGTAGCATTGTTCAAAAACTTATCAATAAAAGTACTACGTTCAAACGCAAGTGAATTGTTAGCGCGTATTGTGAATGTATTCAACTAAATCTTTAAAAGTTATAGGTCATTTTGATTAAAATGATATTAATATCGAAAGAAATCAGGAAGAATTAGGTTTTGCCGGATTCGCCGGTTACGTAAGGAATTATGAATATGATTATGGTGTTTTTATAATATTTTCAACGGATTTTTTTAACTTAATCCGTTCTTTACTGACGTGAACTGCTCAATCCTGTAACAACGTTTATAGCAAGCAATCTCTTATTATTTAGCACTACACATTCTGAACGGTTTATGTAATTTTCAATGTCGTAAACAATTCTTTCAAACAGTATTTTAATGTATTTATAAGAGTTTAGTTTGGTTTATTTAAACATACTTCTAAAAAACGAACGGCAATAGAAAATCTGTAATATGTAGAAATCTAAACCTTTTCAAGTTTTTGGAATTTTTTATATTGTCCTTAATATTTTCATACATTATTTCAATACAGTTAAAATATTTTATGTCTTTACCACTTGAAGTTCCTTTACTTATTTCTCAATATTCGTACAGAAATATTATATATATATATATATATATATATATATATGTATATATATATATTTATATATATATATATATGTTGGGGAAATATAACCTACATGACTGTGAAATTTTCATACATCCACCGAACAGGTTTTTGAGTAAAATTAAAACAAGCAAACGTGAATTTCGTAAATATGTATGCACTTATAAATATTTATTCTTCATAACAGAAAAATATTGTCTACTGTACTTTTCAGAGGTGTAAAAAAATTAAAGTATTAATTATTTAAGTTTATAATTCGACATACAATTAAAAGTCTTTAATTTTTAGATTATTCCCTTTACTTGTGTTATTCTCCTCCCATTTTACCGGTTTTCAATATTATACGTCGGTATCAGTACTGTATAGGTTTTCATGATCAATGAGCAAGAATATTGCATGAATAAAAATGAAGATGCCTCAAAAGACCATATATTTTTGACACATGAACCAAGAAGCTACAAATGTTTACAGCAATACTCAGTATTCAAAATCAACTCGACACCTCAAGTCGTTTCTTAGAAAAACAGATTTTCTTACAAAGGCGGCTTGTTAGACAGACGGACGGACGGCCGAACGGGCGGGCGAACATGCAAGTAATTTTATAAGGGTTCCTTTTTATTTTGAGGGAGGGAACCCAACAAAGACACAAACAAGTAGAATTTGTCTCTTTAGTAAATTTGTAAGAATCATTATATTAATTCATAGCACTACATACTGTTATTTAAATAGGTTCACATATATAGGTAGTTGTCACAGTCGATGAATTAGGCGGACCTCTGTCAACAAGTTCATTGGGGGTTGTTATACCCTTTATTAGACTCTTTCTCTCCAGCTTCAAATAAAACTCTTATTTACCAAACTAGGATTTTACTTATTTTGAGATTCAACTTTATTTTTAGAAAGTATGTACACATTCTTAAATAACAATAAAGATTTTGAGAAATCGTATACTGTTATTTCAGTTTTGGTAAACAAGGTATTATATGATTCTTCTTAATAATCCATGTAACAAGTCAAACAATATGACAGCAATGTTAATGGATGATATATCCCTTTAGACTATTAAATATGTATCAGAAAATATAAAATATGTATGAAAAAGTTGAACTGATATGATTTTGGAATACTCTTTCCTAGAACTTATTTTAGGTAATTTACCTGAAAAAAAATTTAAATTCAATTGTAGAAATGACGGGTTTAACGATTTCTCAGGAATTCAATATAATAGGTACTTTCCTGTAAAGCTTAATTGAATTTTATGTGTTCGTACCCCTAAAATAGCGTATGGTACGAATATAAGATGCTGGAGTGTTTAATGCTTTATGAACCTAATATTACAAAGTTTATAGCAGTCCATTAGATAAATTAAGTAATTAAATTGTGTTACAATTTTATAAAAAAAACATACTATAAACACTGAGATTAAAAAAAGAATACTGACACATTACCCACCATTTTCATAGCATTAGTCACGAAATCAGATGACTATTTATTGAAGCTAAGAAAAGTATAACATAATAATTTATTAATTAATAATTTATAATTAATAATAATTTACCTTATTTATATAAAAACAACAATGTATTTGATTTATTGCCCTGAAAATGCAGCACAGGGAATAAGGGCTACCGGATGTTGCATTATTCAAGATAAAGACCAATCGGGTAGATATAATGAGAACATCTAAACTGTCTTCGCTTTTGGAGAACAATATTTATCTAATACCTCTTAGAATGTTTTTAAGCTGCTTTTTATTGCAGCAGCAAATTAAAATCGATTAAGCCGCGAATATTGAAAATATACAGGTAGTGGGAAAATCACTTGTAATACATTGCGTTGACTAATAAGTAATAAGCCTTTTAATATATGAACATTCTAGAAGCTACCATGATCAAAAATATATAAAAGACGCGGTACTCTATTATTGATTCAATTGTAATTACGGCGCTGCACTATTAAAACGTAAAATGTGAATGACATTAAGACGCGTTGGAAGCACTGTCTGCACCAATCTGGTCACTTTACTGCTGAAGCCACGCATGACATATGCCAACGCATAGATCCTAAATCAATATGTGATGCTACTGGAAAAAAATGGTTCCATCGATTTCGCAGCAGCGATTATTCACTGATTAATCAATCACGCTCTTATGGACCGGTGGAATTCGATAGCGACAGGTTAAATTTGAAGAAGATAGCCGGTTAACGACATGCTGGCTAGCCACTGAGCTCGGGTGCTCCCACGGATAAAGAATCTGCTTATAAAGAATCTGATAAAGAATCATTTACACCGCTTGGGAAAAAAAGCTTGGAAAACGGTGCGCGCGTATTACATGAACTTGGCCTGGTCCCGCTGTAGCACCGCGCTGAAATTTGTTCTCAACTTTTGACTTAAATTAAAAGTTTTGGTTTTTGGTTGGACACAATCTCCCACCCGTCGTATTCCCCAGATCCTGCACCCACTGATATTGTTTGTTTAGATCGTTTAGCAACTTCTGACATGAAAAAACTTTGATAATGAAGGCAAACAAGACAGTTCTTAAGTCATTTTTTTCATTCCACCCACCTGAATTTTACGCAAAGGTTATCCACCCCCTGCCAGCGCGTTGAAGATATGTCGTAAAAATTATGGTGGATATTAATTTACCAAAGATTAATTAATTTTAAATTGTAAATATAATAAAAAAATACAACATTAGTATTGACTGCTCATTAATTATGAGCCAACCTTATATAAAAGGGCTTATAAACTTACGATGAGTATCCAATTAATACTATTATTTTTTTATAGTATATTATATTCTAAATAGCTGGCTTTTATTACTATAATACAGCAGTAAAATCCGGCTTTCTTAGGAAAAACAGTTGCTTTTATACTTCAGTCATGATTACGTGATCAATAAGAAACAAAAAAAATTTCAGGACACATTTTTCCTTATTTCGTTAAAATTATTACATAATTTCCAAAGATTGCATATTAAATTGAAATACCTAATAGTGATAACTTTAACTATTGCTTTCTTCGCTTTTACTAGTCATGAATTTGCTCTGTTTTTGTTAATTTACGTTTAAGTTTAATTTAAAAGGGAATTCAATATTATGACATTTTATTCAATAAACTCGCGATGTTAGGAACACCGCGAGTTTGATTTATAATTGAATAAAATTACTTATAAATAAAATATCGTTTGTAACGATACTTAACTAAACGTTTAATAAAAACTCCGTTTTATCACTAAAACTAAATAAATATAAGCGCACAAAGTTTTCGTATTTTTAAATTTTAGTCAACAAAATGTTAGATATATATGCAATTTAGTTCCAAATTGACGTTCGCAATTAAATACTACTTCATTTAAAATTTTGTTTAATATGCGAATATAAATAATATCATTATATTAAAAAACCCTCACTGTCTCCTAATGATGAGCCTGAATTTTTATGGGAAGATTTAATTAGTAAGTTATTGAGAAGATTATCATACCTGTGTGATATATTTCTTGTAACATATCTTTTAACATAGGAGTTTACTCTAATACAAGTATACAGCGATTAATGGAGTCCTTAATCCTTCATTCCACTAAAAGTTTTAAGGCTTTAGACTTAAGCTAATTGTAAATTAAGTTAAGCAACACGTTATCAGAAATTGTTCAAAATCTTCTTCAAACAAAAACTTCTAAATTTGTTTTGGCGTAACTCTTATAAATGTTTCGCTTAGACTTTGTGATAATATAGAATAAATTATCATTTTTTTAAAGGGTTCTATATAATTTATACTCAAAAAATGAATTTTTAAAAATGTATTTCAATGGGAAGAATTTATTTAACGAATTGATTATTTCAGTAATATCTAATTTTATATGGATTATACTATTATATATGAATAAAACATCTACTGAATGTAAAATATATTTCACAAAAAACATAAAAAAATTGTATTTTACAAACCAATAAAAAAATAACATTAAGTTTTTACATTTACAATTTTAGATTTGAATTAAACGAACCGACAAAATAAATATAAACTTACTGAAACATCAAATTTCATAAACGAACACGGACGTGAAAGTAAAAATAGTAAAAATATTTGTTGGTAGTAATAGTTTTAATAATATTTGTTAATAATAACAATGTTTTTTCTGGCCTTAGTTCAAATTATAACTGGCTCCATTAGTATAGGAGTTAAATTTATTAAATGATCTAACATTAATAATTAAGTGACAAGCTTAGAAGTTTCTAAAACAAAAATATAAAGTATATTCAACAATATTTTCAACAGATATGTTTTAATTTTTAGTGGCGAAACCTGAGCCTGATCGGAACTGACGAAAAAGCACTTGTTTTATTTAAACAAAGGAAAAAAAAATTATCTAATGTAGACATTATTTTGAATTTTATATAAATTTCAATAATTTATGAAGTTATCTAATAAAACTTATAAAGTCGAATGGGATGAACAGGTCACATGATAAGGATGTCTTCATTTCATCCTTATAGCTACAAGGAAATTGTAAATATGTCCATACCCAAAAATCTAGGAGCAAGATTAAAACCGATGCAGCGATATGATTGACAGAAACTGAGGCAGAAGCTACAAAATGTCCTAATTGACGAAACTTCCCAGCCTCTAAGATGGTTTGGGAAAGTTGTGTTACAAAGACTAAAGCCCACAGAGTGGTTCCTTGCCAGTAGTGATGTGGTGATATGTAGTGAGAACGTTAATTTTATATTATAACATCATTTTATATTATTTGTATTACAACATCTTTTCAAGAAGTAATTGTTTAATTTTCAATATTCATTTTTTACCCGAGTAGAACCTAATTCTAACTTTTAGATCAATTTTTATTCGCTCTTTTTTACTTAAATGTATAATTAAATATTAAAAAAGCTTACAGTGGTCTAACTATAAGTACAATCGCCGTTTTTGAATGTTTTGAAGAAAAAGAGAAACAGGAAAATAATTGATAGGAACTCACCAAATACACTGGAATGAAACTATGGTTATATCGAATGTTTTTAGCGGTGAAATTTTTCCTACGATAGATTTTTCCTCATAGCTTTGCAAGAATATTTTTTTAAGACTTTACCTAAATATTTAGGCAATTAGGGCCAATGTGTATAGCTGGAGAAAATATTTTAATATTTCATAATTTTATATGTATTACTTTTTTTTTATTCAATTCTTTAATTTCTTCAATTAATAAAACCATCATCGTGGACTCCAGCCAGTGAGCAGCGAAATAAAAAAAGAAAGAAAGAGTGAGCCAACAGAATTTATTTATAATTCTCCATAACACGGTAAATAAAACAGTGAGCCTGGTTTTTATATCCTTAATACATGACGGGATAATTTAAGTAACGGAAGTGAGGGGTGGGTGTGAATTTATAAGGGAATAGTTTTAAGTCATTATAACTGTAGTTATCAGTTATCGGTATAAGTGTAGTGCGTCTTCTGAGACAGGGTTAGAAATATTATTTCAGTATAAACAGAACTCAACTGTATAATAAATTTAAAGTTTGTTAGAAGAAATCTTTTGGGCCTTTTAGTAGGAATTGCTCATACGTATTATAATAGGAAATTAAATGCATTAGCATAGAGAGATCTTATTAGGAAGATGGAAATAATGTGATTGTTATATCATAAATTAGTGCACACGCTTATGAGAAGACTCAAAAATCAGTACAATTTTTTTCATACACAGTGACATCAAATTTTTGATGGACACTATTGATGGTTACTCGGTTTGACACGAATATCACTTAGTTTTATATTATACTCGTAATAACGAACTGAATAAGACAAATACAAAATTTAAAAAAACATATTCGATTATTTCATTACAATTGATTCCTAATTTTAAAAGATTGGGCGTTGGATCGACGTGATAGTGATATCTTTAAACATTACTTGCTTTTTTATAGTAATTATAAATATATCCCGCAAACTATCGAAGTCTTATGCGACTTTTGAAGTTTATTTATTGGAAGTTATAAATTTCAAACAAAATATAATACTTGGAAAATAAAGTTTCTTGATTTCACATAAAATCAACTTTTAGCGAATTAATGGCTTGAGTTGCTCATTGATTATTAATACTAATGGAACTTCTATTTTCAGAAGTTAATTAATATTTACGTTGCTTTTTACATTAAAGTATATAATTTAATTGAAAATAATATTATCGCGGTAGACGTAATAACGAAATTCTCATGTTTGTTTTAAAAGAAATTGATCGATTTATGGTAGAGTTCAAAAATTGCTGCAGGAAAACTTATACCGCTGGAGTTTACTAGACACGATCATTAATTTTTTTTCATGTTTTCCGAAACTACTTTTCATGTAAATAAGAGTTCATAAGACCTTACATAAATATTTTAAAATTATAATAGGAAAACCTTCCGTCTCCCAGATTACTTACATATTAAAATAATAATCACGCACTTATAATAAGTTATTACTTATTGTAGTGTATCTGTTCGTATACCTATTAGGTTCATACTAAAACATAGTCAGCAAAATAGTCAGAAATATTATTTGAATTTTTTAAAAATTGCTAATAATACTTTCATAGGTAAAATTATAATTTTAATAAATAATTAAATAAAAAGTGAACAAAATTTTTTTTCAGCGTATATATATATATATATATATATGTGTGTGTGTGTGTGTGTGTTTGTGTGTGTGCGTGTGTGTGCGTGTGTATGGTACAAGATTAATTCTGTATTTATTTGTTCCAAAATGCAGTATCAATTTATCTTGCTATGTACAATGATGAATATAAGTACATTGTCAATTTTTGATACATAAAGAATAAAAAAATATTTTTATTCCAAATGAAAAGAAATGTGACGAATTAAGGTAAAAAAACTTTTAATATCACTTTTAAAACGTGTAACATGTTTTTCATTCGGTACTTTTTCAATGTTGGCTTCGAAAAGAAGATGTGTGGAAGTAAAACGAATCTAAAAATAAATGAGACCCCTAAAATATCGAGCAACTGAACCGACTATGTTCTCTTTTCGCAATTCTGGTAAGCCTTATTGTCAAATGATTATATGACTAATAAGAAAATATCAATAAGAAAAACTTGAACAAGTACCATAAATACAGTTTATTTATAAGTTAATACATTTCATTTTGCAATTAAATAATAAGTATTATAAGACATATTAAAATTAATATTAAACTTATATTTTTGAGACTTTGTTTCTGATGATGTTTTTCGATGTGTTTTATATAGTCTATACTAGTGGAGCAAGTATGTAGTGGTGGTTTTACATTAAAAATAATCGGTTATTAAAAATATTAAACAAAATGAATTGACTTACACTTAAAAAATTATTTTCTTAAAAACGAAAACACGCAACAGCCATCTTTTGCTGAAAGAGCGACTTTATTTATCAGTATGGCGACTATTTTCAGTTACCGAATACTTGAATGAAGTTTCACGTATATGATATAAATAAGCTAAAGTCATTTATTAAATGTAGGCCCACATTATTATTACATATAGAAATACATATGGACGATAAATCTGTTCTCTACTCTTTCATCACACATAGTGAAGTACAGCTATATTTGTGTATTTATAGTATGGTTCTAACAATTTGTTTCAGCTTTCGCGTTAATTTCGTATAAATACTTAAAGGATATAATTCTCAGATTACTCTCACACAAACATTTAATACCGTTGTTCCTGTATTACAAATCCTATATTATTTCATGTATTTCTACTTTACCATTATATACTGTATGCAATTATATTATTCATGAAATATTTATTTACGTAGTTTACTAATTTGGATAAGTGTACCGTAAAAAAATTAAAAATGTAGAAGACATACACATATGAACTACTTTCAGCATTTACTTTAATTTAACTTTAATCCATTTGCATGAATACTACGTTGAAATGTGGTGCTGGTTGACTCTAGGAGTCAGCGTTTTACTTGCAATGATCAGAGCAGCATAGGACTGTTTAAACGGCATGCAAGTTTATTAACATTTAACCTACATATGTATGTGATCGTAAAAAGAAATAATGACGATTTGTGAGCGCCGCTGGCATGGTCGCGAATAAAACTTAAGACAAGTTTTGTCATTTTATTACTTTCATTTTGAAATAAATATTTTTTTTGAGATTATTTATTTCAGCGTAAGCTAAGTTTTTTTTAATAACTTGTACTGAAGACATTTACACAAAAAGAATTATTGGGTACGTAATAAAACTAATATAACACAAAAATATTGTTTTTGAAATTAATGTGTATCTGTTTATATCTTAATTTTAACAGGCAATACCTAAAACAATTAAATCAATTCAGATGGAAATTTTCTGAGAACAGAGAAGTAAATTTTATTTAATCTTTAGTTTTCATCGGAAACTCAATCAGAAAATATTGGAATTTAATAGTTTAAAAAAATAAGTTTATACTGCATTAGTACAAAAATAACTAATACGTGTCTAGCTATACGAAACGTTATAAATGCGAAAGTATATAGTGTATCTGTGTGCGTCACTAGTTTTCAGTGTATTTTAAATCGCGCAATGAAATTTTCCACCCGGACATATATTGGCGAAATGTGAATAACGAGAGGTGATCTGTAGAATGGTGTGAGAGGGATAGGAGTTTAGGAAATCAATGAAGCGGGCAGATGTCGTTACTGATCATCTTGCATACATACAATTTTTTGATGTTTTATGTATTGCATATTTTGTTTCCTCAATTTGTTTAAAACTTTAATCTGTCATCAATACATGTAATCTAAATACTTTGCCAGATTTAGTTTAGGCTATATAAATTTAATTGTTACACAGTTTATAATAAAAGTGTAGAATTAACCTATTTGTATATTAACGATATTTATGAAAAAAATTATTTAGGGGTTCATAAAGACATACATTGGCGAAATGGGCGTAGCCCGAAATGTAGTTTAGACATACATCGTTTATATTGTACATATTCGTTATAAGTTCACTTTGTTGTCCTAATTTCTTCAAAATTTTAAATCTTTTGTCAATATTTATGTTTTAATTGCTTTGATAATTTTATTATTCGGCGCCACAATTTTAATTTGATACGTATTTGGTTTTCTACACATATAATAAAAGTGCAGAATTGGTCTGTCTGCGCATTGAAACTTCATAAAACCATTATTTAGGAAAATGGAATGAAAGTAATCGAACACAAAAATGTTATTTTTGAAATGGTTACCTGTTTTGTCGTGAGCGTGTTTATCTATTAGCGCATTACGCAAGAACATTCAAAAGAATTTCTCTATCGAAATCACGACATGGCAATTTAAGATTTCAACGCAAAATGTACTTAATATATTTTATTTTAAAGTTATAATAATAGACGGTTTTATGCGCAATAAGCTTAGAGTTGACTAAATAATATTTTCAAAGGATTCACCTACGAGCGAAGCTTTGGACAGTCAGTGTATAATAAAATACCTTTAATAACATTTTCTATTTTATTAACTTTTGAATCCATATGTACTTATATATTGTGTCTACTGTAAGGTCAAAGAAATTTAATTTTGTTTTTAATTATATGTCATTTTATCAAACGAAAATGTAAAAACAAATCAGTTACACAAACCAAAATTATTTTTCTTTGAACTAAAATTGTTACAACCCTAATTAAAAACCACAATAAAAGTCACATTATATTATTAATTAATATTAAAATTAGGTATGAAGTGGAAAAAACTATTACTTATTTTTGTAAGATCGGCTTTTGTTACATTTTGAATTGCAAAGAATGTATGATTTTGTGCATTTACAATGGTTTTAGTTACATCCTACAGAAAATTGCAATGCTGAAAGCCTTATCCTCCTAAATTTGTGTCTTTACGAGCACATTCTCTGAGCGTAATGTCAGTTTGTGGAACTTCATCGATTGAAATAATTTTTTCTTTACCGATAGTAAATTCGTTTCTCGAATATAATATTTAAACATATTACCATGTTTTGTGCTTAGCTTATGAAGGCTTTGTTTTTCAATAGAAATAATTACAGCAAATATATTCCGACCGTCTGCCTTGGCTCGATCAACCTCTAGTGCCCTTCTTCCAATACTTTGGCCCATTTTTGCAACTGAAAATTTAGCATTAGAACGCGTCAACATTTTATCGGCTTGCTGTTCCAGTGACTGCCCAACAGATTCTCAAATCTGCTGATTTTTTTGTGTAGATACATTAATGACGTTCTGTGTATACAAAGCTCCAGATTCAATCGTGGTAGAATGAGTAACAACTTAGGAATCTCTTGTATGGTCAATGTTTTCATCGCTATGCTCTGAGTCTGAGTCTCTGATTGATTACCAGATTGGTCTTCCAAGATCGATTCGAAATCTTCTTCATTTGTTATTTCTGACAATATATCAATCGTTGATAAGAAAGTATTTAAGTCCACTTTAGCTTTACAGCCAAACGTAGCTTCGTAATGACTACCGTTTATTCATAAGTGGTGGAATTTGTTCTTCATGAACTGTATAAATTTTATTCCTTTGGATCATTTCGTTATCTGGTTTGTTTCCAACCATGTAAATAACATCTTTCCATATCTCAGTTTGCTCTTTCAACTAAACCCTGAGATTGGCTATGCCGTGGCTTTCCATGTACAAGTTGGTTTATTCCACATGTGACACAACTCTTAAATTTCTTTGTTAGTAAATTCTCACCCGTTATTGCTGTAAAAAAATCACAGAACTCAAAAAATAATGTGGAAATATCTTATAAATGGTAAGCTACTTTCTCAGTATGCTTAGATTTTAGTGCTGTAAGGTGTACAAACGTTGTTAGGTGATCTTAATACACGATAATTAATTTATAATCACCATCTGCTTATGACTACATATCAATAAGGTCGACTGGGCATCATGAATTAAACTCATTGCTTTTTAAGGAATTAACATCTAACTCGTTTTTTGGGACAATCATTTTTTAACATGGTTCACACAAATTTAAATGAATAACGACTATCCTACTTGTAATAATGTTGTACTTTCACTTAAGCTCTTTCATCATTCTATTTTACCCTCTATGCCCGATAGAAATATGAGTTTCATAAGTAATGTCAAAAATTTCTTCTAAATTAACATAGTAAACAAACTTCTCTCTTAAATTTTTAACAGGCACCACTACTTTTTGCGTATTTACAATCTCTATTGTGTCGTACCTTGATAATCGTTAATAATCTTAGGCGCAGATTTCCGTTTTAAATGCTTTTACTTTAGTCAAAAATGAAAAATACTCGTGTCGTATAGATAACTGCCTATTTTTCCTTTTCTTAGATTTAATCTTATTATTTTTCTTTCGTTATATCATATTTTCATAACTTTTAAATCTCCCATTTTATTTCTGGGTATTAATATACAAAATGAAACCAAATTACTGTAAAAATAAGTAATTTTACTCAGCGGAACACAAAGTGTCAGTCCGCTTTTTTCAAAGAACTAACATGCTGGCGCCGGCCGGCCGAGCGCATTGCTGCATGTCACGCCACACAGGATTCACCGCGCGCGTTCCCTCGCGGCTTCCTACGCAAAATAAAAGTTAATTGTTTTTCGAAATATAAATTCATCCAACTTTAAATTATTTCACAGGTACTCTCTTAGACTTCATTGCAGTATCTTATAAGTACCGCTAACCATTATTCCCTTTTAATTTAAATATGTTTGTGAACTTCTTTAGGATACGGGAATATTAACATTGCAGAGAATTTTTTCATTAGATGAAAACAATGAGAATAAAAAAACATTACTAATGCAGTTGCGACACAGGTATATCCATAAATAATTTAGGAAATGGAAGTTGTCTGTTAAAGTTTTTTTATTTACAAATATGCAAGAAAATATGAGATACAAATATTGACATAATACGTAAACATTTCTTGTTAGATTGTCTGTCAATAGGCGTCATCTTCAATTCTTTGTCACAACTTTTCAATTCACCAAAAATGAGTACTTAAATTCATATTAAATCTTCTTTGATTATATCTCGTTTTTCTACTACTCAAAAGCTACAACCGTACACATTCAGGTCAAAAATTTTCTTAAAATTATATCGAAATGAAAACTTTATCTTGTACTAAAGTTATTAAAAAAATGAATTACATAATTATAAAAGTTTTATATTTTTTTTTTCAATATTAACATAAATATACATTTGTCTCAGCACTTAGTGAATACACATTTGTCTCAGCACATTGTCTCAGCACTTAAGTACATAATTCCTGACATTAGAAGGACTTTACCTTGAATTACAACCAAATTTCAGAAATTTATCAGGTAAATTTAATATTTAACATTGTAAATTTTTTTAATTGATATAAGAAGCAAAATGTGCACATAACATTTATTACACATATTTTCATTCTTTCGATGTTTTAATATAATTGTGGAATAGCGCATTAAAATTTTATGCGAAAATTCAAATGCAATTTTTGCTTATAAAAATTATATTTTTATCGAAAATTTTAAGAATTTTTTTCCACACAATTATAAGTATGTTTAATAACGCAAGTTGTAAAGTTGAATTATGATCATAATCACCTAAAGTTACCAAAAATAAATTACATGGTTTAAAAAAATATATTAACCGAAACATAGAATGAATCATATGTGTAAGTAGCTGAACAACAATATAAGTATTTTATAGGTTGAGGTGAACATGCAATCTGCTTAACGGAAGCTTAATCGAAATGCATTAAATTCAAATAGCTATAAACATAACTACAATTAAAACGAGCATTTAATAAATTATAGTAAAAAAACCGTTTCGTTAATTTACTTATATATATTTACGTTATCCACTAGCGAGCGACGATTTTTGATAGTCATGCACTTACCCAGTGTCTCGCAGAATTGCATTTTTCACATTATACAACGTGGATGATAGCTTTAAGCATGAAACGTTCTTCTACATGTCTTTTTATAAACTTTACTCTCATTTATACCAATATTATTCTATTTTCTAATTTTCCAAATCTTCATGTTATGTTGGTAATTTCTCGACTTTTATATAAACTGTGATATAATACTGAATTTTCGGTTATGTCTTTAATAAATTTATTATATCAGGAAGACTCCGAACACTATAAAAATTGGCCCGTAATTTTGAAGGGAGATGAAACTTCTCACAATAAAGGGAGAAATAAATTATTGTGATCTAGGTTGCGTGATTATTTTTAACGAGATTATTAATAAATGAAGAAAAAGATATATAAATAATTGTTTTTATTCGCTTTTATTTATTATTATTTGCAGTACTGTATTTTATACTATAATAATGGTGTAAGCAAACGATTCAATTATACAATTACCTACTTTTAACATCATTCAATGAAACATAATTGGTGGATAATACACAGACATGTATATGTATATACACACACACACACACACACTCATATGTGTGTGTGTATACATTAACGTTATATAACGATCTATTGATATTTACGAAACTTTTTATTCGGTAATAACAAAAATAGGAGAAAAATGTCGGGTAATTAATTTTTTTTCAATGTAAATAACGAAGACAATATTTGAAGTAGTAAAGTTAAATTGATTTAATAACAAATAGTTTCAGCATTCAGGCATAAAATTTGATGTAGATTATTTTTGATATACTGAACTGGATATAACATTTAAATACGTAATTCATCTCTGTATCTCATATAAAACTTTCCTATATCAAATATGCTGTCCAGGAAGTTAAACTTTATTTAACACCGTAATTGATAATTATCAGTCGTCTAAATTATATAAAATAAGATTGGGAAAGTTATTGTTTGAACTTTCCCAATCTCATATTCATAAAAATACGATTTTCAAGAAATTAATTATTCACAGTTTTTCTTAAA
Organism: Druceiella hillmani; assembly: GCA_039881145.1. Lineage (NCBI taxonomy): Eukaryota > Metazoa > Arthropoda > Insecta > Lepidoptera > Hepialidae > Druceiella > Druceiella hillmani. The sequence continues at coordinate 3,288,634 of JAYKKI010000130.1, forward strand.
GGTTTGTTAACTAATATTGGTACAGTGAGTTAAATAATAAGCTTCGCTTGATTCCTAACACTTCAAAATAAAGTAAATTGTTTCAAAGTACCCAGACTCGGGTATGCTTGAAAAAAATAGTTAAGGAGAAAATGGTGTGATATATTAGGATCATGATAATCATAATGTAATATTGATAAAAAGTTACGAACATTTACTCAAAAAAAAATTAAGGAGGTTCATTAGCTTTGAAGCACTTGGAGTAGTGAAATCTTAGCATGTGAAACTTACTTAATAAAGTTGCAAATTGCTAAAACAACCAAAAGTTTTATTATTAGATTTTATAAGAAGATAGATTAAATCTATACAAGCCAGAAGACTTACTTGCAGTGGCTAAAGAAGTAGATTTCAAAGTTTTAGAGCTAAGACCTTGAAATCGACAAAAGCTTGATTTGTTTATTTTTTAAAGTATACTTCAAACTCTGTGACAGAACTTATATATATATATATATATATATATATATATATATATATATATATATATATATATACATATGTGTGTGTGTGTGTGTATATATAACTTTAGCAACTTAATATTACACAAATTCACTCTTTGAACTTGGACTGAAACAAAATTATAAATATTAATTCAAGTTACATTTAAATTATCAGTGTCATATTTTTCGCACTATGTTATTTCCAAATTAATTTCCTAATCACTACGTTTTCTATTTTGCCTTCAGAGGTCAAGGTCGACTCTTTTATTTTTTCCTTACTTTCTAACGATCTTTGACATTTATGCTTGCTTGTCATTTCCATATTCTTTCTTAGGTATTCATTTTTCAAAAATATTTTGGTACTCTGAGCTCTCCTCAGCATTTGTTTTATTTTTTTAGGTATATTTGTAAAGATTTTGGGTTTCCCTCATTTTTTATTAATGTCAGTTTTGTGCGCGGTGCTTTTAGCGCTACTTCATGTGAATGAATTATGTGGTTCAATTAGAGAGGAATTTTATTTTCTTGATTTTGGACTTTGATTTGAATTTTGTTTTATTTTATTCTCTGATTTGAAGTTCCTTTCTGTAATAGACTGTCAGAAATACATAAAGAATCAAAACCTAATTCTGAGTACAGTTGATTAAATTATCAGATACGAGGCTTTAAAAATTAAAATCTTCCAGCTACCTTTACCAATTCAGAAATGCAAATTATAAAAAGTGTAATAATATATTTTTTCATTAGCAATAATATTTTCTTTATTTCTCTTATTTAGAAAAAATATTTTCTCTTCCAATACCATGGTCTTATTTCTTTCGAAGGAGCCACAATTAATGTAAAATTTATTATCGTAATGAGTGTTAAATCTACATGCACTACCTGTACTAACGTTTTCGTGTTTCAAAAGCTTGTATTCAAATGATAAAACCTAAAACCATAAAATAAGTTTTATCAAAAAAATGTTTATGATACCATTTTCTACTATATTTATAAGTCGACAATTTGATTGCATATTCGTATATCAATATTTAAACGGTAAGTAACAGGCGACAAATTATAATGTATGAATTTCGGGGCTTTGAAGTAAATAATCTCCTAACATTTCTTTGCATGTAACGTTTATTATTAAATAAATTATTAATTAAAACATTTATTTTTATATTAAAACATTTATTTAAAAAAAAATAGCGACGTTAAACACTACACTTTACAAGATTTTCATTAATAGTTTCGTTTTATAAAATTATTATATTTGGAATACAACATCTCCCAAAAACAAGAATTAATTAAATATTACTGGTTAAGTAGCATTGATACAGCACTATATTATCGTTAACTAGAACGTTTCATGTTTGCCAAAATACTACTCAAAAAATAAATTTTTATTCATGTTTACAATTCTCAAATAATTACAGTCTAATTAGTAATTGTGCATACTATAAAACTTAACGTTTACCTAAGGTTTGCGTAAGCTATAAACCTTATTGATTGCCTTATTGATTGCATTATGTAATGAAATGAAAACCTTTTCAGAGAATTTCTAATATACTTTTTACTTGACAAACGAAATCTGAAATATACAAATTAAGTAGTTATATCTGTATAAATAATTCATTTATGACATCACTCCCTGTGTGTCAACCCTCCCTATTTCCCCACGTATGTGTAATTAAATGTGCTATTAAATTTTTTTTAATCAATTTTATAGATTTTTGCAATAAAAATACAATTATTTATAATATTTCTTCCATCCATTTACTCCTTAAAAAATAATGATTAATATTGTTTACTTACATTTACATTTTCTATTAGTGTGGAGTCCAAAGACTCCAAAAATCCTTAAAAATATTTTTAAAACTGAATATGATTATAAAAAATTTTAAAAACTGTCAGCTAGATTTAGTCAAAATTCTATAGTTGACCGTCCGATAGGTTAATAAAGATGAATGTTATAATCTATCGCAGGCGGAAAATTAAAATAAATTTTGAAATAATAATAAAATTATTATAAATTTTGTTGTTACCTAAATCGTAATAGTGTGAACACTCCAGTAGTTGACCAAATACAGCAGATGTGTTTACTAATAGAATCAAAAAAATACAAAATTTATTCGCCTAACAACAAATATGATATTGTTAAGAATTTTTAAATTAAATGAATCATGTATACGAATCTTTTATGATCTAACCACAGTGTATTAGTTAAAAAGCATTCTTTCTAATTGTTTACCAGGTACTAAAACAATATTTATAGTAAAAAAGGGGCTAGTTATTAAAGTACTATAGAAAACTATGAGTAGGAAATATATTAAAATAATTTCGCTTCTACGTGCACTTAAAACTGACTACCTAATTACGTTAATTAAATCAAGACTTTCTAAATAAAATGGGTCTAAGAAGCTTAAAAAGGTTGTATTTATTGATACATGTTTTCAAAATTAGTTTCACTCTTAACGTTTGCGATAATATCCATCTAGTTTTCTTTTTTAATAGCAAACCCTTTTTTTATTCTATTATCCACTGATTATTGCTTCTGTATTATATTTATTACTGTGGAGTAAATAACCACCTACTTCCTGCCAGTTTCGTGAATTTGTTAGTTTTATGTCGTTATTGACACCTTTTAAGACAATAATTGTTTTAAACGAGCAATGCCTTTAAATTGGTGTAATTGAAGAATTCTTTCCTTATTGACTTCTGTAACCTGAGGAATTTGCTATGAAAATGGTGAAAAAACCTAGAAAAAAAATTATACGCAAACGATGTGATGAATTGATACAACAAAGATAATATTATGATTAACCAATAATAGGTAATCAATGTTGTCAATAAAATTTTTAAACATAAACGTGACTTTTGCTGATCACCACAAAAATGTCCTGTGATATTAGCAGTTATATTGATACAATATTTAAAACGTAAGTTATACACTTTAAAAGAATTTTGTGAAGAAATTCATCAAATGAAAACAAAAAGAAACACAGATTTAATCGGGATTTCAAAGTTTACTTTCTCATTATACAGTCGTAAAATAGCAATTGAATTTAAAACACTCATGAAAAGTTTTATATGACGTAAATATATAAAACACTCATGAAAAGTTTTATTTGTCTATCACATGAGAACATGATTAGTCGAAAGGAAGACTGCCGCATTTTATTAATGTACAATAAGTCTCTATTTCCATTTGATAGCTTACTTGGACGCTTACGTTAATAATTCTATTTCACGCAGTTATTTTTTAACATTGTGTTTGTTTTTTAATAGTTTTTAAGATGATCTTTTCAGGTGTAAATACTTCGCTTGTATGGTCTAATGATATTATTATGACGAGCGTGTGTGCTGAGTCCTAGAATGAAATATAAAGTAAACCGTAGTGTGAAATTGTTTTTCGTGTTTAGTTCTTCACATTTGAAAATTATATATGATACATATTATAGAAAAATACAAATAAAGTATATATCTTATGAAAGATGCTTGAATTTCATAAGCAATACTTTTTTTTTTGTATACTTGACAAAGGACAAAAAAATTTCGCAAATCTTCTTCATTTCTTTTACTTACCAATAACTTAAATAAAATGATAATTTTTGTACGTTCACCAAAACCATAAAAGTATTCCATTAGAATCCAGGAGCCCCCTCCTTAAAGTAAGTAAGGAAAGAAGCGTGTTTTTAAAGAAAATGTTATAGGATAAGTAGTAATGACATCAGAGCCTGTGTGTGTATATATGTATGTACGTAAAGTATTAACCGAAAGATATTTGGTATTTGAATGGTGTCTCATGATAAATGAAGTATGATGAATCTTGGATTCGAATTCAGTGCAGAAGCTAGATTAAAAAATTAATGGAACAAAAGGGGATCAAACAAATGTATCAGACTTGAAAATACATTAGGAATATTTGACATATTTTTAATTCTCTGCCTTGTGCCCTGTTCATTTCATTCAAATATTTCCTACACTCAACAACCACGTATTTAATTATTGTTTAAAAAATGTCCAACCGATAATGTCCTTCTAATAGTACTTTAGAAATATTAATACCAAAATTTACGTCGTTAAGTAACTTAACTATCAAATATTATAAAGTTTATACACGTTAATATCAAAATACATTTATACTATAAATACGTGAAACTGTCGGCAAAACCAGTCCTACCATTGTTTTTATTCTGTAAATTAAATTTTCTCTATTTTTCATATAATTATATATTATAGATGTTAATTCTTACAATTATTTATCGGAGAATGAGTAATGTATGTTCATAAATTTATAAAAAAACAAAAAATATATGGAGAAAAAATGTACATTTCTTATTCTGGGAGTTAGTCGGAGTTTTAGCCTTTATCCGAAGTTTCTTTCTATTAATTTACTTACAACTTTTTTAAATTTGAAATAGGGCTTGTTAGTAATAACGTTATGTAATTGCTTAATTTTTATTCACAACTAAATTAACTACGTGGTGTAATATTAAAGTAATTTTCATATAATGATTTCTTCCATACGCTGCTTTATGTTCTTTAATCAAATTGAACTTTCAATCACAGACTACTGAAGAAATTTAATATTTCAATGCTACAAAATCCAAATTGATATGCGTAAGTTTGTTTAATGAACATTCATAAATTAAATAAATTAAGTACTTACATTGAGAGATAGAGATCGGTACCTCAAGAGACGACGGTAAAGGTTAACGAGGTGAAATTAATAAATGAGAGACGAAGGTTGAAATATCAATTAGATAAATCTTTAAATATGTATTCATCGTAATATTTTTTTTATTATAAACGTAAGCTCTGAATTACCGCAAAAGCTGGTTGGGAATAAATATCAAAGACATTGAACAAATTGAAAATGAAGGTTAAAAGAATGATGTTTTAAAGATAGAATAGTAGAGTGTACTCGGTATAATCAGATATTACACTTGTCTATACATTAACCATATCGAAACATTAAAGGTGAAGTCTGAATTAATATAAATTCATTTTACAATATGTTAAATAGAACAATGTATTGAATATATTTGGCGTTAATTTTGTAGAAATTCATTATTCACAATTAAATGAAACTACGTGATGTAGTAGTAGATTGGCGATATTGTACCGTCGACTCCGAATTAAATTTCAGAAAACGATACAAAGTATTTGGTTCAACAAAACGTGCATAAAGTGTAATCTTAAACCCAGTCAAGTGAACATAAAGACTAGTGGAACAACACGAGCAGCCCACAAAGTAACAGCGAAAGCCGTCACCACCTGGCTGAAGGAAGAAATTCAAGAATCAACCATCAAACAAGACAACATAAACCTAAATCGCACAAACCCGGGTTTCGCTATTGTGTTTGAAACATATAAATGCTGTTGGATGTTCCTAAGAGTTAATATTTGCTAATATCCCACCTGAAGATGTTGTAATACAATGAAACCTAGGTCGTGGTAAAGAAATTAAAGATAGTAGAAATAATACTACATCACGTAGTTTCATTTAATTGTGTAGAACAATGTAATTATATTATCTATTAAAGATGGATATGACCAATAATCGCTTATACGAGGCATGTATTCTACACGCTGATGAAATATCCGAAATATACTTATAAATTTAAGTGAAATAATATAAATTGTAATTTTTTTTAAGATAATATGGAAATGAAAATAATTCATTATATTTACTCGGGCTAATAACTTTTGTACAACATTTGTTCCCATACTTGCATTTGATCAATTACTTGAAGATGTCCTAATGAGCCACGCGTTTTAAGTTTTTTATCTTTTGTTCCATACGTGGAATTAAACCTTTGAAACAGAAAAAAATAATATGAAAGAATTTTCATATTATCAAAGTTAGAACAAAAATTCAGGCAAAAGCTAACGTAAAGTTATTCGTGTTTGTGAACTTTTGGTTAATGGGCGCGTTCAAACTTTTGAACGGATTAAAATAATTTTCTTAATGAAGTTTTATATGAAAATTCGGGGGAAAATATTGAAGAAATTTTAAAGAAATTATTTTAAAGCTAAAATTCAAGGATGATTAATAAGTTCCTTCGAATTTTTTCTTTCTTATTAGTCATATAATTTATTATGAATCCAAGAGTACGGAGTTTATATAGCCTTCAATAAATTGAACATTTTGAATCATTTTATTACAACAGTTTCGATCTATTACGTAATTTAATAATTATGTGTTGTTTGACAGTTTGTAGCTGGATGTCTCTCATTATCAAACAATTATATTTGAAATTGTATATTCTGTAATTAGTCGCATATTTGCCAAAACAAAATTTTGAAGAAGTTTTATTTCTTACAAAAGTTTAAGATGATAACAAAGTAAAATACTAAAAAAATTGATATAATTCAATATTTTACAATAAGACTGATACATTATGATACGTTGATATGTATAAACTATAAATATTATTTCTCCCAAAAATTATATTCTTTTAATTTAATTACAAAAATGCTTCCATTACTTAGACTTATTTATATTACTCAGCATCAACCTGAATACCCACTAGTTCAGATCATTTAAAAGAACAAGTATAAATTTATTTATAGAAATATTCAATTAAAAATGGTTAAAATTTATTGAAAAAATTACATTGAAAGTATAAACCTCCCAAGACTGATTCACGAACACGGTTTAGATATTTTTCACCGAAAATTAAAAACTAAATAAAATCGAGAAATTTGTTCCTTCCGAGAAGTATTGTTTGGTAGGTTTTTTGATTTTGAAACACATTGCTTTTTTAAAATTATTGATTCATTTATCGGAACACTGTAAATTACTGGGAAAGGCTAATAAAATGACCAGTATTTAATGGACATATTGGAGTAGTAAATATATTTTTACAAAAAAGTACTTGACCAAAAGTACATGTCATTTCGGTGTTAATATGTGACTAATTTAAGAATAAACAACAGCAAATGTAATTGTTGGATAAAGAGAGACATCCAGCTATAAATTGTCAAAAAACACATAATTATTAAATTAAGTATAGACGGAAACTGTAGTAATGTAATGATTCAAAATATTTATTATATTGAAGACTATGTCAAATCCGCACTCTTAGATTCAAATAAATTCGTGACCAGTAGTTAAAAAAAACTTAGAAAGTATTAATTAATCATCCTTAAATTTTAACGTCAAAGTAAATTTCTATTTTACCAACAAGTTTCTCCACATTTCTGTACAAAACTTCATAAAAAGATTATTTTTATCAGGTCCAAATTTTGAACGAGCTCATTAGGCGAAATTTCGTAAACACGGAAAAACTTAAAATTGGCTTTTGCTTGAATTTTAATTCTTAACCTTTGATGATATTATGGAAATTTTTTCATGCTAATATTTTCTTATTTCAAAGATTTGATTCCACGTATGGAAAAAAAGCTACTAAAATTTAAAAACATATGACTCACTCAAACATCTTCAAGTAGTCGATCAAATGGAAGTATGCGAACAAACATTGTACGATAGTTATTAGCACAAGTAAACATAAGGTTGCCAGTTAATGAACCCGTTACTTTCTTCCAGTTATTTGTGAATTATTATCATATATTACTTAAAAAAAAACAATTCAAATAGGTTAACTTAAATTTTAAACATATTTCTGGAATTTCATGCAAAGCGTTTATTGGCTATATAAATCGTTAATAGACAATATAATTGCAGTGTCCCATTTAACAAATTGTAAAATAGGTTTATGTTAATGCATATTTTGCCTTAAATATTTAGATACGGTTTATGTACAGGCAAGTGGCAAATCTCTACTCGTTACTCTTCACTGTCTCTGAAACATCATGCGCATAAAATTTATTTTTTATTTTTTTAATGTGTTTGATGTTTATTCAATATCAGCGTTTGCAGTAATTTAGAACTTAGCTTTAAAATAAAGAAGTAATATTTTGAACAGATATTTAACCTTAATATTCAACCTTCGTCTCTCATTCGTTCGTTTTACATCATTGACCTTTGCTGCAATTTCTAGAGGCAGCAATTTCTGTCAATGTCAATACCTAATTCATTTAGTATTTGAATGTCCATAAAATGAATTTCCATATTTTTATTTGGATTTTGTAGCCTTAAAATATTTGATTTCTCCAGTAGTCTATGATGGAAAGTTAAACGTGATTGAATAGTTTAAGGCGACGAATAGAACAAATGATTATATGAAACCTACTCTTTATTATGTTATTGATCGTTTATTAGCTAAAACAGAAAAAAATTCTAAGGTTCTTATTTGATTCAAACAAATGCTTTAAGAAGTATTATTTCATTAGAAAAGTATCGTAAACATGACCTAATTTAAAACAATAAATGATAATAAATTAAAGCTATAATATTTAAAAATTATATAAAATGATACAAAATTACAAAATGTAGAATAAAAGACGAATGCGTAAATACCATTAATATTTTATAACATACATAATACTGGTAGCGGAATATGTACACGGAGAACCACATTACCTTAATTACTTATCGGTCATCAAGAACATAACTCTCTATAATGTCTCTAGAAATATATTAATCCCAAAATATAATAAAAGCATAAATAAATATCTCTTCTATATTAATTGTTTGTATTAAAAGTTGATCATGATTGTTGGTTTAGATTTTTCTGTTGGGTTCAATCAACTTAAAGTTGAAACTGTATTTTTGTTTATTTGTTTACAAATTTTAATACATTAAATTTTTACTTATCCCGAATTTATAGTCACTGGAATACTAATATAAGGATAAGCGTTATAATCGCACATAACAATAGAATATGCAATTGACTAAAAGCAAAAAATGGAAAACTTATTAACGTGCACATAAACATTCATGTATACATATTACATACACACACATACATATGTCCAAACACCCATACATATAAACTTACAAATGACATGGGTGAATAAGATGTGAAAGGAAATTAAGAATTATAAGAAAACATTAGAAGTAGAACATTTTGAGACGATTCTTAAATATATATTTACAGAAAGATTTTTGTAAACCTAGTTGTGATTTATTCCATAAATTATATGTTGTTAATCAATTTTCATAGAATGTAGTAAGATAATTAGGAAGGATGGAAATCAGTAACCTAAGTTTGTATATATCGATCATAAGGAATCGTCAATCGTTTGAGATGTGATATAAACTCTATAATGTGATTATATAAGCGATCTTCTTATTTAAGCGATCTTCACATAAACTCAGGTAGTACAGATCTTCGTAGTCAAGTAGAGAAAGTAGAAGCGTTTGACAAACGGAAACTTTAGTAGTGATTGGCAAACAACTCTGAATTTATTTTAGAGGGGATTTAATATTATTTATGTATTAGACAAATAATAAAGGGTTGAAATGATACATTTAAAAACATACAAATAAATTTTATTGTATAAATTAAAAAAAAATTGTTTGAAGTAATACTATAAATATGTTATGAATGGGGAAATTGTTCAAAAGTAATGTAACTCATGATAGATAAGTTGTAAAAAAATTTAATGGAATAGAAAGACTCGGGAAAGCAAAAAAATATTTCGAATATTCTTCATGTATATTTTTTTAAATCTGATACTTTTGTGTGATCTGCATTGTCTCATTTATTTTTTAATCTAACTTTCACAATAAATTCGTCTCCAAGATTATATAAAACTACTTAAACCTCACGTAATTACCAAACGTATTTCGGTGAATCCTTTACGTGCATACACACATACTTCTATGCCACTCATGCCTTTCCATTAACATTTCATTTAAGGTTTTTAAATTAAAGTTAACAGAAACTCACCTAAACAACTATGTTAACGATTTCCGTGTAACTCAAGCAAAGTTTATCAATAATTATAAAACTATTTCATGAAATTAGTTACTGCAAAATTTACAACTTGCCCACTACAACCAAGACTGTACTTCATCGGCGCATATTTAATCGTATGTGATATTGGCAAATAGAGGCAATAAGAAAGGTGTACCTAAATATTTCGTAATATTCTATCTAGTACATAAGAAACAAAAGGCTGTCGATAATAGTAAACCATTTCTCTATAATATTTCTACCATCAGCAAAATTACCCATCCTGCGTGTATCAATTATGAAATTTTCTAATTCTAAATATTTCTCTCTGAAATTGTCATCAACAATATAAACCTACTAATACCTACACAATGAGTAAAAACTAGGAACGAAGGACATTTGAAACTAGGATTTACTTTACATTTCGCTCAAGGACTTAGCGTACGCGCTTGTAGTATAAATGACGTGTTCATAAGTTGACGAAATATATTGGAAAATTCTGTTGTCTATTTTTTAAACAACTGCTGAACTCTTATTATGAAATCATAAGATCTCTCTTAACACAAGCCTTAACCCAAGGCTCTATTCCGAAATTTTGAGATTAAAGGTACCAATAATGAAAATTCCCGTATTTGAGACAGGATATTGAATGAACAAAAATTTAATATCAAGTCGTAAAGAGCGTGTATGCGTGCGTGTGAGTAGTGTGCAGCATAGGAGCGTGCGTACGTGAATATGTATGTGCATCCGTAGGTGCATGGGTGCGTATGGGTGTGTGTGTGTGTGTGTGGGTGTGTGCGTGTGTGTACTTTTTAAAATTCGTAGTAAGAATTCCCATGGGGTAGATAACAAATTTATTGATACATATGTACATTACATCATTAACATTTTATGTTACGAATTTTGATTTATAAACATATGATGATAGAAATATTATTTCAGGTGGGTGTTTTATCATGAAAAAATATTGGGGTTGTGACAAAAAATTCACCTTATTTACGCACGTATAACAATATATTTACGCACGTATATTTACTTATGAAGTAGATAAGAAAACAAAGACACCAGAATTATTTTCTTCCAGCCACCAGCCAGCGACTATCCAGGATAAGATATATAGATTCTAGTGAGCTAGAAGACTTGAATTGTAATGACAAAATAACCAAAATGTATAGAAAATAGAGCTGCTAGTTCAAGCTACTGACGCAAAAAAATTTATGAATTAGTAACACCTATGATAGCGAAGAACTGACTTTTAGAGGAAATTTTTTGCTAGGAAAGTATATAAAACAGACACTGGTAATATATTCAAAAAAATAACTTTAACACCTCCGACAAAAACTAACCAATATTATAAAAGGCAGTAAGTTTGTTACGAGCGCTCAAAATCTAACGAACTTACTAGATGAAACATTTTCATTAATCATGTCTAACGATTTATTAGCAAATCAATATACAACGATACAAGTAAAATTTGGTAACAAAGATGTGGCATGTATATTCGTAGGAACATAACTTATCGTAACCAAACTATAGGTTGTGTCCCTGCAGCGGAGAAGATTATCATTATTGATATATCTATAAAGATCAAGTGCGTAGAGAAAATATACATTACTATTAAAATGAACGACGTGTTTGTTGTCACTCCAGAAGAAAATATATTTTGTGTAAATTGACATGGCGATTAAAATACACATACAAGTAAATATTGATGGCGTTAGTAATTATACCTATTTGTTATAATGTTTTGATAATTTTAACACCCCCACCATTGAAATATTATTTAGATTCAATGCCTAACAAATATGTAAATTTATAATTTTCAACTGAAATTAATTTTTCATTAAAGTGTCTGCTTACATATCAACTGTTGGCAATCACTGAACTTAAACAATTTTAACTAAAATTGTTTCTCCGCAGTAAAATTACGAATATCAAACGGGTATCATTATGTTTTGAAACACTGGACTTACGAGTAACAACAGTCTTTGTAAACTTAAAGTGGCGTTACAAATAGTAATAGTATCCAATTTTTCAGTAATTTCATATTGTATGTTTCGACGATACACAAGTTTTTGTAAGCTTTTGAGATTACCATATACTTTGCCTCAGTGTTCAATAGTGCTATAAATTTTTGTTTCTACATCCCTAAGATATGACAGAGCCTGATAGTATAAAACAAAAACCCATTTATGATTTATAACTACACAATTGTTTACCCAATCGGCATTAAAACAAAAGCTTATTTTGATGTTTAGTCTATTTCAAAAATTTCAATATACTCGTAGCGTATAATTAATGTTCATTATTACGACAATTATTAAATTGACTAAGATATTAAACAACTATATCTGGTCTAGTAAAAACTGCTGGGTACATAAAATTACCTATGTTGTTGATATGGATTTTGACTTTTCACATTTTGACAGCTCTCAATATTTTATTTAATCTTCATAGGCGTATCAACGGGTTTATAATCTATCGTACTAAACTTACGCAATAACTGAGAAACGACATTATTTTTTTTGTCAATATTCACATACATACCAAGACATAGCTTGATTTGCACTAAATGTTTTGATTTTAAAATTATTTTTTTTTTCCAAGACTTTCATTTTTATTATGGGAATATATAAATAAATCATCAACATAAAACGTAAGAATGGTGTCGTGACTAATAACAATTTTCATATAAAAACAAACTAACATTTTTTATAGTCATTAACTATCAAGCAATTATCGACTTTCTTGTGCCGTACCCTTAAGACTTGGTTGAGATCACAAATTGTCCTTTTTGACTTAAAACATTATCTATATAATTAGGTATATTATATATATATATATATATATATATATATATATATATATATATATATATTATATCTTTCCTTGTAATCAGTACCACATTTATGATTACTATCTTTTACTACTAATTTTCAACGTTATATTTGCCATCATACTTTTTCTTCAAAACACATTTACACTGCATAAAATTGACACTTAACAGTACATCTATACGCTTCGACGCATTGTTTCCACCAAAATATTATAATACTTTTACAGTCAGCAACCAATATCCCTTCTCCGTTTCCTTAAGCGCTTCCTCTAATAACAGCTTACTATACACCTATGCCGCTATTCTGTGTACATATATTCGATAAATCATGTTTTTTCTGGTTTTTATAGTAGGCAATTTCATTATTATAGTGATAATATTTAACAGTAGAACAATTTAAGTTTTCACTTTCATACTAAGTGAATTTTATAATTATTGGTCATTTATATGCAGTTTAAAGCAAACATTTATAAGAGTTATCCATCGGTTTTCTAACCAAACATCAAAGATTTGGTGCGTTTTTTTACAAAACAAGGGTTACTTCGTTTTTATGCTGTTTGACTCGATTTTATAAAAATAAAGGACATTTTTAATTTGAAATAATTAATTAATTTGAATCAAGAAATTCCTGTGATTCAGTAATCCCAGTCAATTGTTATTACTCATAAGCATTAAGAAAATAGTGCAATTACAAATAAAAATTATAATTTCGAAAACGATTCAAAAACAAACACAATATTTTAAAATGACTGGGTGAAATACATTTTTGAACGCAAGCACGCAAGTTGAGTTATCAAATCGACATAGAATCTTATTGAGCATTGATAATATGCGACAGTCTTACTTTCGATAAATCATATTCTCATGTGACAAACAATTGTGCCCGTATTTATGTCAAGTAAACCTTTTGAATAACTGCTAATATCACATGACATTGTTTTGGTAATCAGCAATGAATACAATTGGATGTTTAAGAATTGAAATCACTGTACTGGTTATCTATTGGTTAAGCATAATATTACCTTTGTTCTATGCATTGATCACATTGGTTACGTATAATTTTATTTCTAGATTTTTTCGGCAATTTCTTATTTAAATATTTATGTTGTGAAAATTGTAAGAATATAATATTCTTAATTTTTTTCAGTTTTATTGTCATTTTTATTTTTTTTGAAATCAGTCTAAATAGATAATATTAAAATATGTGTATATGCTACTACTCTGTGGCACCAAATTTGTTAGATTGCAGAAATCAACAAAGAAAGAATTTTTCAATTACATAGAAGAAAATTTATGCTTGTCTGCTTATCTGAAAAGGTGTCAATAAAGGTATAAGACTTATAAATTCAAGAGACTGGCCGGAAGTATATGATTATTTTCTCCACAGTAATAAATAAAATACAGAGGAAACATTCAGTGGGTAATAACAATGAAAAAAGTGTTTCCTCTTAGCTAAGAAAAGCAGATGAATATAATTGCCAAAAATAACAGTGAAACTAATTTTGTGTATCAAGAAATACAACATTTTTAAGTTTTCTAAACACTTATTATTTTAAAAAGCTTGATTAATAAACTTTTTAGGTAGTTAATTTGAAGCGCAAATATATGAGAATGTATATTATTTTCTAGTCGTATTTTGTTATATTACTTTGCCAATAAGCCCCTCTGTTACTATAAATATTATTTTAAGATCTGGTCAACAATTGGAAAAAAATGCACGTTAATTGACACACTTTGGCACTGGTCATAAGAATACACCAGATTTATATAATTTAATAATTCATAAAAAAATCACATTCACAAATAATTTTCGTTCTATTTCACTACTAGGTATCAGTAAACACATCCTCCGTATTTGGTCAACTATAGTGTTTCACCCTATTAGGCTTTAGGTCACAACAAAATTTGTTACAATTTTATTATTATTTTGAAATTTATTTTAATTTCCATTACTTGATAGATTATAATATTGATTTTTATTAGCCGACTAGAAGCTCAATCTTAAAATTTCTGCAAACTTTTTCTAATAGGTTTTTAAATTTTTTATAACTTTATTCAGTTTTCATAATAATTTTGAGGATTTTTGAGTAGTTTGTGAACTTTACATTGACTGGAAACATTAAAGTAATGTAATTGTAATTCAACGTAATTTTTTTCACATTAAAAGGATGTTTATTTGATCTTCATTTGAATTGCATTTTTCTTAGAACACTCTATTGTGTTCTCTAATATCTAGGAAGGTGAAATTTGCAGTTTAAAACGCAATGAAAACAACGAAAGATACGATTTATACGTCAGAACAACTTTTATTAAATTGACTAGACAAAGTTAACAGCATATATAATTCTATATAGGTGTAGAAATTGAAAGAGTTGACATACAGGAGTGATGATATAAATGAAATGTTTACTCAGACATAATTATTTTATTTTTATAGTTCAGATTTTGTTTGGCAAATAACAAGTAAACTAGGAATTCTCGAAACAAGTTTTCGTTTCATTACCTGGCGGAAATCAATCTTTATGGTATGCATAAAATTTTATGTTAATCCATTTTCGTAAGAAGACTAAAATTATTTGGACCTTGTAAATATGTATTAAAATTTATTTTTCGAGTAGTATTTGAATAAACTTGAAACGTTCTAATTAACGGTACTTTAGTGATATATCCGTGTTACTTAGTAATATTTCAGAAATTTTCATTGTTTGCAGACTTTTGCATTATAAATTTTACAAAACCGTTTTACTAAAACTATTCGACTCGGTAACAATGAAAATGTTAATATATTGTTTGACCTCGTGATGAGAATTTTATTTAATAGATATTTATTATTTTTTCAATAATAACCGCTGAAGGCGAAGTAATGTTAGGAGATTACATTATTTATAGCTTCAAAATTTGAACATTATAATTTGTCACCTCATACTTACCATTTAAAACTGACATTTGAATATCCAATCAACTTACCAAGTTTTAAATATTCTAAGGAATGAGATATTAAAAAGAAAAAGCTGACAAGTTTGGTTTTATGGTTTTAGGTTTCACTATCTGAATATAATCTTTGGAAACACGAAAATATTACAGATTGTGTATGTAGTTTTAAAACATTATGTTAATAAATTTTATGTTAATTATGGCACCTTTCTAAAAAAATAATATTATCCTCTAGAAATAATATAAAAAATAAATACGAATATAATAATTTCTATAATAAAACACCAAGGATTCTGGCGGAAAAAAATACAAAAATGGAGGCAAAAAAATCACTTGTCCAATATTTGTCAAGCGCAGTCAACTAGTTAATAATTGTGCTATAGTACTACAGACTAGTATTACTATGGTGTTTTTAATAATTAATTGCAAAGACGATTTTATAAATGGAGGTAAAGTGCTTTAGGTTAGAAACAGAAAACGGATATTTGAGAGTTTTATTCAAGATTAAATACGCTAAATATATATAAAAAGCATTACAACATAGAAGGTCATACTTTTTTTCTCTTAGGTAATGATTAGAACTATGTCTCCCCATTTCCGCTTCATAGACTACAAACGTTGAACGAGAGTATTTTCTACTATTTTTTATAACTAGTATTCCTAAACTGGTAAAAGTAGCTTATCTGGAAGCTTTCAATGTGAAAACTATAAATGTTTTTGGAAGCCTGGTGTATAGCGGTTCTATCAACTCATTCTCAGAATTAGGTTCAGATTCTTCATTTGTATCTGACGGTCCATAAAAGAAGGAACGTAATCTAGTAACATATTCATTAAGAAATATAACCATAATAATCCACAGACACTTCAAATCAAGTATGAAAAACAAATTCACAATCAAGAAAATAAAATTCCAGTCTTATTGAACCACGTAATTCATTCCCATCAAGTGGCGCTAAAAGCACTGCGCACAAAACTGACATGAAGCAAAAATGAGGACAAAACAGAATCTACGCAAATATTCCTGAGGAAATAAAACAAAGGATAAGGATCACTCAATGAAAACAGAAATGACATGTAAGCATAAATTTCAAACATTAACGATGTTTGAAAGTGAAGAAAAAATTAAAGATTTGACATTGACCTCTGAAAAAAGAAATATAAAAGGTGTAGTGATGAGGAAATGAATTCGAAAATAACTCAGTTGGAAAACATGACAATGATAATTTAAATGTGACTTAAAATGAATGATGATTTTGTTTTATTCGAAATTTAAAGAATTAATTTGTGTATTATTAAGTTGCTAAGGTTATATATAAAAGTTTTGTTACAGAGTTTGCAGTATTACGTCTGGATATAAGTTAAAGGAAAGAATGCTTCTACTTTTCTCAAATAACCACATTAGGTTTGCCGGTTTCAAAGACTTAGCTCTAAATTTTTCGATATCTGCTGCTTTAATCATTAAAAGTAGGTCCTCTGGCTTATATAAATTTAGTCATTTAATAAAACAATACTTGGTTTTTTCAATAATTTACAAGTTTAAACATATAATAATTAATAGACTAATATTTACGTACTCCAGGTGCTTCAAAGTAACACTAAGTAGTTTTTTAACAATAAAAGTTCATAAGTTAAAAGTTTTTGTAAATAATAAATTATTACATCATGGTCATAACATAACGTATCATTTCCCCTTAACGGTATTTTCAAACATACCGGAGTTTGGAGTAGATTGAAACAATTTACTATTTTTAAGACTTAGGAATCTTATTTAACTCATTTTATTAATATTAGTTAATAGTTCAAAAACGACTCTTTAAGAGAAACAATGAAAAATTAATTTAATAAAAATCGTACTTTTATGAAATCGTTTTTATGAATATTTCATAAATCCTCCTAATCTTGCTTCGTATCCTTGACCACTGATTATTAATTACGATGTGAAATAGAGTTTAACTTCCTATACAGCATATATGGTATAGGAAAGTTTCGTATTAGATACACGGATGATTTATGTATGTAAAAGTTATTTTAATTTCAGTATATTGTAAAATACTCTACACCATTAAATAAAAATTTCAGGCATGAATACTGAAATTATTTATTATTAAATCAATTTAACATTACCATTTTAAATATCGCCTTCGTTATTTAGCTGAAAAAAAATTAATAAGCCCATATTCTTCTTCTACTCTTGTTTCATAAACATAGAACTACCGAATAGACTTACGTAAATATCAGTATGTTAAACTCTTAATTTCGTAGTTAATTTTAAATATTAACTTCGCTTTTTTTAATTAAAGATATAGACCCTAACTTCAATATCACTCAGTTAACTTTGAGTATTTAATATCTTACATAGATTTCTCCTATTTAATTTCAGAAAGAGAGCAATTTTTTTGTATCTTCACTTTAACGATATGAATCACACATGAAATGGAACAACATATTCTTAGAACACGTTTAATATGAAGTTTGTAAGGTATTAAAATTCTAGATTAACACAAGGTACGTACCCGCATAAAGCTATACTAACTAAACTTTTAAAGATTTCGAAAAGTTATGTGAAGTAGAATAATTTTCAACCACTTTAAAGTAGAAAGTTAGGTACATGCTCAAAATACAAATTCAATATTAGTGAAACAGGTGTATTGAAATACATGCTTGAAGGCTTCAACATTGTCATAACTTTTGCAAAATCATATTTTAAGCAGAGTAGGTAATTAAAAGGTAGAAAAAAAGGAACATCAGCAACTTACGAAAATCTCTTATCGATGCCCGTACCGAAATTAATACTTACAAACCGTGGCATTTGCAGCTGCATGTTTTGAAAATTATAACAAATATATTAATGGAAATTGAAAATACTTGATACATAAAATTTAACCCAATAATTGCAACGATCATCTAGTTCACGAATTTCATGCTGTGTCATATCGATTATAATGTATAGACGTTTGTAGTAGATTTATATAGAGAAAACAAAATAAAAAAAGTATTCCACTTAGTTCCATCAATACGCAAGAATTAGATGTAGAAATTAGACCAGCATAAAATATTTAACTGCAATGATAAGATGTTAATACGATGATTATGCACTTACTAAAGATAAATAAACTATCACGGTGTATTAGACAGTTATGTTAACAAAAATATTGACTTCTTTTATTTATTTTCAAGTGGAAGTTTCTTATTTAATAAAATATCTGTCTTTATTACTAAATTTACTTATCAAAACGAACTACCTAAAATAAATTATCAAAAATGACATAACTAATTTAACCGAGGTCGGCCAATTTTTATTTTGAACAGAGAATTGAAAAAATTAATTTTCAACCACTTTAAAATTAAATTTATAACTATAGAGAATCTATATAATAAACTTATAACACAGAGATTTTTTCAATGCGTCATTTTTTTCTCGCAATGAGTCTCTATGATTGGTACTTCTAGATTAACCTTGACACTTCAATTCGTGGGATTATGCCAATTTTAACCACTTATTCTTCATGTTAGTATAAGCCATTCGCATTAACCTAAAATTGTTTAAATAGCGAATATAACGATAGGCAGACTAAGGTATACTAATATATATGTATATATATATATATATATATATATATATTATGAAAGTGTGTTTATATAGCTTAATATAAATCTAGTAAACTATTTAAATTATAGGTATTGACAACGGATTAAACTTTTAAATAAATGGAGGAATTAAAATGTACTGAACGCTATTAACTGATATACACACATACACTTTATATTTCTATAATTACTACATTTGAGATAGCTAGGTACATCTTTGTTGTTGTACTATTGCAATATAAACCATCAATATTTTCTATTCCAATATTTTCTGATTGAGTAGATAGATTCTGGTAAAATGAAAACTAAACGTTGCATCAAGTCAACTCTTCTGTTTTCGAAAAATTATCATCGGAATTGAATTAGTGGTTTTAAGTATTGCGTGTAAGCAAATAAATACACAGACAGACAACAATTCGTAAAACAATATTTTGTGATATATTTCTTTTATTATGGTTCCCTAAATATCGTTTTTTTGTAAAGATCTTCAATTTACACACCAGAAAGCTTTTAATTTTATTATATGTTATGATAACTACCACGGCTTATTTAATAAAAAGTCAGGTTACTCTCAATAGAAATAATGAACTCAAAGTAAATATTTATTTCAAAATGTAAGTAATAAAATAACAAATTCTATTTTATCTTAAATTTTATTTGCGACCATACCAGAGATACTTACAAATCGTTGTTTCTACATTCTTACGATCAAATATGCAGGTCGAATTTTAAAACTTGCATATCTTTTAAAGTCAGTCTGTTACGCTGCTGTGACAGGCGAATAAAACGCTGACTCCTAAAATCAACTAACGCCATATTTCAACGTAGTTTACATGCAAATGGTTTAAAGTTACATTACAGTAAATGCTGAAAGTAGTTCGTATGTTTTTCTCCACTATATTTTTTATTTCTTTACCGTACACTTATCTAAATTAACAAACAATATAAATACTTTCATTAGTTGTAGAGTTGCAAACGATAGGTTAATCGTAAAGTAGAAATACTTGAAATAATATAGGATGAATTCCAACGTAATAAAATGTTTATGTGAAAATAACATACAAGCATTTAAAAAAATTAATGTAAAGCTGCAACAAATTGCTAAACCATAAATTAAGTATAGAAATATAGCTGTACTTCAGCTGTACTAAAGAGTAAAGGAAAAATTTATCATTACAGGAATTTATATATCTAATAATAATTTGGGCCTGCATTTAGTCAATAACAAAAATGAGGTATTTATGTAAAATCATGTACTTCAGCTTATTCACATCATATACGTGAACTTTCATGCGACAATCCATTAACTGAAAATAGTCGCCAAAACGATAAATAAAGTCGCTCTTTCAACATTTAATAGTTCGCGTTTAGAATATTGTTTTTCTTAATTACTTTGTCACATTACAATAATATTTAATTTTGGGTCAATAAACTGTTTTTAATATTGTTAATGATCGTTTATTGTTAACTTACAAACCGGTACTACATACTTATTATACTGGCATATAATCTACAGGACATATCGAAAAATATGATAAAAAAATTCCCGAAAACCTTAGGTTAATATTAAATATAATGCGTCTTTTAATATTTATTATTTAACTTTAAAATGAAACGCATTAAGTTATTAATACAATGTTTTTGATAATTTTTCTTTTTTTTTACAAGTATTCTTCACATCAGCCATACAACAATTTTTGACAAGATAAGCCCTCGTCAACATTTTTTTATTCAAAATTGCGTAAAGAGAACAATGTCAGTTAAGTCGCTCGATACTTTGGGAGTGCTATTAATATCATTTTAAGAGGTTGATGTACTCCATTATATTGACGGTCAGAATGCTAAGGACTGCACGATAAATATAGATCAATGAGTAAAGAAGAAATATAATTAATTACGCCGCTTGACTCTAATCGTTAATTTTTAATTTAAGCGAACAATTAACCTCAGAATATTTTTAACTTATTTCAATGCATTGAAAATAGAGTAAATATCATTGTAGTTCAATTACGTCGGCAGGTATTGAATATAGAAAATTTAAGTAAATATCATTGTAACCAAATTACGTTTGATAGCTGCTGATTTCCAAAGTGGCAGCGATGTTTTCTTTTAAATTATAAATGTGAGCCTGGTTGTAAATTTACACCAATAGTGCAATTTATAGTACGAGAAGTTATGGCCGAAAAGTGCATATGTTAAGGGAAATAATATTCAAATAATAAATCGTTTGCAGAATATTTGATAAGAATCATAATATTTAGATTATTCCACTTTTTTAATAAGTACATTTAAATTAACTAATGCAAATCAGGTGTAGATTTAAAATCGTGTGTGATAATGCTTCATTTATTTTTAGATTCGTTTTGCTTCCACACATCTCCGCTTAGAGGTCAATACTGAACAAAATATCGAATCAAGAACATGTTATGCGTTTCAAGGTGGACTTAAAAGTTTTCTTTTACCTTAATTCTTTATATTTCTTTTTTTCAAGTCACCAAAATATAAACCATTATTCAATATTATGCAATGAAAAAAAACTATATTTACAGATAAATGGTGTGCTATCTAAAATTCGATTATTAATCTCTTATTAATGCAGATTATGTAATAATTCTCAAATTTTAAATATCCTTAAATTTAGAAAAACAAATATTTCATTATTCTTATTCTATTAAAAAAAGGACAATGTACTTATGTGCAATATTATAAATAACCAGATAAATTGATGCCGTATTTTGAAGCAAATAAATACGGAATTACTATTTCAACATGTAGACATTCACCGCAGCAATTTGTTCGTTTAGTTATCTATTAAAATTATATAAATTCACTCGCCATTTTATGTATGAAAATATTATAAGCAGTTATGAAAAAGTACAAAAATTATATTTGCCGCCTATTTTATTATCTAAGTTTGGTATGAAATAGAACTAATATGTATTAACTTACTATAAGTTCGTTATGATTATTTTAATATGTAAGAAATCTGACAGTCGTAAGTTTTCCTGTTACGATATTTCAATATTTACGTAAATTCTTATAAACTCTTCATGAATATGTAATGTATTTTCGGAAAACATGAGGAAAAATTAAAAAAAGATTGTGTCTAGTAAACTCCGGCGGTGTAAGTTGTCCTGCAGCATTTTTTGCACTCCACCATAATCGATCAATTTATTTTAAAATACACAATACAACTTCTTTATAACGCCTGCCACCATAATATTTTTCTCAATTTAATTATATATTTTAGTTATATGAGTTTAAAAAAATACGTAAATATTCATTAAAGGCTCCGAACAGAGGTTCTATTAGTGATAAAAATCAAACCCAACCATTAGTTTACTAAAACTGCAACCATTAGTTTATTAAAAATGTATTTTAAATAGAATCAAGAAACATTATTTACATGGTGCTGTATTTTGTTTAAGATTTAAAACTCTCAATTAATAAATTAATTCCGAAGCATCGAAACTTTCAACCATATGACGAGTATATTCGAGCACATTTGAAGATATGTGACAAGCATTATATCATACAACTAGATAACCTTGACAATTAAACATTTGTATATTCGGTGAAAATTTAAACTCATCTTTAGCAAACGGTGTGCGTGTATATTCTAATAATATCATTTAGATTCACATATTTGACGAGTCTTTGTGTGAAATACAAAGGGGCTTTTAACTACGGGATTGATTTCGACGCTACCTTATATCACAGGATTATATATTGTACTAGACTTATATTTTGTTAACAATAGTTTTAAAATACAAAACTTTTGTATGTTCTCATATGTTTGGGTCGTTTTGAAATTTAGTTTTTGATTACATTCTAAGAAATTTATCTTTGAACTGGGTTTTGGTTCAATTTTTTTTCCAAGCATGAAAGCGGTTAGTTTATTGAATAAAATTATATTTCGCAATTAATTATCATCGTCGCCGTGGTGTGTTGACATATGGCCTTTGACGACGCGGGACACCGCGAGAACCCGGGTTCTATTCTTGGCCGTGCGTCGGGCGGGTCTGCACGGATGTTACGGTTAGCTGTATGAGATTGCTCTCGTATCAATAAGTTCTCTATATGTATCAGTTCCATATGTAACATTAAAGTAGATAAACAAATAAGTAAATAATTATCATATGCAATCTCATCTTTAAACTCATGTTAGAATTAAATAGTTTACAGGGTATATTAATATTTACTATATGAAAAAGCAAGTAACGTTTAAAGTGCTCAGTATTACGTCGATTCAACAACTAAACTTCTAAAATTATGGAATCGATTTTAATAAAATAATCGAAAATGTTTTTTTTAAATTTTATATTTATCTTATTCAACTTGTTATTGTGAGTAAAATATAAAAGTAAGTGATATTCGTAACGGTTCTAACTGAGTAAATATTGCTAGCGTCCGCTAAAATTATATGTCACTGTGTATGAAAAAAAAAATTGTTCTGATTACGTGTCTTCTCTTTAAGCATGTGCACCAATTTATGTTATAATAATCACATTTCTTACATCTCCCCAACACTAACTCTTTATGCTAATGCATTTAATTTCTATTATAATACGCCTGAGCAATGCTTAATAAATTTTTTACAAGATTTTTAAAATTTAGACAGTTGGTTTCTTTTTTTACTGACGTAGTATTTCTAACCCTATCTCAGATGACGCAACCTACTTTGTGGAACTTATTTTTATACAGTTATGGTGGTTTCAAATTCCCGTCACTAAAATTATCAATACTCATTGCTCACAAATTAATGGATACAATAAAACCCAGATTATAAGTCTATAGATCTGACTAGCTATTTTATTAACCGCGTTATCGAGTTAAAAATGTTAAATAAAACCTTTTGAATGACTTAAATTTATTTAGTTCGCTACTGACTGGCTGGAGTTTACGAAGATGGTTTCACAAATTAAATGGCACATATTAAATTATGAAAGATCCAAATATTTTCTCCAGCTATACACATTGGTCGTATTTACATTGTATTGTCGTATGTACACATTGGTGTTAAAAAAAAAAATTCTTGCAAAGTTTTGAGAAAAACTTTGCAAGAATATTTTGCAAGAATCTCTCCAAAAAAAATTCCAGGAAAAATTCAGCGCTGAAAGCACTCGATATAATTATAGTTTTTTCCCGTACATTTGGTCTTTTCCTCTCAATACGAAGGATTTTTAAATTGTTTTTTCTTTAAAATATACGGAAACTACGATTATGCTTTCACTTAGACCACTGAAAGTTTTTTTTCTTTTTACTTTATTATAAATTTTATTAAAAATAGGCGAATAGAAGTTAATTTAGAGGTTAAAATAAGGTTCCACTTGGATTAAAAATTAATGTCGCAAATTAAGCCGTTATTTCTGGAAATTTGTTGTGGCATGAAATAAATAAAATTTACGTTCTAGCTACTTATGACAGGTGTTATAACACGTCTTTTTCAAACAATCTCAGAGGTTGAAATGTTTTGTCAATTAGGACATTTTGTAGCCTCAGCCTCAGTATCTATCAGGTAGATCGCCCTTTTTGTTTTAAACCTTTTTACTAGATTTTTGGACATGGACATATTCACACACACTCTTTTTGTAGCAGTCTCCATTTCATCCTTATCGCGTGGCCTGTTCTCTTTTTTCGAATTAACATTTCAAGTTTTATTAAACAGCCTAATAAAAGTATTGAAATTTCTATGACATTTAAAATTGCGTCTCCCAGACTAGACACAATTTTAAATGTTGTGAAAGTTTCAATGGTTTTAAAATATAAAATGTAAATTATTGTTCCTTCATTGAAATAAAAGAATGGCTTTTTCCTCAGTTTCGTTCAAGACTCACCTTTTGCCACCATAAATTAAAACATATGTATTAAGAACATCGCTTGGTTTTTATACTACCGTTTTAAGAACCTTTAAGCTTGCTGTGTATTCTCCACCTTATATCGTTTAATAAATCCGACTTGTATATTAATGGAGCCAGATATATTGTGAACATTGACTATAAAAATATTGTAACTACTAACAAATATTTATATCTTCACGTCTTCATTGACAACTTCGCTTTTCAAATTGGATGTTTCAGTAAGTTTGTAATTATTTTGTTGGTTCGTTTAATACAAATCTAAAATTGCAAATGTTAAAAATGATTTTTTGTTACCAGTAATGCAATTATTATTCTTCATTATTATTATATTATTATTTATTAAAAAATTATTTCATGGATAAGATTTGAAAATATTAATATAAATCATATGAAATATAATATTATTGAAATCATAAATTCGTTAAATATATTTTTTTGAATTAAATAACTTTTTTAAAATTAGTTTTTAAACCTAAATTTTATCCTTTCTTAAAAAAACGGCATTTTATTTTGTGTTATCCCAAAGTCTAAACAACAAATAAATAAGAGTTAATCCAAAACAAATTTAGAAGTTCCCACTTGAAGAGGAGCTTTTTACACCAGTAATAAATTAACACGTACCAATTTCTGATAAATTGATGTTATACGCTAATTTATTTACATTGTAAACCTTAAATAGTAATTGATATAATTAAGAAAACTTGAATACAATAACTTAACTTAATTTGTCACTAGCTTAAATTTAAAATTGCGCCTTGAAACTTTCAATGCAATGACAAATAACTCCATTGTTACCTGAGCTTATTCCTTGTATATTCGTATCAGTGTAAAACCCAACGTTAAAATCAATTTATCACACAAATGACATAATATTCCCAGTAACTTACTAATTACATATTCCAATAAATATTCGGCTCATCATTAACAGACAGTGAGTGTTTTGTAGCCGAATGTTAATATTTACATTCACATAATGGACAAGACTCGATATGAATTAGTTTTTAATTACCAGGATCAATTCGGAACTAAATTGTATATATATACACACATATATATATATATATATATGTATATATATATATATATATATATATATATATATATGTCTAACATACCGCATTATAAACCGTGCCAGATTTTTATTTTGTTGACTATAGTTTAAAGACATAAAAACATTATTTGTGTGTTTATGGTCATTTCGTTTGAATAATGAAACCGGTTTTAGAATAAACGTTTAGTTAAATCTTCTTACAAACTAGAGGACAGCTAGTTTATTGAATAAAAAGTTAAGTCAAAAGAATTATTGAATTCATTCAATGTATATTCATAATCACTGCAAGAGAAGAAAGCGATGTTTAACCTTGTCACTACTGGGTAGTTCCATTTGACAACCAATATACAAATTACATAATCGATTTTAATGAAATAATGAATTTATATTTGTTTCTTATTCAACACGTAATCTCATGACTGAAGTGTAAAAGCAATCGCTGTTCTTACCAACGCTGTATTTTATTACTGTAATACTTTTACAATACAATGTTGTGTCAAAAATTACATCATTGATTTTATAGCTCACTCTAAGCTCATATATCATTTTATATATTCCAAAGTGGTTGTCCCATTCATTGCCCGCGTCTAAATTTGAAAAAAATGGAATATGTTTTCCGCTATGAACCAGTTGTGACAGATTATTTAGATGTACTCTCAAGATAATCTAAAAATAATAATAGCTTCAGTATATATTAAAATTCTATTATTTTTTAAGACGTCAAGAAAACATTCATGATCCATTTTGCAATAAAATCGAATCAATTTCTCTATCACCCAGTATGCCAATGACATGACGGGCACCATTAAATCAAAGCAGTGCGTCTTGTTTACGACAGGCAAATACGAGAGCAATCCCAAGAGAACATATTGACAGAGGTCCGCCTAATTCATTGACTGTGATAGGTAGTTATCACAGTATATACAGGTGAAGCTATTTAAATAAGATAATAGCAGTATCGAGTGCTATAAATGTGAGTCTTACTGATTTTTTAACCAGACTAGTTTGAATTGTTTCTTTGTTTATAAGGTTAAAAAGGTTCCTTTCTCAAAACTGTCCGTATCTTTAAAAAGCTCTTTTCTCAGAAATGCCTTGAGATGTCAAGTTAGTTTTGTACACTGAACTTTACTGTAAACATTTCAAGTTGACATATAAAAATATATTACCCCTTAAAAGTTATTTATTTTTATTAATGCTATAGGCATATAAAGCCCTTTAACAGCTATTTATTTTTATTAATGATATATATATATATATATATATATATATATATATACATATATATATATATTAATCATTAAAATTCATAGAGTACTTCCAATCGAGGTGGAAAGCACAGGGGGTCTTAGAGCACAAGTAAGGGAAAAAATTCAAAAATAATCGCTTATAATTCTGTGTGGAATTATACACTTTTATAATTAATTTATTTATACGCCTATGAAATACACAGCAAGAAATATATCAAAATAGTTTGGGTAGAATTACTGTGTACTCTTAAATATTTGAAGTACATATGTGTTTGGAATTCTTGTAGTGCAAATTCTACTCGTCCTTTGTAAGTTTTTTATGATAGAAACCGGAAGGTGCAGTAAAACTTTTTCTATTATACTGGTTACATTTTTCTAGACATACGGTACTGTATAAAATACATTTCTGACCTGAGTGATTATAAAAAATAACCATTTAATTATAGGTGCTTAAAATGGTACAAATACGTAAATATTTTAGTTATATTGAAATAATCTATAAAAGTGTTACTGATAGTATAAAAATCTCCAAATAAGTTTAAAGGTATAAATTTCTACCTATTAAAGACTATGCACTGTCGTCTGTTTTTCGTTACTATCAAAAACTTTGGGAGTATTATTTAATAAAACAAATTAAACCATTATAAATATATCAAAACAATTTTTAAAAGAATTTAAAAAAATAATTTTTTAAGGAAAGCTATATAAACGGTTCAAAATATGTAGTGCTAACAATAAAAGCTTGTTTATCATAAACATTTTTGTTACAGGAATAAGCCTAATGCTTCAATAAAAGAAAAGAATAAGTAAAAAACCGTTCAACATATCAGTATTATATTAACATGCCATCAAAACATTCAAAATTCGTTAGGTGAACGGCAAATTCGGCACACGCAGATATTATTTAATGAATGTTAAATTATATTACATCTGGAAATGCTTTATTTTACAAGCGGTTCTTTCCAAGGTCTTTGATAAATTTCTAAATATTCAATTTTTCTTAAAAAATTGTAAATTATACGTTCCAGTATGACACCTACTTTTTTTTAGTTTCAAATTCCAAAAAGTCAACCTTAGCTTTCCCATTAAGACCTATGATCCGTTACAAAGTATATTAAATGAAATGTTTAATATACCAACTCTGCTCCAATAATTAACTGCTTCATTATTATTAGAAATATGACTTAAAATTAACAGTATTCGAATAATAAAGCATTAGAAAATTCGTACGTACCTTTGAAAAATTCTTTTGTTCACATTTAATTAGATACTGAATTCACAAAAATAAACAGTATTTTTTAAGCATGTAAAAGTTAATTAAATCCTACGCCATGTTACTGAAAGTTGCGTCAGAGTTTTTCAAATAAAAAACTCCCAAAATAAAGATACATAAAACTAGAATGAGTTTCAGAGGGTCAAACTGTTTTTATTCGCATAAAAACGGATGCCAAATTCATACAGATCGACAATATAAAGTATGCAAAAACTGTGGCTACCAAAGTGGTTCCACTTCGGTAGCCACAGTTTTTAGCAACATAACAGTTAATATGTAATATCGTATCTCCTCATCTTTTTAGTGACACTTTAAATTAGGATGAATGTATTGATACACTTTTGCAACGTTAATATAATCGTCTGATATGTCAGTAATATAAAAAAACATTCATTTCAACTGATACAATCTTTACAAAAAAAAATTTAGGACCATTAGAACCCATACTATGAGGATTCCGCACGTATTCAGGACTTATGAGGTTTCCCTACATATACAGAATCCTCATATGGGAATATATTTCAATACTTAAGGGTACCCAGTATTTCTGTTAGACCATTTACAAACATTAATACTATGTTTACCGTGTTAATATATCGGTTAGTACGAAGTACCGAAGCGTCAAATTAGTGTTTATAATTATGAGTTTAACAGTTTTAGAAATATGAGGAGGGGGGATATATTTCTAATGAACATTACAAACAATTTCTGTAAAAATTTTTGACATAAAATTCTGAAAAAAAAATTATTTTGAAAACTTTTTTAACTTGTTCGTAACTTTATATCCCACATGACAAATAAAATTTTCAAAAATCGAATGCTTTATTTGCCATCCGAAAAATTTTCATGTGAATATTTTTGAGTATTAACTATTAAGATGTATGCAAATTTGTGTGCTTTATACTTGTGCTCAATTTCTACTTCAAATGGACAGGCGGACGGATGCGCAAGATATCTAAGAATGATTCAACTTTTTTCATCTTATGGCATAAAATCCTAAAAACAGTAAATTTGTTAGCAAATTAAGAATTCAAGTGTGAGTACTAATTCAGTTTTGTTTTATCCGAAACTCATTGTCATTAAATTTCATTCAATTGAAATACACTTTCTATTTCCCGGTCTTCGTGTTTATTTTCTTTTAGACCTGTAATTAAATAGATTTAGCAATATATAAATTATATGCCTAATCATTTATAATTTTTCATTAAAAAGAAACGAGATACATGAATTGTATTTTCTAGCTTATGATACACTAAATGTCACTTCTAATAATTTTTGTTTAGCAGTTAAGTTAGTTCGATTTCATCTACTTGCCAAGTAATTCATTAATTGTTTTAATTTCAGTTTGAATTCGGCAATTTGAAACTCATGATTAAAATCTATAGGATACTGTATCTAAAATCATCAAAGTCGGCATAATGGTAGACCTTGTATCACAAGGGAAGAGAAAAATACAAACATCGTACATATCTTACGTAGAATTATATATTTATTATAATTAATTTGTTTTTGCGACTGTGAATCGTATTGGATGCAATATATTAACGTAGTGAAAAAATAATATTTGTATATAACTTAATTACAAACACTGTGTGCCGTAAAATATTAGTAACAAAATGTGTAGCGAAACTTCGTGTTGCGATTCTTTCACGTGCTTGATAAGTATATCTATATCATCAGTGTAAATGATGACGAATTAATATCTGTTTTGTTTTATGACTTAATGGTATTCAGCAATCAGCATTCTAATATTCAGCATAAAATTTTTCAAATTGAACATTCAGATTTTTTAATTCAAGTCATTGTTTAGTTACATGATGCTTATGACACTTTTATATGCATTGTTCAGTTACATGAAGCTTATGACACTTTTATTTGGTTCCCAGTTCCATAAGCTTACTGTCCATATATAATTTAAGAAATTATCTCGAAAATTAGGTCTTCTTGTTTTACTTGCTCTGTTAATTTGCTCTTTTTATCGTTTGCTCTGTTAATTTGCTCTTTGTATCATACGCCTGTCATATAAAATGCAACTTATACCTATTATTTTGCACTAATTGTTTATATTACTATTTTTTATCGAAAATTATTATTAGGTCGTAGGGTTACAAACTCGTTTTGCAATCTACATTGTAATTTATTGTATAAATAAATTAGCAACGATTGCCTGGAAGAGACTGATTTTGTAGTAATAAGCCTTCCATATGTTTATATTACTTAAAATATGCTAAAAAGGTCGATATTAAAATAAAGCTAAGACTGAATCAATTAGTTTCAATTAAAATTAAAAAATAAAGAGAAAGTTATTAATGTAATTGACTTCTCTTCCATAATTAAATATCCGAAAACCTTAATGCTCATTTTAATATATACTCCGACGCAAATGTTAAAATAATTATGAGTCATATAAGAATATATATGCATTATGACTTACTCAACGCTGATCATAATATAAATTAATTTAATGGACGGCATTCAGCAATTGATTTTGTTGTAAGATATATCCTATATAATGTAAGCATCAGCATCAGCGAATTTATCGGGAAATAACAATTATTATTATTAAAAGATAAGTTATAATAGAACAAATCCTGCCACCAAAACGAACGGATAGCAAAATCTGCTTCGTTGCAAAAATTTTTTAACAATAACTTTTACGCTGTCAATACTATATTGTCTCAGAAATACTTAAATCAGAATTTTATGTTCTTATAGCAATTGAATAAGACTAAACGTATTTTTTCCTCTATCGTAGCCTTCCATGCTGATGATAGCATTCAGACGTCTGCAAAGACCAATGTTTTATAAAAGAACGTCAGTACTCAATTTTTGTAAAAACGGTGCAAATGCATAATGCGGATTTCAATTAAAAATGTTAATATTTTATATTTAATGCAACATGCGTATAAGACGTATTTATAATATACGCATAAGATGGATTTATAACTACAAGAGCAATTTCTTTTAGGCAATCATGGTAGGGTAATTAATACAATAATTTTCAGTGTGGAAAATATATTTGTTATCATACAACCTAACATTAATTGCTAACAAACTAAGTAATATTCAAAAATTTGTGTGAAATTAAATTACCTATACTTGACGTGTCATGAAAAGGCAAGAAGCAAATAAAACGTTACGATAAAGCATATAAAAAAAGAAGTAATGGAGTGAATAACAGAAAAGACAAATTTCTAAAACTGAAATTCAATTAATTCCTTAACATTCATAAGAAGTTCAAAACCGTCACCCAATTGAACTACAATCTGAATTAAAAAATACAATTGTACTTTTGAGGTCATAAACAAACTGTTAGTTAACAAACATTCTAGTTTGCCGGTAATTGTCTTGTACGAATAGATAATGAAAATGTTTTGGCAGCAACGGACTTAAATTTTAAAGGAAAAACGAATGAAAACCATTCAAAGAGTATAATTACTGGAGAATCACTTACCTTGGGATTGTATAAGGTGTTGATAAATTAAAAGACTCAGGTCTGTCAGGGATTGAAAAAGGATAGCATAATTTAAAAGCAAGTATAATAATTAATTTGTAATTGCTTTGAGAGAAACTTCATAGCAACAATCATCATAGTTGGAGACAGTGACATTGACTAGCAGCTTTATTTTTCAAAGCAATAGACGATATGCTTGTTACGAAATACGAAGCTGATTTGGTAGTCAATTGTGACCTTTTCTTGCGCAATTTACACATTGCTTCATTTTCTTGAAACTTTGTTCGGCGAACATTTTGCCAAACCGTTTGTTTAACATTTCAAAGAAATGTGTGGTAGAATATTTTACATTAAAGAAATTACTTTGTCATAAGTTGCAATTCGTCAAAGTCATTATGTCTTGTAGTAGTACATCACAACTACGCATTGAAGCAATATGGAAAATACTTTCAAACAATTTGCTTATTTATTTATTGTCATAAGAGAAGTATTTAGAGCTCAGCTATATTATCCTGGGACTTCTATTCCTCCATACGTCCTTCTTCAGTCTGTGCCTTTTGTTAAGCTATAAAGTCTTACAGATCCTAAGGTATAAAGTCATACAGATTCAGTATAATATTTGTTTTACGAAAGTATTCATTATAATGGATATTCTATTAGAATTCACCGCGAAATTAATTCAAAGAAAATTTCGCGTTCATATGACAATTTCCCTATATATTTAATCAAATTTAAGATAATTTACCACTAAAAGTTTATAATACGTATTTATTAAAATACAAATATTATTAAAATATATAATTGGCAGGAAACTATTAGGTGAAAGGTAAAAGATTGCGATAAATTTTGAAGGATGGCTATTAAGTGCATAACATTTTGGAATGCGACATACTTTTTACATATTACTTTTTAAAATAATGTCAATGTAAATAAATATTGTTTTCTTATCTCGAGAACAGTGTTTAAATGCAAAAATTTTTACATATTCTTTAATGGGGACAGTATTTATATTAACGAACAGAAATGTGAATATGATGAAAATAAGCAAGAATACTAAAATCAAAGTATTAACATTTACAAATCTGACGGTATTATCTTAGCAGTTATTTATATTGCTTTTTCAATTGTACCTAAATAGCTAAGACAGATTTTAAAGGAATTTAATCATGACATAGTTCATGATTTGAATTATCGTATTAATCATTAACACTAAATATTCATACGAAAATCCATCAATAATATCGTCATGAAAGCTATTAATAAGCATTTATATTTCGGTAATTTCTGTAATTAACAGTTTCATAAATTGACAATAATTTGATATATTGTCTGGAAAAAAATTGGAAAAAACCACGTGAAACACGAAGAACCGTAGATCTTTTTATATTGCAGTCAGTCCCGAAACCGAATTATTTTTATACGGTTAATATTAGTATACTACGTTTCAACTTCATTTTTATTCATAACTAAATGAAACTACGTGATGTAGTATTATTTCTACTTTGTTTAAATTCTTCACCACGACCTAGGTTTCATTGTGCGACGGCTTCACGGACAATTTGGGCAATTTGTAAAGATCCTTACAAATTACTCACCTGAAGATGTTGTCATACAACGAAATCTAGGTAGTGGTTGTTAATTTAAGTAAAGTAAGAATAATACTACAATACGTAGTTTCATTTAGTTGTGAATAAAACTTATGTGATAATGATTTTCTACAAAAGTAACGTCAAATAAATTCAATACTACGTTTTAGTCAATGAAAGATTAAAGTCGTTACTTCATAATGCTACTAAGCAGTAATTATTACTAAGCAGTAATCATTACTAAGCAGTAATCATTTGAAATATTGTCAAAACTTATCAGGATAGAAAACATTCAAAATGAAAGGATGATCGTACCAAAAGCAAAATCTTAAATAAATTTACATAAGCTCAAACCTATTACAGAAACGGGGTCCTTTAAATATTTCACTTTATGTATCTTAATAATCATGGTTATACTCCATTATCTGGATGTATTTTGGACTCTCTATACATTCTTACGAGAGGTTTTTTAAACTTTGCCTTAAAATGTAATAAAACGGCCAAATGCATTTCATACTTGCAAAATTAGTGCTCGATAAGATCAGTTCTTTTCTAAAAATGTGGAAGGTAATATAAACCTCTGAATATTTAGTGAGTTTATAATTTTACCCAATATTCGTGAATTTTTCCAATGTTTTTTTGAGTATTACTCTCAGAAATATTGTAAACGGATAGATTTTTTTAACGTTTTTTTTTGTTTAATTTTAGAGAAAATTAATAGCATATTATTCAATAAGTGCTTTAAGAAGATGGTGTTTAATTTCCGTTCACGTCATAATTATATAGGATTAGATATATTAATAAGTACAGGTAATTTTTATATGGTATAACATATGCTGGGGAAATATTTTAGTTCGTATTAATTTTGAAACATTATGTGCGTAAAAATAAATGATCATCAGTTTTTTGACAAATATAGAATGGTATCGTTATTAATTAATTACACACTTTTACTAGCTACTCAATAGTAAAATTAAATATAATTCCACAACTGCTGCTAGCAATAAATATTACAAGGGACTGAACTTACAAATCGTACGCATGTAATATATTATGTTACGTCATAGCCTTCTTGAAATTTAACTCATCCAGCATAAGGAAATCACCGCTAAAGTCTCAGGTAAGTAAGAAAATAATAACAAAATCGAGACCGTATAAACAGATTCAGAGCTAAAACGGGAATGGAAATGACACTTGGGCAACTCTTAATCAAAGCAAGGGTCTTCTAATCAAAGCGAGGGTACCCGAGTACATTCAAGGTTTGGATCGCAAAGTTCATTGACTCGGTAGATGTCTACGTAGCCCAAGACTTTGGCTCTGTTGATTTGATTGAGTGCAAGAAGGTTAATTTAAATGTACATTATTGTTTATTGCATCTTATTTATTATTAAGATTGTCAACAGGACAAACATATTTGTTAATATACTGGTATACTGATAATTCCATCAGTATATGTAAAGGGGATCATTTTGAAGAAAATATGAAAATAATGATTTAAGAGTATTAATTATTTAAAAGAGCCCTTGTTCCAAAATTTGCATATTTATACTAGCACTGTTTTTAAAATGTACGTAGTAATACACATATGCGTAAACCTTGAAGTGACAACTTACATATTAGTAATAGCGACGCTTTACTTAAATTTTGGACTTCGTAACTGTATATACATCTTATAAAACTAATTATAATTTTATATAGAAGTAAAATACCTCTTAAAATTCTCTTTATCGAAACTTAACCATTTATTAAGGATAAAGAAGGAAAAGTTTTGAATATCAGTTTGGATTACGTTTTACCCTTGACTGTTGCATATGACATCTACTAGCAATAGGAAATGTGCATGTAATTTAAATTTGGTTCAAATATTTTTTAGAGTAATTGTGATCGTTGCTCTACAAGTTACTTAGTAGAATCTGATATAAAATTTCGTTTTGCCCGGGGGTTGCTGTTTGATGAAATTCAAGTATTTCTTAATCGTTGTGACGATTCTTGTATGGTAACATTCTACGTTATCGTTCCCCTGGGGATCTAGATTTGATACCTGCTCTTTAAGTAATTGTAGAAATAATACTTCTTTTTTGACTGTTGCTGTATTGTTGAAGTTTATTTTTTTTATTTTGCTAATTTCAGTGCCCCACTTAACATTCGACACTCGCTCGTAAAAGTATAGTTATTTAGTATTTCTGTGTTTATAAATTTTTGTGTTAAGCTGGTGAGAATCATGAATTTGATTATCAATTTCCTTTTTAAGGGACATGTCTTTCGGCTTCTTTTTAAATAGACTATTAATAAACTTTTGTAAACTACTTTATATATATAGTTACTTACAGCTTGTGTTTGTGATACTGAATAAAAAGCTCAATTGTGATTAATAGAAATCATAGTAGCTATCTAAATGAAACCTACTTATATTAAAATTATCTTCACAATATTGCAAACGACTTGTTGAAGGTACTTCGTCTCTTTTCATAACCTTACACCATTATTATCCTTTTATTGCATCTCTCAGAACAAGAAATACATTTTATCAAGTGCACTTCTAATAATACGTTTGCACCTAGGCAAAATATAATACTTATAAATTGGCTTTCGAAGTTTTTCCGTGGTTTGACGGTTATTATATTAAAAATCATCGGATGTTATTTATCGTTACGAGTACTTCTACATTAACGAGAACTCCTGCAGTAAACAAATATTGGGCATCGCTTGTGAGGTCGTCGCTTGTGAAGGTACGCGAAATGACTGGCCTTTAAAAAGCTTCAATTTGGTGATAGTTTTAAATATTTTTTTTTCAAATTTAATTCAGTAATTTTGAATCGTATTCATGTTTCAGATTGTAATGATGTAAACAATAAGTTTAAAACATAAACAATTACATGCATATTCCTTATTTAATTTTTTTGTTACCACTTTTTCAGGCAATAAATCAATTTTGGTATGTTTTAAGTAAAAATTTACTTAATATAAATTGTTATATGGTACAGTGGTAAAGTTTTAAATTAAAGTCTCGCGTCGAAATTCGCAACATCAGTACACGCTATAAACAGCGCATCATTCAACTTCGTAAAAGCTAAATGTAGTGTGGCAATCAGTCTTTCTAAACTAAATAACGCATGTAGTGTAAACAGAGCCTCAAGTGGGAAGTTGAGAGCTAATGTTGAAAAGAAGACTTTTTTTGTCACGAAGGCTATAGATGTGGACATAAATTTTATAAAATATATAAATACCCGAAAGTTTAACGTCTGCACCTCTTTGCTCAGTCTGATTTAGTATTACGAAAAACTTTGCGTGAAATTGTTGAATAGACTATTTTTCAAATTATCGATTGCTAAAAAATATGAAACTATAGTTAAAGGTAACGAAGAACTCAATTTACCAAAGCGTATCACCTCAAGCAAACTGCAGAAAAGGTATCAGCAATGATCACGAATTGATATATACTTATTACCTACGTATAGAGGTATCTCGAGATTATTATGCGCTGCAAACTTCAGATTTAAACAATATGATCCGTATAAAGGTATAATCCCAAAAAATTAAATATTTGTGTGCATTCAAATAAAAATAATACCAATTTCTCTAACATATGCGAATCGATATCGATGTGTTGTTTCGAAGTAAATACTTTATTGATAAAACGAAGGAAAAGTTTGATGTAAATACCTGAAGAATATTTGAAGGCTTTTGAAAACTTTATGCTAATTTTTTTTTGTAATCTTAGTTGATATCTTGTTCAATATTTCTAAT
Organism: Druceiella hillmani; assembly: GCA_039881145.1. Lineage (NCBI taxonomy): Eukaryota > Metazoa > Arthropoda > Insecta > Lepidoptera > Hepialidae > Druceiella > Druceiella hillmani. Next base: position 3,326,475 of record JAYKKI010000130.1, read on the forward strand.
ATGTGAAATCAACGTAATGGTAAATACGTTATTGAATGACACAGATATATATTAGATTTTGATTCATTGCTGTCTCTACCTCGCATTCTTAAAGCCGTGTTGTAAACTATTTAGAGAGTGCATTTAAATGTCGATATATAATTTATAATTGCAATTTCAAAACTTTGAAATTTTATAAACGGTCTATACTTGATAAAACGTTAAAACTTAAAATTGCAATTTTCACGTAAATAAATTATGTTACAACATTTGTTAAAAGCGTATTTTAAAATTGACTCGTAGTCAATTAAATCTGCAACCTGAGTCAAAATTACATTTTTCTACTCTACTTTTAACTAATCTTGCATTATTTTCATCGATACATGGATTTTGGTTGACTGTCATCGATATTAATGTAAAGTTATTGTACTGAGTAAAAAATTAGCTATGGAAATTCGTTTTCAACTTAATGAGAAAATATTCGAAAATAGTTTTTTCTATCAAATATCATTAAGTAAGTAGACATAATGATATTTGAATTTTCAAAATTATGTCTGTCTCAAAATGCGCTGTAGTTGGAAAGATCTTTTGTATACTGTGTCTTATACTTACGATCGTTTGATAATTAATTTATTTTTATGTTTCGACTGCATATTTAAAAATTTCAAAGTTTGCAAATAATAATTAACAATTGTATTAACATTAATCAAACCAACTTAGAAAAGAACTGGGTCATCATTTTTGTTATCGAAAATAACTTAAAAGGTTTCAAAATAAATAATGAGTTTTTAAAAACAATTTGCAACATAGTTTGAAAACCTTCAAAATTAGATGCATTTTTCTAATAAATGAGACCATGAAAGCTATTTTAATAACATTATAATAATGCTTTAATTTTGATATTTTTATTTCTTTAAATAATTAAAATAAAATTTTTATAATATTCCAAATCGTTCTTATTGAGAAGGGAAAAACAAAAATTGAATCTTCTTCTTGTTATTAAATAATATATCGTAATAATGTCGGCTTCAAGTTTGTCCCAAGAAAGTAAATTGTACAGAAATTTAAACAATTTAAAGTTGTTACTTTACCTTTTTAGATACCTTTATAGACGTACTTTTAGGTAGTATATTTTACAGTCCTTTAAAAATTCTTGTTATTTCATTAAGTCGAAAGAGTTGGTAAAATAATGAACATATGTATGCTGCATTGAGAATACTAAGACCAAGTCTTAATAAGTTACTATTGTCACATGTCGCAGCGGGTAAGGAATAAGTAAAACTTTGTTAAATTTTAGACATATACATTAGTAGCTTTATATATTAAAAAGAAGATTCAACAAGGTATCGCCCACATTTTACATGGAGTTAATAAAAATATAATCAATGGTTAAGTTTTGAATTGTCTCTAACTCTTTTATTTATATACTTAGCAAATTAAAAGTGTCCCATCGTATCTTTGAAATTTATCATAAAAATTTCCTTTCAAAACATCTGAATGAAGTTATCAGCATCCTTAATATCACCTCATCAACAGGTTTATATTACATTTTCATAATACACCTTCCATGATTCTCGTGTTTCAATCGGATACACATATTGATACACAACTGCATAAACTAATGTGATTACTTGAAGTCATTCAACGTAAATAGTTAAAAAAATGACAACAACAACAAAAACTATTCAATTTTACTGCTTTCCACATGTTAAACATTAAAAATAATTAGATTATATTTATCATAAAATTTTTCTATAGTTAATTGTTAATGAATATTCCTTATACTTAGGCAATAAGAACAATAATAAATAGCAATAAAGACTGTTTAGTATTTGCTATAGTAGATATATAATAAACCCAAAATTACTACATTACATCCATTCACCAAAATTACTACATTTGGCCATGCCAAAAACTTACAATATTGATTTCAAATATAGGGCCATTTCTTACTTGATTAAAGAAGTATTCTGAAGAATAATTAAGTTCCAGGACTACATTATAATAATTTGACGTGACTGTTAAGCGTTTAATTCGATATTTTCATCTAGTTGATAATAGCAATTTCAAAACAGGTGACAAGTTGGCGAAAGTTTGCCCATTATTCAACATAATAAATGTAAAATTCCACATTGTACTTTTCCATTAAAATAATACCAGATAATTTATTGATACCCGTATGTTGTAAAATAAAATCAACACAGATAATTTAATGATAGCTGTATGTGTTATACGCGTAATAATTTACGCAACGCATACATAGAAGGTCAATCTGCTTTGGTTTCAAAGTCTGGATGACAGTGACTCGTTTAGGGCACTGTTTGCAAGTCGATTTATTTGAAAGATTATCAGAAATACGTGAATTGACCTAGATGGTACTAAAGTGATGAATAAAAATAGGAAGCATATCCAGATACACAATTCCCTGTAAATTGGGACAACTTTTATGTGCCTTGGATTATTTAGCAATTTGCAAACAATAATGTCAAAAGCACTGACAACGTTCACCAAAACTTAGGATACAAATGTCAACCAATGTAGGTAAATATTTGCAAAAAATAGCCTTGGATATTTTATGTGTACAGAATGGATAGAAATGACAATTTTGGTGCCGTGAGTTGGAATGATAACAGGGTAGTAATACTTTCGTTAAATGAATTTCAAGTGCACCCAGTACAACAGGTACTACGATATTTAGTTACCGAAAAAAAAGTATATTGATCAGTCAAACTTCATACATTATTACAACCGATTTATGGGTGGATTAAGCACACTCGATACTGATATCAAAGTTAAATATAAATTTTTTTTTAACTGCAACTGAAAATCTTACCGTCGGGACAGGGTGCAATTCTAATTTATTTGACAACGATGCCACTATTCTGCCATCATTCCAACGGACGGCGCATTCTAATTTATTTTTATTCCTATTCAATCTATAATCAGAAAATCAACTGGGTTATTTTTTACAAATCTTTACCTTCCTTGACAAATATTTATCTACTATATTTTGGCGTATGGATCCAATGATTTTGATATTCTTATTTGGAAATTGGTGAATAAACGAGGGAAAGTAAAAAACTTGTCACAATTTACACAAAAGTGTCGCAATCTACACAAAATTTAGTAACAATATGTTCCCTCAGGCCAGTTTGTCGTACTTCCCGTCCTTCGTATAAATCGACTGGTAAGCAGACCCTTAGATGAGTCGCTGCAACTTAGGCGTTGATACCTTAGCGGATTGGCTTTCCATTTATATGTTACTTATGCCATGATATCTATGTTAGAGTATCACTAATGTAGCTGTGCTGATGTTTATTTTCATTGGTAGTATATGTAAGGAATTTTTCATTTTATTGCCACTATGTCACTTAATTGAAGGTGACTACATATATCGTTCCGTGAGTAGGAAACTTATAATCGAGACTGTGAAAAATAAATAAACTTATTATATATAAGCTTTTTTATTTTCATGTTTTATAAATATATATATATATATATATATATATATATATATATATATATATATATTGATTCGATTTATATACAAATAAGAATTAATATCACTTGCCAACTACTGTACTTTTCGATATACAACAAAAACATTCAAAGGTAAGGTGTTTATTAAACAAACGTAAGATTAAGCCGTAGTGTACAGAAGGTCTTTCAAACTGGAGCATAATTTTAGACAGCAGCGTAATTTTCCAATTTAGTAATGGAATACCTACATACAGAATAAGATTAAATCGAGAAAACAACTTTCTAATATTTTCATATTCGGTCAAAAACAAATTTCGGTAGCAAAACTTTTTCTCTGAGCTCCGGCGCAATAAGTTTACCTTAACTTCCGTGAAATTCCGCATAACATCGTCAAGATTACTCAGGTTGCAGGTTTAAAAGAGCACAAGTCAAATTTAAGAAGCACTTTTAAAAAAATTATCTAAAAAATTAATTATTGAAAAATTATTACGCCAAACGGGGACACTATATAAAATATTGACAATTCATCAAACGTTAAAGTTTGAATCGGTAATGTTAAATTACATAGCGACAATTAATTCCAATCGATTAATATGACTGCTTTATTGACTTATTGCTTTATTGAGCGACTTATTTGTAACTTTCGACAATGCACACAAATATTAATATATATCTTAATATCATGTACACTCGATGTTTCTTTTGTCTTGGTTATATCTTTATACAATTGTTAACCTACGTAGTCTGCAGTTGACAACAATCTCAAGTTACCTCTGTTTGTCGTAAGTGCATATTTAATTTGTAACCAATGTTGATATCTTTTCTGCACCCTTTAATATGGCAATAATGTTTGAACTATGTCTGTATGTTAGTTGGAATTTTTGTTTTTGGATACTTACCTGGATGATGAACCATTTGATAATTTTGTATCCATTAATAGGTTGTCTTTGTGATGCAATATACACCAGGTTGCTAAAAACACGGTAATGTAAAAATGTGTGCTTATGTCATAAATATTGTCAAATAAATTACTTCTGTACTATGACACAAAATAAGACAATTATTGGCTGCCGAATAAAGTTTTGGGTCGAAAAAATTAATTTTAATAACGGAATCGTAAAAACTAAATCTGTACAAAGCCATTGGGCTTTGTACTAAAGCATTTAAAATATTATAAACGATACTCGTACGTTCGAATTGTAAGGGCAGCTTTAATTTTTGGTACTTGTAAAATTGTCGATTGTTCACCTTTTGTGTTATTTTGTAATAAGATGATTACAGAAAAATAATAAATAAATTAATTTATTAATTAAATATTTTTTGTCGATATAAAAACAATTAAATTATTTTTACCATAATTTTACATTTCCACGAAACAATAAAAAGAAATGTTAACGATGCTTTTACTAAAATTATTTCATGTCGCTCATTTATTTAAATGTAATCTTTCATGGATTTTGAAAATATATGGACTGATATAATTACGAGTATTTGGAAAACCCATAAGAGTGATATTTTTTGATTTTAAATATTTTGGAAAAATTTAAAGGAAATCGATTTTATAAGATTATCATAATGTGAAAAATGTCAAAAATGAAAACGTCCGTGTATGTATGTCCACTGCTAATGATCTAGCACCTAAACGGCTGACTGATTTTCATGAAATTTTAATTAAATTTTTTTTATATTTCGGGATATATTTAAGAACTTTTTTCATTTTTCTATCTTTAATGTTTCGAATAACTACGATACAAAAACAAATATTATAAATTGGTACCATTAATTTACCAAAAATATGGTACAATTCATTTTACTGGCAAAATTCTGATTAAGTACCTTTCATATAAATCTAGTAGAATTTCTCTTAAATTTTTTTTCTGTTTGGTGATTGCTTTCGTCAATTAGGTATGAAGAAAGAAACGCCAAATCTTAGCATTCTTCGAAGAACTTCGATTTAGTATATTTTTTAATAAAATGTCTAATTATATTTTATTATGTTATTAATTCACAACTATTTTTTTGGTACAAGTAACTTAGTAGTGTTAATAATATTAGTCCGTGCCATGCGAAAACGGCCGTCGGTTTGTTCTCTAAGCGGGAATGAATTCAATACGCTTAAAGTAACATATTTTGAAAAATCATGTTTTTCCTTGACCGCAAACATTATTTAATTTTTTTTGTAACCGATTCTATGAAAACCTGATTATTCACAAATTTCATGCAGTTTTTCATAATACTGAATCACACTGATCAAAGTGGCTCAAAGTTTAAAAAATTTGATATTTATTTAATCAAATTCATGCCCAAAAATATGCCGTCTTTGTGACAAAAAATGGCCCTTCTATTGTGAACATTAAAGTGAAAGTATTCACATCACTCCACTATTCTCTCCGAACTACCCTCCACACAAATTGCACACTACACGCTAACTTGACTCACTTCGCCTTGGTTTACACTATATAAGTTATTTAGCTCACAGAGAGCGGACGCCAGATTATATTTAACTTCCATGTAGTTTCCGTGTCAGACATGTTTACTGGGTGACTTTTATCAAACGTTTACTTGCAGTAGAACTATAGAAAGCACTTGCTTATACGAAGTCGAGGGATGTAGTGTTTTTAACGTAGAATAACGTACTATTTTTAAATTCAGAATATGGGATGGTAATCCGGAAATATCAAGAGAATTAAGAAAATTCGTTAAAAATTTACTACTTAACTTTGGTTTATCACAGAGTCAGTGGATTTGTATGTCACTGTTCCACCTGCAATTTTGTTTAGAATTATATTGTTCATATGGCGTACGTCGACATTTTTAACCGCCAGAATGGCTCTTCCGCTTAACCATACATGATTTTAATAATTGATATCGATGTTTTGAAAAAAACTTGTCAACTAGTTCTTTTTTGAATTCACGATGTTGCAAAAATTAGGTGGAAAAGTGATTAAAAAAATTAAATAGTTTTAATAATAATAAAAAAATATTTTTAATGAAAATATTTGCGTACATGAAAGCAAAGTTGTGTTAAGTTTCATATCAATCGACTGACTAATTTTTGAGTTTTGCGAGCACAAACATACGCGGGCTGAATTTTATATATGAAGATAATTTTTTATTGTAAATATACTAGAGTAAATTTATTGTCCAACAAAGCGGTATAACAAAATTGGTATGCTAGATTCACTGGTAAAATATATTCCAAATTGAAATTTAAAACTGTCTTTTATTTTATTTTCGTGAAAACTGAAGCAAGTGTTCCTTCTTTTTTCAATAAATTGTTAATTTTTTGTAAAGAGACTTCTGAAATAATATTTATTCCCGTATACAATTATTATTAGTTTATGCGTACGGATAAATAGTTACAAAGTTCATGAATGAAATAAAATGTTGCTATTGGTAATATATAATTTTTCATTTCAAGCTTTAGATCATACGAAAATATTTTCTGTTTGCTATTTTGATAATAAATAATGTACAATAAACAAGAACATATATCTAAATAACCTTCTCTTGCCTAATAAAATAAACAAAGCCGAGATTTTGGGCTACGTGTATATCTACGGAATCAATAAACATTGCAAATCTAATTTCGAATGTACTCGCTAAAAGATCGTATTTACCTTTCACGTACCAGACTCTTGCTTTGATTTAGAGTTGCCCGCATATAATTTTCATACTAGTTTTAGCTCTGAATCTATTTAAAGGGGTCGGTTTCATTATTATTACCTTTGTTACCTGAGACTTTAGTTGTGATTGCCTCCTGCTAACTAACTGGATGAGTTAAACTTCAGGGAGGCTGTGACGTAATACACCGCGCGCTTACAATTTATATGTTCATTATGTAGTTGTAATCTTTTCCGCTAGCGACTCTTAGCTCTTAAAAATGGGTAAAAATTTGTAAATAATTAGTAACCTTGCAACATGAGACCAATCTCTATATTTGTCAAACAGGACTGTTGAATAATTATTTCTATACGGGTAATATTCGAGTGAACTGAAAGATTTATGCGTTGTTTCCAAATTTAAACATGTTGAAAGATTTCAAAAGTATATACAATGCAAACGTATTACTAAAATGTACACTCATTTATTAAGGTATCTATTTTAATATCTATACATAGTTACTATAATCCTAAAAATTTTATTATAAGTGTAAAATTTACTTGAAGAGAATCATTACATTTTTTTTTTTTACAAGTATTTAAAAATACTGAAACATACTTAACCTTGTACAATGCCCTTGTAAGATCACAACTTGAATACGCTGTTGTTGTCTGGAATCCACTATATGCCACTTATTCTGATAGTATCGAGAACATACAAAAACATTTTTTGAAAGCTCTTCAGCATCGTATAGGTGGCAGTAAATTATCGTATAAAGTATTACTTAATAATTATAAATGTGATGCCCTCTATCACAGACGTTCATTATTAGAGTTGATGATTATGTTCAACATCTGTCAAAGTAATTATGACTGCCCATCTCTACTAAGTCAGATAAAGATTCGAACGTCCAAATTAACTCGTAGCCATCTCTTATTTCATGTCGATAATGCACGAACAAACGCCGGTGTCAGAGCACCGCTACGGCGGTTGTGCGACTGGTACAATAAAGAGATGTTGACACTTGACATCCTTGCAAGTCCACGTCCCCAGTTTCGATCAGATGTAAAGAAAAGGCTTCGTGAAATTTATGCACAGCAGACGGATCAGTAATGTTATTATCATTTTACTTTTTTCATTGTTTGTTCAAATTAGTTAAATAGAGTGCGTCACATAAATAACTTGTAATCCATAGTTGCAGCTTTATTTAATTGATAAGTTAATTACATGTATTTTCTATACTAATCTTATGTCTTAATTTAAAAAAAAAAAATTGTTTCACTTGCTTCAATTAACATTGTCACATTTATGTATTGTTGTATTTAATTGGATATATATTAATGTATTTATTTTTTTTGTGGAAATGTTAGAACACAAACTTATTTCGTATTTAGTGTTCATAGAATAATTCAAATAGTTTGTGTTTGTTTTTTTCCCTTTACAGAAAAATAAAAAAAAAAATAAAATTACAACATTCTATACTTGAAACTTTCATGATCTCGTACATTCTTAGAAAACATCAAAAAATTATTCGTTTTGAGATTATTCGCGAGGTAATTTTGATCTGCGAGAAATCATTTATTTCTGATAGTAAATTTGACCCTTTGGTTTCACACATAAATGAACATTCACACAGCGAATGATTTGATTTTTATGGTGCATATAAATTATATTCTTTCTGTTCTATATGTACCTACAAAAAAACTAATACCTTCTACCCGTAACTCATAAGAGGAACGTACATTTCAAAAAGTACATTACTTCTTTAACTAGTTAATAAAACGAAGGCAGTTAGTGCAAATGTTGTGGACAATTAATATATGTTTCAGTAATACATCGATGTTTTCTTTCGCCCAATAATGAATAATTTCTCGTGTTGTTGTGTTTACAATATTGCGATTTTAAGGTATATATGACACTATAAAATACTTTAGATAAATAATCTAGACATTGGTAAAAGTTTTATTCAGACCTTTTTAATCATTTCTGGTCTGTACAAACCCATGCTTACAAACATATAAATAGATATCGGCTTTCATATATGATATGTACTTATATCTATCCATGTCGTTTTTATTTACGACTGCCATAACAAAATACTATTTTTGCAATGGATTTTTTTGTTTTGCATTGACATTTTTTTACATGACATTTTTTTTGTTTTGCAACTAATCGCTGTGACGATGTTTCTAATGCGATTTTACAATGGAGATAATAAGCGGTTATATAATAAGAAAATATTAAATTTTTATAAAGTTTATAATAAAGTGAAAATATTTTATTAGAAGTTTTCCAAAATCAAGTGGACATTATTTTAAAGTACTTTCACCAAAATTCAATTTTACGTGGAAGAAATTTTTGGCATCCATTCAATTTACTGAAAGATATAAACAAAGAAATATTTTTTTTTGGAAATTATAGAAAAGTCTTACGCTTAAAGTTGGGTAGGGTAATTATTAAACGTTGTATTTCTTTACGAATTTTCTAAGCGTCCATTCCCATTCGGAAGAAATAACCCAATAAATTTTAAAGAAAATTAAAGTGAATAAATATACGGGACACTGCCTATGTAGTAATAACATATAAGCGACTCTTTGCTTTTTTCCGATCACTGTGACTACTATTTTTGTTTAGGATTATGAGATCAGTTATTGATATCAGATAATTATCATCTGTATTCATTATTTCTTCATTGAAGTTTTTGTGGAGAAGTTTTAAGTGATATTTCACGTCGTTAGTTGAAATGTATTTTGAAACTCCATGGAGAAATAATGTGCTGTTGCATGGTAAAGACACAACCTAACTTTGAATGAATTCTCGAACAACAATTCTTCGGAAACCATTGAAGTGACAAAGAGAAACTATAATTTCCTTAACTTTAAATTATTTTCAAATAAAATTAAGAACAAACAGATACAGGAATACATAAACCCACTTAATTTTTTTCCACCTCTAAGCCTTGATTTTATTTGCAAAATAATATTTTTATTTACTTTCAAATGAATAGAAATTGAATTATGTAACTGTGTTTGAATCATCAGACTAAAATTAAATTTATATTTTAAAGATGACGTTACAGTTAAAGGAATATTCCTTTTTTAAATAAAAGAAGAAGAAAAAACGATACTACTTGTGTATCGTTTGCATATATATGATTACAGTATATATATATATATATATATATATATATATACATATATATATATATATATATATATATACATATATATATATATATATATATGTGTGTGTATGTATTCACACAAAACATATCGTATGAAGATTAAATCTTTATTTTCATTTATTTTATTTTTTTTATATTTCGAGAATCTTTTTCATGTAAATGTTATTGATAAGAACAGTTGTACACTTGCTTCACAAAACTTATATAATTCTTACAGATACTACGTAGGTTTGATTAGAAATTGTCTTCATTCCATTTTTGATTTATAACTTATAACAAATATCTATGTAAATTAATAGAATTTTCAAAGCAATATATAATTTTTAAATATATTTTTAATACTGTCTAATTAAAAGTGAAATTAATTTTCTTTCCTTTTACTTTAAACACTATTTTGTTTAAGTACAACGATTAAAAAAAAATATTGAAAAATATGTAATAACATACGTCAAAAGAATTTCTAAATTTCTGGACTCGGTATTTGATATCTAAAGTCACCTTCAGTCTCTTTGTAATATTTTTAGGGAATATTTTATAATATAATTCTTACAAATACTACGTAGATTTGATTAGAAATCGTCTTCATTCCATTTTTGATTTATAACTTATAACAAATGTCTATGTAAAACAATGGAATTTTCAAAGGAATATATAATTTTTAAATATATTTTTATTACTGTCTAATTAAAAGTGAAATTCATTTTCTTTCCTTTTACTTTAAACACTATTTTGTTTAAGTACAACGGTTAAAAAAAGGTATTGAAAAATATGTAATAACATAGGTCAAAAGAATTTTCAAATTTCTGGCCACAGTATTTGATATCTAAAGTCTCTTTCAGTCTCTTTGTAATATTTTAAGGAAATGTTTTATACTATGGTAGCTTTCTCGTAATATTATAATGAAATACACGTACGTTGCAATAAACGAAATTTTTGCCTGTTTCTGTTGAGCCCAAAAGTAAAGGTCGTTGGCAAGGTATAAAAAATTCACGCCTTTTTTGTTGTATCTGGGAAAGCACTAAGCAAAAAGATATTTGTCGTACACGCTCGTTGTGTTATTACAGCATAGGTATGTATACTGCGCATCTGAAGAAGTCGACGGCTGCTTTCATAGTAAAATTCCTTTTCTTACTTTTCTGTTTGTATTATAATATAATAAGACATAATACAATTTGTTTATTCAAGAACAGACAAGTTAAAGAACAGACAAATGGAAACCAATTGTTCGATGCCATCACATAAAATAAGGGTGTTTGTCGTGATGTATTGCCTTTACAAGAAGGTTTACGTCCCTTCACGGCACGGAGCATAACGGGGTCTCCGGTTTGTTTCCCGGCCACTTATTGAGGAGGGTTAAAGTTGTGTTTGCCATCATATTGCCAAATGCTAATGTTAAGTTATGGGTGAGAGCGCCACAGCACTGGTACGAAAAGTTGTGCACTGAAATCCCTAAGCTATTCGCTCATCGCTCATAGCGACTACGGGCATTACATAAAATAATTCAATGATGTAAATGGGAGGAGTCTATATTCAATAATGGATTAAGAAAAGCTGTAGATTATGTGCAAGGGTACTAAATCCCATTTTAGTGACATTGTCTTAAAGCATCTATTCAAAAATATATTTTTTGCGTTTCCCCGGTAAACCCTTTTAATTATTTTTCAGAAAAAAATGCTCAAAAATCCTTGTCCGTTTATACTGTCTCTGATCGTAATGCATAGGAAATTTAAAAAAAATTGACAAACATTCAAGTTAAATTATAAATTTATAATGCATTAAGAGGTTTGCATAACTTTCCACATTTAAAAAAAAAACTGATCATAGAGAACACTAATAACGCAGGTATGATTTGCGGTTGTCCATTTTATTATATTTTAAGATAAAGTTGAAAATACCTCTTGAAAAAGTATATTTGGGGACCACGAATTCCTTACTTAAATCCGTTAATTATTACATTCTGAATTATTCTTGTTACTATCATCATGGATAATTTGAAATTAATTATGTGTTATCTGGTATTCCGGATATTCACATAATTTGGTGTAAATAATAAACTCTAAACAAAATATAGATGAAATATTCTAAGTTTCTTAACTTGAACAATTGATAAGCCTAGAATATTCTGTTTGCATAAATATTTAGTGGAAATGACAGTGATTGTTCATTATGTACTTTAAATTCGGTAATTGCGAATGAGATTTAATTGCCCTTTTACCTATAAGCTGCACATAAAAAAACACTATGGCTGTAATTACAATTTTATGATTCCGTATTATAAATGATTTCACTTAAAATAACTGCCACAAAAGTGACAGAGTAAGAAAAAATTCACAATTTCATTGAAACTTCAATTTAAAAAATCTAACGCAGATTAGTCAACTTGCATAAAAAATTAATTTTTAACTGTGAGTTCCTTCTTTTAAAAAAAGAGGTGTAATCCAATAAGTTAGAAAACAGAAATACGTCACAACACCATTCTGAATGGAATTCATTTAAACATTATGCAATAAAAACTACAAATTGGAATAATTAACGGATATAAATAAGGAATTCGAATTTTTTCCAATAAAACATAATCACCACATAATTATTAAGATACATAAAGCAAAATATTTGAAGAGGCCTCTTTGTGTAATAGGTTTGAGCTTACGTAATTGTCAACAAGATTTTGTTTTTAAATGATACATTTTTTTAGAAGATCTTCTATCCCAGTAAACCTTTGCAATATTTACAAAATTTACTTCAAGTCTCAAGGAAAAATTAAATTCTTTCATTCAATTTTTACTTTAATTTTTTGGGTTCTAAGTAGTAAGAAAATAGAAGAGTAAAGAGGAAATAAAGTATATCAAATGCTGGGAATGAAGAGTGAAACATGCCATGGAAAATGCAAGGATTAGGTTTTCAGTGGCCGCCATAGTCTATCAGTATGAAAGTATAAACATGTCACCAGTAGTAAATCATCAATTAGTTTGCCCCATGAGTTAATTCGGAATTGGTTCAAAGTATTTTTTCATATTGCGCATTTGTACAGAGAGAAATAATGGAAAAATTAGGTAAAAACCAATATATCCTATCGAATCATCGACACTAATTGACGAAGTTTGGTACCCTGTGCCCTTATTTTACAATTATATAATTGCCGACTTTCTTAATAATCAAGTTTTTTCTGAAAAATTTCTTTTATAACGGTAAAGTTGGAAAATTTTATCGTGATGAGATTCAGATCTATTTTTGAGGTTTTTATCCTTGCATATATACAGTTTATGACACTTAGAATACGTTCATACAATTACAACAACATCAATATTTACGAGAAATATTGATAACTAGACTTGTGGTGAAAACTGCAACAAGCGTTTCGTTTATTTTATTCATAAATAAAGAATAAAATAAACGAAACGCTTACAAATTCATTTGGATTTTGCTGAGCTTAAGTTCACTGACATAAATCTTTATATCATTGGTACAAGGTAACCTCTTATCTTCGTTAAGTGTTATCTATCAACACTACGCTATTGCGAATTGTTAATGCTTAGTGCGAGCTTAAACTTTAATTGACTAAAAATATAATTAATGATAATCGTATAAAAATAGTCCGTGGCTGCCTTATTTACAATTAAATGCACACGTGACATATTCTACGTATTTTAAACGTTTTTTTTTGCACTATCTGACTATAAATTGTGCCAATTTATTGTAAATTGTTAAACCACTGACTACAGAGGTTACTTTGCCCTCGAGTATATTATTCCACTAATTGCCGAAGTACGGTATCTCGCACGTTTGATATTAAAACAAATCTCGAAAATTCGAAATCGTTTGAATTATTTAAAAATAATATTCAAAGCTAAATGTATGTTAAGAAAGTTAATAAGAACGATGGATCCTCACATGATTATTAGTATGTAAAATAGTTCTAATCATTAAATGTAGAATTAGTTAGTTTCTGTAAAATCTGTGAAGCCTTTTTGAGAATTATTCAGTTAGAAATACAAACTGCTAATAAAATTATTTACCATTTTGTAAGTATTAATATTCTGAGATTCATATCCTTAATTTTTTTGTCTTTGCCTCACCTGTTTCTATCAATTAATATAAATATTGACACAAGGACTGTATAAAATGTTTTTCATTTGTACACTACTCCAAAGGTAAAAAAAAATGTTTTATTCATATTGGCATGGTTTGAAATAAGCTGCTTTAGTCAGGTATATAATATTACAAAACATCGGGCACACAATAGATATTTTTCAAAATTCATCATGATTATTTGCTCTTTGCATATGGCGTTCATAACAAAAATATGTTTCCCTAATATTTTTATTTTGATTGATATGTAGTATAAACTTTTAGTGGCAAATTATTTAACGCTTGACAGAATAAATCGGGAAATTTTCTAACGAACACGAAGTTTTGCTTGAATTAATTTTGAGGAACAAAACTTTCAACAGAATGAAGCAATGTGTGAATCATAAGAAAAAAGGTAACACAGTCACAACTTAATGCAAAATCAATCAATTTAATATTATATAACAAAGATTGGGCGATTTCACCTCAAGAGTAATAAAGTTACTCAAATTATAATTGAAAAATATAACCCACAGATCGTATACTAAATAGATGGTCAACTTCAAGCAGTTGTGCGAGCGAAATAGCACTTTCGCGTTTCCAAGTACTAAGCTTCTGTATTCCCCTATTGCAGTTTAATGTAGTTGCAGCGAGTGTCTATTTGCTGGCCACTCGCTGCAACTTCATTAGAGTATTTTTGACAGATGTACTTTTATTACATTTTAGGTTATAAAATACGTACAATTGAAACTATAATTATGAAATTAATATTTTATTAAAAAAAAAATCGCCACTTCGAGCGACATAACTAAAAAGAACCAACAAAAACTTTTTTTTAAACAAACGCGTTAAATGAACGTTTCTATTTTACAAACTATCTGCCGCTTTTACATATCAAGATGAACTTTAACTAGCTTCTATCATTAAAATAATACACTAATACTTTTAATTGTAATAAGAATTTTCATTAAATAAATTGTTAATTCTCCTTTTACTGTTTACTGTATTATAACTCTAAGAGTTTTTAACATCGATTTATTTATTTATTCGTATAAGTAATTCATAACCTTTATAGTTAAAAAATATCAATATTCCATATCTTACAGCTTTATCCTATATCTTAGTAACACAAAATTATCGCTATTCCTACTATTTTGAATTTAACAATTAATCTATGGAATTAATAAATTATTCCATAGCGAGTCTTCACTATCGAAATTATACTTTACGAAGAGAAAAAATGCTGTTATCGTGCTAATTACACTTCAGTTTTTAAAATTATAAATCAGGGGGATAATTTCTATTTTTTTTAACTATTTCAGAGAAATTGAAACTATGTACCGAATAAAAAAAAAATAAAAAGGATAGGGTTCTGGCATAATTGTTGATTTAAAATATTTTTATACTCATTATAGGTTAATTTCTATATACTACCTAATCTATCTTATATATTCTGTTTATACCCCAATCTAAATAGTCGACAACACTTAATAAAGAATAAAATACAAAAGGTAGAATATAAGAAAGTCATAATTATTCCTGTGTTGTTTACACAATTACAAAAATTTCTAAAAAACAAATCTAACCTGATACGTATTAAATCAATTATTTTGTTTTCCAAATAATCTTTTATTCATTGGCAAATTCACATATATTGAATACATCTTCAGCAGAACAAATCACTTGGATGCAGTAACAACTTATTTTTATCTTTTTAATCAATATGCTCGTAGCTGTGGTGTGGTATATTACATGTTACCGTTATTACTAAAAATCTCATTTTCACAATCCTTTGTTTTAATTAGAAATCTACGCGCACACATACAGCATTTGGTATAAATTAACAAATTTGGCAAATTTTGAAAGCGTATGCAATATACCTATCAATGGTACAGCGACTTTTGTAGGAACTTGAAATTCGGAGCTTTTCTTAAATATTGATAAACAACTTTGTATCCATACTAAATCTGTGCCATTTCTTCTTCAAGTTCTGATTCAATAATTACATTTTAACAAATATTCTCTAAATTACTTAAACCTTCCAATGATTTATAAAAAAAAAAATTTAATATCTCTTCGTCCATTTTTTGCACCACTTTCTATTTTCGTTGTTTTTTCCAGCTCCAACTGCAAATAAAAGAACAAATTATTTAACCAACAATGTACATATATAATATTATAAATTTATAAATTAAGTATTTTTTTGTTTATAATAATTGCTTCATCATAGTTACATACTGCACAGTAAGTTTTTTTCTTTAGAAATCAATGGGTTATCTATAAAATCTTAAGCTAACCGTTTGAGAGTGTCGGGAGCTAGGTGTGCTATTCTCCAAATGCCGTAATTTATTCAATCCGCTTGTCTAAAAAGAAAATTCAATTATTGAAAATTCAATTATGCAACTCCTTTGTTGTTGATTATTAAAACGCGAATGTAATTTTGATGATGAGTTTGAACAATATTAACAATAAAATGTATAATTGATTTGATGCTATTTTCAAATTAATAAATTTCAACTTGACTTGAAATGTTTACGGCTACAACCCAATATACAAAAAAGATCTTTAAAATAATTTCCTCTTATTACGAAAAAATGTAAGAAATACAACAAAATTTGAATTAAAAGTGAAAATAGTACAGATATTATAACCAAATATTATAATCAAATGTAAAATTTTACTTTAAAAGAATGTTAAGTTACAAATTTGCAGTTTGACAAGTCAATTCAAATAAAGTCGAAGATTTTAAATTTCGTATCACAGAGTCTTTGTCTTTGATTATATAGCGTTTGTTCTCTCCAGAGAGAACCTTTGTCAATGTCAACTGTGGAAAAAAGGCTAAACAACACTGATTAAATCATATTTCTGATATTTGTCACTGTTGCTTGTTAACAAAAGAATAAATTGTACAATAAAACAAAAATTTAATAAGAAGTTGGCAACAATTAAACTAAAAGAACAAAACGATATTATAATATAAAGAGAGTACAAAATAAATGTATACAAACGTACAAATAAATAAAAAAACAAAAATAAACAAGAATATAAATATGAAAAATTCCATACTTTGATGTCGTTATTTTTGATGAACTGAATGATTAATCCTAAAATGGGTTTGTTGGCAATAAATAAAAGTGATCTTATGTTGATGGGCATTTGAATTTTATATTTTAATAATTTAGAAATAAATGAAGGAAATCTATTATTCAATGGACATGAAAAAATTAAATGATTTAGATCGCCTTCTATCTCAAATTGGAGATTCTCTGACCTCCAGTCTAGCCAAATGGGTAGGAATAGGACAATGATCCAAACGCATGTGAGATACCACAGAGTATTCCTTTCGAGAGAAAGTAAATGTGGAGAACCAAGGTTTTGTGGGTATATAAGATTGGATCTGGAAATATCCCACACCCGTAATCTGGTATGATCTTTCCCATGCCCTTTGCTAGTCAGATGTCATCCAGAAGCGAGTCATAGGAAGGAGATCCTCGGTGAAATTAATAGGGATCCCCGGTCACGGCAGCAAACCGAGCTTTTGCGTCGACTATTTCATTACCTACTAAGTCACAGTGACTACATGCAAGAACGACATCGGATCTCGATCTCTCCAAATCAAGCGTAAGTTGCTTGATCTGAAGAATCGGGAAGCCACAGTTCGAAGAAAATAGATTAGCGAGAAGGGACTGTAAACAACTTAAGGAGTCAGAGAAGATAGCAAATCTTTTTGAGTAGAGCATAATTCAAGGCCTCCACAAAAAGCACGGCATTCCCCGGACAATACCGAACACTCCTTAGGAAGGCGAAGGTATGATGAATGAGCGGTGTATAACATAAGTTTTGGCATTTATTATTTATTGTCATATCTACGCAACGAAACCAATTCGGCTGCCTGTGCGCTCCGGCAACAGAGTTTTTTACTCTTACTTACCGTTTAATGGTTGTTATTACTTGATAAACACTACTCATAAAGTGGCAGTCAAATAAAGTAAATTAAAGTATATAAGGTTGAATATATGGAGATTAAGTGTGGCCTAGCTACGTGGGGAAAACTTAGATGGCGATAACCCCTAGTTTCTCCCTGAATCCAACAAGACCAACGCAGCAAACGGCTTAGACTCGCTGATATACCACGTCTCAGTTAAGATTATCAAACAAATTATATAAAAAGAAATTACTTTATTAATCTAAAATGATAACAGGAAAAAATGTATACAGCTAAATGGTTTTAATTGTGTAGCACTTACAAATATTCTAATGGTACCATTGAACATAAATTATACACAGTTATATTTCAAATAAGTTCACATGCATATATCTATATATATATATATATATATATATATATATATATATATGTATATATATATATATATATATATATATATATACGTGAGTAAACTTATAAATTTTACTTCAGTAATAAATACGTCACCTTCCATTAGCAGACATAAATAAAAATAAACACGCGAAGATAAAGAACATTGGATTCAGTTAAATTGGAAGTAGACTTAAAAAAAACTGAATAAATACGTACGAGTTTTTAAGGTTGCTAAACGATTTGATTTACTTTTAAGATTTCATACCCCACAAGAAAAAATGAAATTCTTACAAAATCACTTAGTTGTCATCTGTCCCTACTTTTGACGTAGAAAGTCCACATTTTTCATAGTACATATTAAACCGCGTATATTTCAATAGTTAACGCTTAAAAATATTCATCTGCAAATTTTTCATGATTTTTTTCAAGGTATCATCGCAGCATTTTGTAACAAATTAAATATTTGAACTTTTTTTCCCTTAATCTATCATATAGTAAACAAATTAATGAACAAGCTATAAAGATATCAAAACAATTTTTTTCATAAATGTATATAAGAGGTTTCTAGCGATATTGTTGAAAATGTTCACTAAAAATATGTTTTTCATAAGATAAAATTAAGAAAAAGGGAATTTACACCTGCAAAAAAGGTTCGAGGTTAAATATTTTCATGCGGCAAAAAGTAATATCAATATTTGTAAATAGTTTGATAAAAATACTATACACGTTTAAATATGTCTGAATTAGTATGAAACCATCATAGTGTTAATTCTATTCATGTTTATTTACTAGGCTTGTATCAGTTCAAATAATTATTTTTGCTACAGATATATCAGATGATAAAATTAACATTATAAGTCCTATCAAAATTTTCATGGTAATTTGAAGTATTATTTAAATTGTAATCCAAAAAAAGGGGTAAAATAATGATGAATATCATTCCATTTACATTAATTATGAGCTTTGTATTAAGTATATGTAAGTGGCAAGTAAAGTATTTTAATGATACTGTAATGAAAAGAAAATATAAAACGAGAATATTATAAATACACAAAAAAATTACAATTTTGTAGAAAATGTAGACTGCAGATCCTGAGATAAAACACAAATAACAATGGAGGTTCTCGTTAATTTGTTGAAAGGTATAAAGCCTACTGTCTGAATTAATCTAAGTGAAAGCCAAATTTAGTTGTTACAATGTTTAAGTTTTACATGAAATGAAATTTTAAGAAACAAATCATAACAAACTTAGAAGTCTAGAAACTAATCTTAAAACGAAAAGAAAATTTTTGTTGCACAAAGTTATTATTAGATCTGTTTCAATTTATACAATCGAAACTTGGGCCCTAACCGTCACTGAGGATAAAAGTGTTGTGTTATATTATCGAAAGATTCTTAGAACAATTTATGAAAATGGCAACTGGCATAAGAGACACTATATCGAAATATTTTGGAATTGATTTTGCATTATTTACGGTGAGTATGGCAATAATAAAACAAATCAAATTAAGTCAAACGAAGTAAACAAGATACATGATATTGATAGAAAAAGGGTTCAGTAGAGAAGTAGGAAAGTGTATTAATATCCATTTCCAAGAATTAGAAGGAAGGCCAAAGATATGATAGAGTAATATGTTTTACAGTGATTGAATATTCATCTTCTGAGACGGCTTCTTAAATAGGCCAAGAACTCCAAAGAGCTTTAGAAAATATTTCTCCTTCATTTTATTTAAAAACATTTTTTAACAAAGTAATGGCAATTTCCGACAGTGGTTTAGTATTTTATTTGCTACATAATTTTATTCTAGCATCTAAATATCTATTCACCCTTTTTGACTAAAACGTATAATTTAATACAAAAAAAGTTCAAGTTGTTAGAATGTAAAAGCACAATTGCAAACATTTGTATATTTTGAAGAAAAAATAAATATCTCTTTCGTCTCGAGAGGGTTTGACAAAATAAAACGGTATACAACTGTGGTTACAGTGCGTGCTAACGCTACTGAAATTTACTGTTTGTTTCTCGTTGCTTTGCAAGAATTATTTTCAAGTGAATAAATAAATTTTAGGAGCTTACATGAATACAATATTCTTAGGGACAACCTCCATTCTCAGACAATAATATTTGATTCTTTTGTAATTTATTACATATTAAAAAGGTCACCAAGAACTCTAGCTAGTTCGTAGTGAACTAGACAAGCTTGATCGATTCAATCCAATTTATTTGAAGTTTTAATTCTATCGGTGTTAAACATGATTAATGTTATTATATATATTAAAAATTACATTCGCTATTTGATTGATCACATTATCAAAGTTAAAGCTTCAAATATATTGAATGAAACATACTATTTATGTTTCATTATTTCTATTACATAAAAGTCATAAACAATAGGGCCTTATCAATAAAAATAACTTAAACCAAGTCTTAAACTAGGCCTAGCTAAACGTGGATATAAGTTCATTTTAAAAATGTTATTAATAAACACCGAGTAACAATTATTTAGCTATACATTTCTTAATCATAGCTTAAGGTGATCTACCTTTTAATTTGGCATTTATGCACGATGTTAAGCCGTCGCCAACATAATAAAATGAAAACTAACATCAGTACGTATATACACGACCTTATAATTGCTTAACGCTGCTGCCGGATTGACATATGGGACAGGTAATTTTTAAGTTGAACCATATTATTAAAATGTTTAATAAAATTCAGAAAAGAACAGAATCTGTTAACTGGGATGAAGAAGAAAAGGTAAGACAAATAAAATTTTTCATTATCAAATTATGATTAATCTATAAATTAGTAATGGTATTAAGAAACACGTTTCTGCTCACAGCAACAACTTTTAAAAGATGTCCTTATAGAACACATTGAAATGATTTCGAATAAAATTTGGAGACTAACATTAACAAAATGAAAGCAAAAGTGCGGATAGTCGCTTATTATAGGTAAATTACTCGAAATAATATAGTTCCGTTTTTAAGGTTCATCATTACACGGTTTCTTTTGCCACACTCCACAACGATATCGGGCGCTAGTTTATACAGTTCAGTTAAAATTTATTTTCCTAATTTTTCATTTATTTTCAGATTAAATAGTTCAAATGTAAGGAAAAAGCAATAAAGCAAGTCCAAACGTAGTGCAAAATAAATTGTCATCATAATTTAACTTCCATCTACGAAAATAAGAAGACTCTTGAGGCAGTCCCAACCTTAAAAGTCCCACTGCAGAATCAACTAGGACATGAAATGAGTTCGATTGAGATGGAGATGTATTATCTAATGTTAGTAGCTTTTCCTTAACCATTAAAATTGGAGGCCAGCATTATGTTTATTTCTTAACTGTCAATAAATTAAAGTCTTGTTTTTATTGTAATTACTGTTTGGTTTTTCTGTAGAAAATAAATAAAATTAACAAGGAAATATCGAGGTCCTCTCTGAACTTGAAAAAATCTGCAGGTATAATTTACACAATTAATTGAAGGGTTGTTATTATTTGCATAATATCAGGAGCAGATGAAAAAATCTAATCTGAATTGAATACATTGTATTTTATTGCTTGCTTTAAGAAAATTTTAAATCGTTATTTAATGGAGAAAATAGCTTATAATTCTAAGACGCTGAACTGCCTATTCTTTCTGTTGGCTAGCTTCATTCTTTACATGCAGGAAATTGATTTGTTGGTATAATTTATAAATAAAATCATTCTTTAATATAATACTATCAAACTCGCATCCATTTCCCTAAAACCTAATGGCTGAAAGTGTTACATCTTGAGAGCGTTTATTGTTTTACAGAAAACCAGATGGAATTACAAGATGGCAATATTTTATTTAACCAAAAAATACAGGCATTTGAACTACGCACGGTAAATGAAGGAGCATCAAATGTTCAATAATGAAAGAGCATCAATGGTTATAAATTGAGAAAAGTTAGATCGACTTGTAAATAAAAATGGACTTTAGAAAAATTTTTATTTTTATTTTTATTATAATATTTTATAAAATTTTTTATTTCTCTCTGTTCATATATTTCTTCATATTTGCTATTTAAATTCTTATAGTTTTCTTCACCATATATATTCACACTATTTGATCTTATTTTGA
The DNA here is from genome assembly GCA_039881145.1 of Druceiella hillmani. Taxonomy (NCBI): domain Eukaryota; kingdom Metazoa; phylum Arthropoda; class Insecta; order Lepidoptera; family Hepialidae; genus Druceiella; species Druceiella hillmani. The sequence goes on from JAYKKI010000130.1 coordinate 3,349,222, forward strand.
TATCGGTTTGGTAGGCTGCCAGTTTTATAAATTAAAAAGGAAATTACAAAATGACAAGAAAATCAAATGATTCAGATATACTTTTCTCTGTTTAATATATTTGATGTTCGAATATGTTTGAAAAGAGAGCCTAAAGTATATATTTTTATTATCCAAAATATTTTTGCCGAATATCGCCAGCATTATTTTTAATAGAATAAATTATCTTCATAATTTAACTTCTACCTACGAATATAAGAAGGCAATCCAAAATTAAATTATATGTGTCAGTGTAAAATATAAGTGGTTATAATTTAAAAAATATTAGTTTTTCACTAAGACATTTAAACGAATTCGGTAACAGTGTATATAGATTAAATATTTAACAGAAACCATTAAAATATACAAAGAAATAAATACACCAGATCTTACTATAAAATTACTATTTTACATTAAAGAATTTAAAATGGCAAATGTGACAAAATCCACATAGAAACAAAATACAGAAAGGCAAGTGAATGACTTATTTTTACCAAATAATATCATGTTTTCAAGTAAAATACAAAATTCTACGGTTAAACATTTCTGAACTTAGGGTACTAAAAGTCAAGAAAATGGTCTCAAAAAAATTCATTGTCCAATATAATCTACAAGTTTAATACATTTTTCACACCTATTAAATAGAACTTGTATCTCACTGAAGAAATAGTTCGTATCGTTGCCCTCAAAATGTTCTTCTACGGTTGTCTTCAACTGATTTTCGTCCTCAAATCGCCGAAGATTTGACATAAATTCTTTTTTAAATTACTAAAAAGCAAGTAATCGCTGATAGTCAAATCTGGATTGTAAGGCAATTGAATTCTCTCTTACCCGTTATTGAGACTATAGACTAATTCATTCACCTTGAATTTATAGGTAAAACATGATATAGATATGGATAATACGACTAACAATTATGATAGTTAAGATTGTAAAATGTTTATTGTTTTTTTCAATAAATTGACAATGTATACAATTTTCGATATTAATTAGAATGAAACACGTAACAAAAGCACATCACATTAATTACTCACATCGCCACCTTTGTAATACAGTTAATAACTGCAGGTACGTTGGAATACTGGAACGTCTGACATCGCAGGCGATATTAACTTTAATTAAATTAAAAAAAAAAATTAATGTTTCTTTCGAAAATTTGTATCTTTGCTTGAATTGGTTTTCATTAAACATTGCTTTTGCATTTGTGGAATTTTTCCTTTCGCATACCGACCTCTTTTTCCACCTTTTCTACTTCTATATCTTTTGTTAAATCGGTATCGTTATCCAAATCAGTACTTTTACCAAATTTAAACCAATTAAAAAAATAACAAAAACGACGATCGGCCTATGTAACAAACGTGAAATGTCAAATTTCAAACAAGTTTTTGAGGTTACAATCCCACGTTAAACTATGGGGTATGATGGTTTAGTCAAAGATACCTTATAAAGACAAGGTTTAAGCTAAATCAATATAATTCCGTATTTATTAATAACAAAATTATCAATTCCTCGTCGTTTATTAATAAGGGGGTAATGGTTTAAATGAAGAATGTCGAAATGTATCGGATGAATTATCGAGTTAAACATTTAAACTCTAATTTTAATCCTAAATGGTAGATATATTAAAAAATTATGAAATACAGTCAAAAACATTACGTCAGTAGGTACTAAAATCAAATATTAACTGTAGCATTTGGAATGCAATTTCAAAAAAAACTTTTAGGCATTTTATTTATGTGTGTGTGTGTGTTTCATAGTTTTGTTTCATTTGCAGAATATTTTAAATTTCAATATTTTTTATATTAACAGAATATTATTAAAATTGTATATGGCATCAAACTATTTTAAAATATAAGTTGTTTATATATGACAAATTATAAAATATTTATAATAAAAATTTAAAGAAAGAATTTTAACGATTTGAAGCAAAATAAGACTTTTTACATCACTTTTAAATACGCGTATTCTGTTTTAGATCAGAAACGTTCGCACGGCGAATCTGAAAGGAGATGAGGCATAATATTTTGAATCAACGACTGATACGTATTAGTTAAGCTGCATGATCTTATTTAACAAAAATCGTGTAATCAAAATATTATATTAAAAACAGGGTACCGAGTATTCAGAATCAATAAGTTAAGTGGTTCAAATTTAAATAAAATTTCTCTAATATTGTACTCTCTTTGATGATAATTACTATAGATGAAATTATTTACATCAATTTACAATTAAGTTTCCATTTATATTTTAAAAGAGAGAATAACCACGCCATTATTTAAACTAGGGTCATGTTTAAAGTATCTTTGCTACATTGATACTTTATTCTCTCGTATTCAATAAATATATTGGAACAGAAAGCATACTCAGTGTAATTCTTAGAGTAAATTGAAGATGATGAATGGAATCCAGCAATGCAATAGACGCTTAACCCATATTTTTTATACTCTTTGGTATATAATATAATGTAGTTCATAACATAATTAAATACATCAACTTCACGAAATAATAACAGTCATGCTCTTAAAGTTTGGAAAATTTCAAACGACTGTGATACGTTTCCTCAATTCATTTAAGTCTTCGTCAAAAAATTATTAAGTATTCCAACATAAAAATGAAATAAATACCCACGTTAAGTACCATAGTGATATTTCATTTATAAGTTAAGTAAACAAAAGTTTAAGTAAATTAATAAAATGCATAATATTATAATACAAATTATATTAACGTTATATTGGAGGGTTTATTTGCATAATATTCTTTATTTTATTCTATAGATCATATACCGATAAGCTTATCGTACTAGTAATAATAGTAAAGTATTTAGTAATAATATTAAAAGAAATTTAGGAAACTAAAATACAGAAAAAAACTGCAGAAAAAAAAAATTCACTGGGCGAAATTTCAAAAAGCAAAATTAAAAACATAAGATAGCCATCTCACTGAACGCGCTACTTTGTTTATTCATTTGGTGGCTGCAATGCAAAGTTATTATTATTTACATAATTACATGTAACTTATAAATCTGAACGTTGCTCTTTCATTGCAAGTAGTGTAATACAGCATTTAGCATTAATGTATTATATTACATCATTTGTTGTAGCTTTATATTACTTTCTTGCGAATACTTAGAAAACATAATATATAGACTACATTTATATTAACATTTCATGTCGTTTTGAGTGAATAATTAATAAAATTCCTTCCACTTTACCATGTGCCTACTACAGGTAAGACGTAATATCTTCATTTACATAGCTTGTTAATTTAGAGGATTATGTACTGCAAAAATAAAAACAATATAGTAAAGAAAAACGCATGAATTATTTTTAGTATTTACTTTAATCCATTTACACGATAAATACGCTGAAATAAGACGTTTGTTGACTTCGTGAGTCAGCGATTCCTTTACATGATCACAGTAACGTAACCGACTGATTAAACGATATGCGAATGCATTCACATTTGAGTTGCACGTATTATTGTGAAAACGTAGAAACAAGAAGGTTTTATAAGTATCGCGGGCATAGTCGCGGGTAAAATTGCAAGGACCAAATGGTGTTTGTCATTTTATTACTCCCATTTTGAAATGAATGTATATTTTAAAGTGATATACTTTTATATTTCTATGCAAACTAAGTTTTAATTAAATGATCCGCGGTTGTTATTTGTAATGTACCTAGAATACAAGTTTTCATTATTTTGTGTATATCGCAAAGATTTAAAATATTTAAGTTTCGTTTAAAAACTGTCTTCATTCTTCATTCAGACTTCATTTTTTCAATATCCGATATTTAAACAATCTACTTACGCTATAAAAGTCAGTTTGTGTTTAAAGATATATGCTGAAAGTATGTAAAGATATATAAAATATATAACACATAGTCTTAATTTTATTTCAATTTACTCAATAGATTAAACTGAATAAAATTTGAAGATGAAGATCATTTATAAGATTAAACTGATAAGTTGAAATTATTCGGCAGTTCCTTCTTTGACATTTTTTTACTAATTTAAATACACCATTATCAGTATTTTTATTTATTTTACCTAAATATTTTTGTTAAACTTCTTTTATGATGTGGTCATTTCAATTCATATCGTACAAAACTTTTCTCTTAGGAGGAAATATTCTTTTAAGAATAAAACATAATTTCAGAATATATATTGAGGTTAAAATCCCAATAGTAACGTATGCTATTAAAAAATATTCTTTTGAAAATAAAGAATAATTTGAGAACACATTATGTCAAAATCGCATGAGTAATCTGCTGTAATTGCGAAAAGTGACAGTAAATAATTTGCCAAATAAGAATTGTCTTTTTAGGTTTCCGCAACTCAAATGGAAAAGTGGATATCATTTAAGATCGCCCACGTGTCTGTCCGTTCGTCCGTCACAGCTATATTTCTCAGAAACCGCTTGAAGTAAAAACTCAAAATTTGGCTTAACAATAAAATAAATTAACTCACACGAATCTAAGTAGCTATAACTCCAATATATTTATTTAAACATTTTAATGGAGAGGGTCAAAGGTGAGGAGTTGGGGTAAATTAAGTAATCTAAAATTATTTTGTAACTCTATACATAGTGTATATATACATATCATTTGAAAGAGCAGTTTAATTCTCAAAAAAAAATTTCGTACGTTTTTGTCATATGTTATGTTTTTGGATATACTTTGTAAAATATGCCGAAACATATGTAACCCTCACCTTATTTTCGAAAGTATTCAACCTAAAATTTTGAACAAAATGTGAGTTTTTAGAAGCCCACGCAGAGGTTTTAGGGGTTTATGGGATTAATCTAGATATTAAATTTTTTTAAATATTTTATGTGTTTTTACGCCTATGTAAGATATTGTGTGATATAGTGTAATATATTTATATTTTCCTATATTTATAGTCGGACTTTTTAATACAGATGTGATGAGCAATTTAAAATTTATCAGAGTCAGATAGGATGTATAATCCTATTTCTTTAAAATTTGCATGTTAAATGGGTGGAGCTAAATACTTTATATTTGATTTAAAATATGTACATTATATGAGGGAGTTTCATTTTAAAGGCATTTTTTATGAGGGCCATTAAAGTAAATTTATAGCAAATATTTTAGACATTGTAATTTCTAAATAGGTATCTACCTCATTATCATGCCTGTGAGCGATAGAATAAACACCATATTTAAATAGTGAAAAATTAAAATTTTAAATATTTTAAAATAATGCTGTTTATCCTTACGTATTTAGAAAGTATACGAAAACCTAAACGTGTGCGTAACCTTGGTCTCTGCTCGTACTTGAGTTCTACTCGTGCTTGACAACTTTTTTAATTTTTTATTGCGTATTGATAAGAGAGTATAAGATACAAGTATGACTATAATGTGGCGCATGTCAAAATATTACATAAAGCCTACCCGTAAAAATTTAGTCCAATGCCCAACTTCATTCCACGACATTTCACTTGAAAAGAAATAAATCTTTAAGACCACCCCAAAACCTATTTGGTTACATTTGTTGTTTCCACCACTCGTAAGTGATCTTGTAGGGTTTTATATTAATAAACTTTCAACTCAATACTTAGGCACATAATTTATGTAATTAAAAGTATATGTCCTTAAATGAAAGCTGTCTAATTTGTGAAATTAATTAGATAAAGATAGCATATTATTTTCCACATTCCGTCTGATGAGGATCAATAATGCATTTGTAATATTTTATTGGGCGTATTTGTATTTTTATGTTTTTTAAATATAACTATGCAATGTTACTTATTAGGTAAAAATTCCTATGAAATCAAAATAAACTGTCAATAATCTAAGGCGTAATTGGCTATCGTTAATAAATTAATTGACCTATATATATATATATATATATATATACATATATATATATATATATATATATATATATATATATATATATGTATATATATATATATATATATATATATATATATATATATATATATATATATAAGGAAGCTTCTGTGTTAAAAATCAATAAGCCAAAAACACTTATACAGTTATGATTTGCAAGTCTATTTTCGACGCAATCAAAGCAATATCTTTCAAAATTCTATTTTCATAGAGTATAATGTGGACGGTAACCTTCAGCATGAAACCTTCATCCACATTTATTGTAATCGTATTTACACTTATTTATATCAATCTATTGAGACTGAAATCTTATAATCATTATTTTTTAGCCCACGTTTGTGTTAATTTCAAAATTAGATATTACGCTCTTGATCCTCCATCAAATCTTCTCAATATTTGTTATAATATATTATATTTAGTTTGTAATTTCTCTTTAATAATATAGAATGATAATATTCTGATAATAATTTGGAAAGTGGGAGAAATTATACACATAAAACTATAACTTTTTTGTTATAATCAGGCGCTTTATTGTAATATTTTCGAAGTGTGTATTGCATATCAAAAATAACACGAATTTGGTCTGTTCAAATGGAAAATAGTCGCTTTCAGGGATATCAATAACTATGATGTTTATGTAGGTGCTTATAAAATCACGCGTGTCTTAAAGTAAAATTGCCATAAAATGAAATATATGAGCAGCGGTGGTTTTTGTTAATAGTAATTTATTGCGATATTGACAATATAATTAAGAAAATAACATATGTTATATCATAGACAATTATATTCATTACATAAACACATTAAGTAAACAGCGTGTAAAGTAGAAGTCGTAGCACTGTATTATAAGTAGGGAAAAAATAGCCTTAAACTTATTTCGGGCTAGTCTTTAAGCAAATATCAAACTACGTGCCGATGGCGACTACTTCAATCGACAGCCCATGTTATTTTATATACAGCTTATAAATTTTAAATCAAAACTATAGACAATTAATTTCTCGAATTTGTCTTCAAAAACCACTTTTGTATTTATTAAAAATTGCGTGACTTTTTATATCAGAAATAAAAATTAGTATGACTTGTTTGAATACTAAACACATTTGAATTACTTTGGCCATTTCCGATAATTGAATTCCAATGGCTCTTTTTGATATCTGTCTTTAGATGATTTGGTTAAGAATGGAATCCAATAATAATAGAGACCGATCCCTTTTCATAAAATAGTCCATATTTTTACATAATATAGCTCTGTTAATATACCGTGCCATTTTCACCACTTTTACCATGGATAAAATTGTCTTATTAAGATCATATCACTGTACATAAACGATTTATGTGCATCCCAGTTGCATAATAGTCCAATAGCCTTGTAAATGTCGTAGACTATTATTATTTAAGTTTACACTTTTTAGACTTGTTTTATCTCACAACGAATCTATTGTAAACATTTATGAATGATAGTCGTTATAATAACATATATAGCTTGCGAACTAGTTTAACATTGGTAGTCCTCTATCCAAATTTTATTTCAGACGCATCTACCTCTATTAATACCAAGTTTCTTATGATTAAACGTAAACTTCTTAGCAGACATCACTAATATGTACGCGTAACTTTCCTCTGAGTTAACGCTGCTGAGATTTTTTCTCCCTTTTCGTTACCCATTATTTTTAAAATATTACTTCCCAAAAGTTTATTCACTAACGTCAAAGTCGTATTTTAAACATATACTGTACCTTCTCATTTACAAAAAACTTTCCAAAGATGGAAATTTAGGTAATATAGTTTTATACGAGCAACTTCATCATGTTACTCCAGAATTGTTAATTATCTCTCTCTTAACATACTTCACGTTTTATGTACCTGAGAAGGAGAATGGTAAGAACCCTAAAGATGTTTTGTTATATATTTCATGTATAGTACATCTTGCAAAAGCGGAGATCCAAGAATTTTGTTCTTTATCTGAACTTAAATAAGAGAAACCTTTGCGAAATAGATAAAGTTTACTGAAAGGATCCATAAGTTAGCATGTATCTTTGTGATTTACATCTTTAGTTCGTTACAAAGTTTGAATTAAATGTTGAGTATGAAATTAAGAGTCTACGCTATTGCTAGTCACGTTGCTCTGTTCTCTAGTTTTATGGTTATGAATCGATGGTGACAGAATTATAATAATTTATACCATTTTTTTAATTAGAAACAGAAAAGGAAAAATCCGAATTGGTGGTATTTGTTCATTTCCTTATTTGTATAATACATAACATGTACTTATCGTCACAGGAGTGACCTCTTTTACGGTCAATCAAAATATCAGGTCGAAGATGTAGTACATGTTATTGAAGAGTGAAAGTGATTGTCAACACATGTATAAAAAAAAATTAAAACGATAAAATGGAAAGCTAACAAAAACAATAACCAGTAATTAATAAAAATATATCGAAAAGAATAAAGACATATTAAGGAGGAAAGCTAGGGAGTGGACGATGAGGAGTTACTAATTGGAGCTACAAAGAACTTCAATTATTACTATTTATGAAAAAAAACCTCTTGGATGACCGTTCAGTGCGAGAATTGGTTGCGTATTTCGGATACCTGGATCCCACTTTTTACACAGATTTGTAAGGTGCAAGACGTATCATGTTTGGGTTTATGTAAAGTGAGGAGATAAGGCCAAAGGTATCCGCACATAAGCCTTAGAAACTCAATGTAAGATAATCCGGGCTAGGAAAACGCTTCAAAATGTTAAAGACAAAATTGCAAGTTTGGAAGAGAAGGTTAAAGGTTATACTGGTATTAAACATCTAATCAGTTATGATGTACTCTGTAATCAAAAACGTGGTCAAATATTTTGAAACCAAAAACGTAGACAATGCATAAATTTTGGATTTGTGCTAATTTATTTAACCGGCCTTCGGTGAAATCTAGATAGCATTTATCTTCATAGATAAGCAAGGCAGCAAAAGTGTTCGACATTTGTGAATACTAGTTCTTGTGGAATAAAATCTTGCAGACTTCTTAGAGTTTTCTGAAAATGCTGACAATTTTATGACAGGTCATTTATTTGAGGCTACGAATTGAGATTTTGATCGATCAGTAGGTTTAAATTTTAGACAGGAACAGTGTAGCGGATTACAGTGCCGTTGACAAAATAACAAAAATTGATAGATAGGATATCTATTTTTTTGGAGGAAGCCTTTGACTAGTAATAATAATGGCCTGAGCTTCGCAGGACCATAGACCGACTAGACAAAGAGTTAAATTGATTTCATTAATGGTGATTGGTCAAGGGACAAAAGTATACATGGGTATAAATTTGTAAATCATCTAGACAGAACTTATTTATAACAAATGTAACCGCCAAATTAAACCATTTTTAACAAAAATAATAAATTTGTACCTATTGTCTACGGCCAGTAAAAAGAATCTAAATCACTCTAAAGAAATTTTCGAGAAATTTAATAAATTAGTCGAGCAAAAGGAACTTGAATATTCTAGTACGACAATAAGATGTAACTTACATTGATGCTTATTAACCTACCCTTGTCGATGATTTTGTTGCAAAGTCCACTAGTAACCAACTTTCCCAGTTTTCTACTATACTATTTAACAGCCGACAGGAAATTATACCCAAAAGCATAAAAAATAAAATCGTTTTGTTATCACACTACATGTGTAGTTTTGGTTGAAAATCCTAGGCCTGCCATGCATGAAAGAGAATTAAATCGTGATTTAAAAATTAATTTAATCAGAATCACGTGAATCGCAGTGTAACTTAATGTATATAGTTCAATAGATTCAATAGCGTCATAGAGTAATTAAGGTAAACCAATTATTTTTTATGATTAAGATTCTGTAGATATTTGTCTTAAGTTAAACATTTTTCGCAACTATAATTACGGACAACCGTTGTTTTTTAAGACATCTTTGAATTTATACGCTAATTCATACTTTGAATTTATAAGTCAATTTAAACGCCTGGTTAATAAGATTATGGTAAGAAAATTATTTATTTTACTTTCATTCTTGAATATTAGTTCACATAATATAAAATTTTATCAAAAGCAGTTTAGTAATATTATAATAGTGGTGAAAAAAGAACAAAAATTTGGGCAGACAAAAATTAAAAAGAGATTGGTGTTTAGATTTTGATAAATAGTATTTTGCGAAATTTTTTCATTAAATATTCCTTTGCGTATATATATATATATATATATATATATATATATATATATATATATAATTATACAAATACATTCTTCATACACGAGGAATAAGTCAATACAATTATTAACTCCTGAGTATATAAAGATAACAGACTGCTTTTAAAGTTTTCTATCACAATGCTCGCATACTCGACACTAATTTTTTTCTGTCATCTGCATGTCCTTTTCCGTTTATCACAGCCTCGTGGCTTTTCCCATTTCAGAATTAAGTGTATAAAGTTTTGGAAGTAGGTTTCTCATATGGAGATGTTGTCCACATAATAAATATGTGGATATTATCGGACAGGTATCATCAAAACTTTAAAATTCATTTATTTTGCTTGTCTGCAACAACATTGTCTGGATATACAGGAAACTAAGGAAACTTTCCTTTTCCGTTTTTCGACACGCACTTAGCCGGTTTTGCATCTCGCCAATTCAACATAAGTTCTTTCGCAGGACATTGGATTTTATTATCTGAAACATATACTCGTATATTGTAGTCCTTTGATATTTTGCCATGTACCATGTGATATTAAATGTTTGCTCTTTCAATATTCAATATCCTCTCTCAAATAGGAGGATTTTCATTGTTGGTTTTGCACCTTTGACCTCAACGCGACGGAATAAAGCCTTACGTCAAGGCCTATGTAATAACAACAATCTCATGATTTCTAAACAGGCGCATGACAGTCGACTTAAAAATATACAATCGAACCTTTCAGTTTAGTACTTGCGTCTCTCTAGTAAACACGTCGTGTGTATAATCTGATCATATTATTACGATAAAAATTTACTCGTACATCAAGTCATGGCGCAAAATTTAAAGGCAACAACGGTTTGAAATCATCAATTCAAAGATTTCATCTTTAAATTTTCTTATTGTAAAAGTTTATATTAAAGTTTTATTGACGATAATTTCAGAGGGAAATAATTAAAATTTTAAAATTTTAAAATTAAAATACAGGATGGATAAATTTGTGTATATATATATATATATATATATATATATATATATATATATATATATGTATATATATATGTATATATATATATATATATATGTATATATATATGTATATATATATATATGTGTGTGCCATTTTAAAAGATTATTCAAATGAAATTTGGCAGATAAACGTGATAGATTTGTAAAATCTGAGAAGTGAAATTTAAAAGCGTACATGAAGAATATTCGAAATACTTTTTCCATTCTCTGTCGTCCTCGAGTGGATTTTCCATTTCATTCGAAAATTGTTCTCCCACTTCCGGACTAAATTACTGTTGAAGAATTTTTCAACTCTTGGTGTAACAAAAGCATTAGTTTATACATATTAAGTAACCTAAGTGCCAAATAATTTGAAGTTAATATACGTGAATATTAAAATATATGAACAGTTTAAATACTTTAGACTGTTACCAAAACCTATAGTATTTTTGTTCAATATTCAAGAAATTTCTTTTCCAAAATGTTGAAGTAATTACCCGACTCCTACGATTCTATGTAAATGTAAAGTTGTTTGGGCACAATTTCTTAAATATTTATTGGCTAATGAATATACTATAAATTCATAATGAAAATAGAAAAAAAAAATTATTCCAATTCTGTATAATACCAGAATTTTAGAATTTATAAGGCGTTTAAGTGAATTAATCTACTTATAAGTTCAAAAATGTGAAATTACTAATAGTAATGTTACGTAATTATTTATACAAACAACAAAAGTGTAAGCACATCCTTCAACCTACATACGTTTTGTTAATCATAACAACGTATTTAATCTTTTGCAATATAAAAAGATGATTCAAAAGTATTTAACTAAATCATAATAGTTCCATGTGGAAAGTGGGAAAGAAGTTTCTGGCATTTTTCCTGATTTTCCATAAAATTTATTTCCTTAATATTTATTAAGTAATTTCCAGATTTTGTAATTTGGATTATTATTCACTATACATATTTTTATAACAAAATAACATTATTTATTATGCTCTAAAGCGAATGCAAAACCTTTTAACAACTACAACTGAAATTCCCGTTTGCCAAATGCTTCTATTTTCTCTTCTTGACCCGAAGATATGTGCTACCTCGGTCTTTTTAAAATTGCTTGAATCAGTAGTTTGCTTTAAATAAGTGGATTGCTTAAATAATAAGTTCAGGTCTCATCTTAAATGATTGGCGATTTGGAAACCACGTGATTTTTTCACTTCCGTTTAACACTTTAAATATTCCCAGTGGGCCTTCATAAATTAAATCAACATCTACTGCCTTAATTGCTCATGGTTTTGGTTTGCGTTTTGATATGATCTTTATCCTCAGCATCCGCAACGATCTTAACACCTTCTAAGAAGAGTCACTCATTAGATATACTACCAAATTGTTTAATATTTTAACACTTAGTATATATATGAAGACTTAGGACATATATTATATTTGTTTACCGTAATCAAACTTTAAAACAACATGAACAAACGAATACATGTAAAGGATTTCTTTTGTCAAAACGTTGTCAACCAAATATAAGTCTAGTACAATGTAAAATGATGTGGGCCAGATATAAGGTAGGTTCGAATTTAGCCTCGTTACTAAAAAACCCCTTTGTATCTCACACAGACTTCTAAAACAAGTGAATCTAAATGATATAGTCAGATTCTATACCCACACTATTTGCTAAATGTGAGTTTGAATTACCACTGAAAAATTTATTTGTCAAGTCTTTCATATTTATTTGATACATTGCATGTCACATGTCTTCAAGAATATTGGTGTGAAGCTGACGTAAAAATAGAGATTTCCCTCATTTTGCTAAAAGTTTTGAAGCTTAATTTAAGAATATATTTTAGGATTAACTAAGTTTAACTATTGAAATTTTATATAAAATATAGTGGTTAGATATGTTTTTTTTTCACATGAAACACCCCTTGAAAAAGTAATAGCTTAACTTGTAAATTGACTATTATACTAATGGATCATCTGTTCTAATACGTTAGTTAATATTCAGTTCGTTTAACAGTAATAACAGAATCGTAATTTGTTTGAGTATTTTAGAAAAAAATTGGAGAATCTTTTATTTTAAGGTAAATTGATCGAACGTAGCGGTATACATTAACGAGTACAGGCAGATATTACGCTATTATAGCCAATTATTGGACCAAATTAAAGATTTATCTCTATAGTTTCTCAAAATTATTGTTTAATTAGTAAAAGTTCGTAACTTTTATAATGATATAATAATTACCAGATACTATCAATATTAAATCTTTCAGAATGTTTACATATAAATATCATCAGCATGAACTTATAATAAATGAATACCTGGGAATGCTTTCTCTTAAAAAAAAGTGGTTAATAAAATAACGAGTAAATTTTATTTACATTTTGAATCATTGCTAACAATATCGCGGAAAAATTGAGAGTAATTTTAAATTTTAAAGTTTAATGAGAAATGAAAGAAAATGTGTTTTCTAATGAATATATGTGATGATTGATTTATATATTTATAAATATCATTAATAATTCAATTTGATTATTAAATATACAAAGAATATACAAAGAACATTGTGTTTTTTTAATTGCATAAATATTTTTATTGTATTTATGTATAATTTGAGTATATTACAAAATAATGATGAAATTGTATATGGCTTGAAACAAATTTAATAATATGTATATTGTGTACATTGTGACATTAGAAAATATTATTATTCTTCAAATTTTAAAAAGGCAGGTGAATTTATTTGTATAAATTTACAATTAATATTCCATTAATGTTAAAAGAGAAAATAACCACGCAATTATGTAAGACCGGGTCATGTCAAAAGTAGTTGTGCTACATTGATACTTTACTATCTCGTGTTCAATATATTGCAACAGAAAGTATTCCAATTGTAATTCTTAAACTGAAAGTTGACTACAAGAATTACATCCAGAAATCCATATTGTTGTATACTCATTGATATATAATGCGATGTAGTCCGTAGAACCGATTATCAACATAATGGAGCACACTACGAAAATCTCAAACGACTGTGATACGCTTACTCAATTCGTTGTAAGTCGTCGTTAAAAAATTATTAACTGGATGAAGAATACCAACATGAAATTAAAACAAATACACACTTTAAATACCATAGTGATGTTTCATTTACAAATCAAATTAACCGTAGTAAATTTATATTGCACTTCATAATCTATCAATGATATGTTTCGAGGGCTTATTTTGATGGCATCCTTTCTGTAATGCTATAGGTGTATATCGATAAGCACATCGCATCTGTCCGTGTAATAGTGGCTACACTGTTTAGTAATTATATTAAATGGAATTGATTACACGAAATTAAAACACTTATTCTAATGCAACAAAATAATTACAAAAAAAAAAAATGCACAGCGCGAAATTTCTAAACACAAAAAAAAAACACACGACAGCTATCTCACTGAACGCGCGACTTTGTTTATTCGTTTGGCGACTGCAATGCCAAATTATTATTATTTAAATAATTTCATGTAAATGATAAATCGGAACGTTACTCTTTCATTGCAAGTAGTGTAATACAGCATTTAGCATTAATGTATGACATCACATGATTTGTTGCAGCTTTATATTACTTTCTTGTGAATACTTAGAAAACATAATATATAGACTACATTTATATTAACATTTAATGACGTTTTGAGTGAATAATTTAATATTACTAAAATTCCTTCCACTTCACGATTTACCTACTATAGGTAAGACACAACATCTTTATTTACATGGCTTTTTGACTTAGAGAATTACGTACTGTGAAAATAAAAAATATATTAGAGAAAAACATATGATCTACTTTCTATATTTACTGCAATTTAGCTTTAATCAATTTACACGATAAATACGCTGAAATAAGACGTTCCTTGACTTTGTGAATCAGTTATTTCTTAATATGATCACAGCAACGTAACCGACTGTTTATGCGAGTGCTTTCACGTTTGAGTTACACATATTATTGTGACAACTTAGAAACAAAAAGGTTTTGTAAGTATTGCGAGCATGGTCGCGGATTAAATTCCAAAAACCAAATGGTGTTTGTCATTTTATTAATTCCATTTTGAAATGAATGTATATTTTAAAGTGACATATTTTTATATTTCTATGCAAGCTAAGTTTTAATTAAATGATCCGCGATCGTCTTTTGTAATGTATCTCGAATACAAGTGTTCATTATTTTGTGTAAATCGCAAAGATTTAAATATTTAAGTTCCATTTGAAA
The DNA here is from genome assembly GCA_039881145.1 of Druceiella hillmani. Lineage (NCBI taxonomy): Eukaryota > Metazoa > Arthropoda > Insecta > Lepidoptera > Hepialidae > Druceiella > Druceiella hillmani. The sequence continues at coordinate 3,364,562 of JAYKKI010000130.1, forward strand.
GCTGTGTCATTATTTTTATTATCCAATATTATAAAATTTATGTATGCTACAAAAGTCGATTTTTATTTAAAGATATATATCTTTAAATAAAAATTGACCTGAAAATAGTTAAATCGAGCTGAAAATATATAAGGACATATAAAAGTAGAATGTCAATAAATATATCGTCCTAATTTAAATTAGATATGATTAAAATATTTAAAGATTTTTCTAAATATACTTAATAATACTCAATCCTCTCACGTCATTAAATACGAAAAGAAAAACAATTCAATAACCCAATTTTCAAAATGTTACTCAATAGATTAATAGCTAAGAATTTTTCAGTATTCTAACAATAAACAGTGTAACAATGATGAAATTTTATGCAAATTACTGAAAATATGTCTGAAATTAAAATAAAAATTTAAAATAGAAATTTTTACGCAATAAATTTTTTTTAAATTGAAGTTATTCCACAGTACCCCTTTGAAATTTTTTCACCAATTTATATATACCTATGTTACCATTTTTATTTCACTCTAAATATTTTTGTTATACTTTCTTTATGAGGTGGGAATTACATGCCGTACAGAACTTTTCTGTTATTAGAAAATATTTGTGGAAAATAAAGAATAATTGGAGAATATATTAGATTAAAATCGTGTTAGTAACCTATTGAATATGCAAGAAGCGACAGTAAGTAAATATTGCTAAATAAAAATTGTCTTTTCAGAATTCCGCAACTCAAAGGGAAAAGGGGAGCTCTTTTAGATCTTAAAACTCACGTGTCTGTCCGTTTGTCCGTCACGTCTGTTTTTCTCAGAAACCACTTCATGTAGAAACTTGAAATTTGGAATAACAATAAAATAAAATAATTCACACGAATCTCAGTACCTATAACTTAAATATATTTATTTCGAAATTTTAGTGGAGAGGGGGACCTCTCGGTCATCTCGGAAAATTTCTTGAGGCGGGGCTAATTAAGTAATCTAAATTTGTTTTTTTAACTCTATGCGTGTGTCAGTGCATACATATCAATTGAAAGAGACAGTTATGATTCTCAAACAACTTGTTTTTTCTCTATGATTCTCAAACGAGTATTTTTATACTTTTATGTAATGTATTATATTTTCCGATATAAGCTCTAAAATATGCAAAATATATATACCCCTCCTGTTTTCTAAGGTATTCCACGTAAAATTTAGAAAAAAATGTGAATTTTTAAAAATCCATGCAAAAGATTTAGGAAATTGTAGGATTATTCTAGATGTTAAAATTTTAAGAAACATGTTCTATGTTTTTACGGCTATGAAGGGTACAGCAGGCAATACATTCACATTTTTCTATATTTACAGCCGATTTTCTTAAATCATGTCATGTATAACTATTAAAATTGGCAGAGTAATACATCTTATTTTTTCCAAAATTCACATATAAGGATTAAAGAGGGGCTAAATAATTCTTATATTTTTTTAAAATTCTGTACATTATGTGAGGGCGTTTCATTTCAAAAGTGTTTTTATGAGGAATATAAAAGGAAATTTATAGCAATTATCTTAGACCTTATAATTTTTTAATTATGCACCTGTTTCTCACGTCTGTAAACAATGTAGTTAGGCAGCATGTTTCAGATGTGACAAATTAACAATTTTAAAAATATTAATATAAATGCAATTTATCCTTATGTGTTTATAAGTGCACGGAAACCTAAACGTGTCGTCCGACTTCTACTCGTACTTGAAAGCTTTTGAAATTTTTTTTGCGTATTGCTAAAAAAGTATGAGATATAAGTATGGTTATAACTTGAAATATTGCTTAAAAATCTACCGGTATAATTCCATTCCAATGTCATTGTCAACTTCATCCCACGATATTTAAATTAGAGAAATAATTTTTTTAGATCGGACCGAATCCCATTTGGTTACATTTGTTGTTCCTGATAATCGTTAGTATCTTAAAGTTTAGTTATAAAATTTTCTTAAAACATTAACGAACTTAGAACTTTTCTCTTATTGAAATTACAAAGAGTGAAATTTTAATTTTATAAAGGTGTTTATATTAACTTTCCATTCAATACAAGTAAAGATAAAAATAAAAGTTTAAATGAAAGCAGCCTAATTTGAGATATTTATTGGGTAAACATAGTACGGTATTTTTCACGTTAGGTCTGATAAGGAGCAATCTATACATCACATTTGATTGGGCGCATTTATATTCTTACAATTGTTTAATATAATTATAGAATATTACTTGAACAAATTATGCGAAAATTGCTACAAAAATATTTGCTTAAAAAATTTACACTTCTTATCGAAATCTTGAATTTCCAAAATGTCTCATCAGGTCAATAATTACAAGAATATTTTAAATGTTTGACCGATGCCATTTGCAATACTGGTTAAAGGTATCAATAATCTAAGGCGTTACTACAAATGCTCCCAAGTCCACCAAAATGGACCATTTTATTTTAAAATGTAATATAAATTCATATTGGTTGATTTCGTAAATTAAATAACTGACTTTCATATATATATATATATATATATATATATATATATATATATATATATATATATATATATATATATGTTTATATATATATATATATATACATATATATATATATATATATATATATATATATATATGTTAGGTAGTAATAAACGTAAGCGTATGTGCTAAAATACATATATATAGATTTTAGCCACCGATAATACATTCACTTACTTAATTATGATTTATAAGTCAATGACTATTCACCGGCATGTACTACGCAATCTACGCAATATCTCGCAAAGTTCCATTTTAAACGCAATCTACGCAATATCTCACTAAGTTCCATTATCTATGTAATCTAGGCAATACCTCGCAAATTTCCATTTTCCTCGCAATCTACGCAATATCTCGTAAAGTTAATTTTTTTAATGAGACAACGTGGATGCTAGCCTTCAGCATGAAACATTCCTGTTCATTTATTTTATATATCAATATATTGAGCGATATAAATGAGTGTATACAAAATATGTAATAATGATAGTTTTTCCCGCCACGTTAGTGTTTGCTTTAAAATGTGGTGTCAAAATCTTGATCCTACTTCAAATCTGATAAATCTTTGTTTTTTTTTTTAAATAATCAGTTTTTAATTTTTTTTAAAATATGGAATAATAATAATACTTTTTTCGCTATTGTTTAAGGAAAATTTGGAAAAAACCTATGAAAAGTGGTCTTAAATTTTTCAAGGAAATGTGATTTCTCATACCAAAGAGAAAAATGGCTTATTAACATCATCTAGGTTTCGTATTTATTATTAAAGGTATTATTTTCAAAATAATAAAAAATAGATGTAAAACCAATAGAATTCATTTATAGTTTCTGGCTACAATATTTTTGCGAAAACAACAAATGATCTAAACAAATGGATTTATTATTCAATCATATTCTTTCCAAGTTAATCGATACAGTCATTCAATGAAATATAATTGGCCGACAAAAATTTTATAGGGAAAAGTTATTTTATTAATTCACCTAAAATTACAACTTTTTGATATACATTGAGATGCAAAAATAAAAATGCCCAAGAATAGTCTTACATAAAATTTACCTTCCAAGTGTCATTTTAAGTGTCAGCTATCGCTAGTTCTGATTATATCTTTTAAGTTGCATTTATGGTATATATTATTTAAATATATATATATAAATAAACTTTTTTCTTTAAAAATCGTTTCTTAAAAAATAAAAATTAATATGACTCATTTGAACAATAGATGAATTTTATTAAATTAGTCCATGTCCAATAATTGATTTTAAATGGCTATTATTTATTGTGTAATTTTTTATCACAAAGCAAGAATTGTGAGAAAACAAACTTAATAACAATAAAAACCCATTTCTTTTAAAAAAAAGTCGATGTTCTTCGTTAATATAGATTTATTAATATACCCCGCCATTTTCGTAAACGTAAACCTATGTGAAATATACTGAAAGGATTCACAAGTTAGAATGTAAATACATCTTTAGTTCAACACAAGAAATAAAGTTTAAATTGAATGATGAAATTAACAGTCTTAGCTGTTGCTATTCAAGTTGCTCTGTTCTCTAGTTTTACGTTTATGAATCGATAGTGACAATAATAGTCTGAATTGGTGGTATTTGTTAATTTCTTAATTCGTCGTTGATGTACAACTACACAAGGTGGACTTATTGTTATAGGAACAACCTCTCTTTGGTTGACCAAAGTGTCAAACAGAAAGTATGTTGTTGAAGACTGATAACGATTGTGGATACACTTACAAATGATAATATATATTTTATTTATGTATACATATTAAAAACCAAAACCAATAAAATGAATAACCAACAAAAATAATAACAAATGACCAGTAATTAATAAACATATATTAAGCAGATACAAACGGATTTAGGAGGGGAATCAGGGAGTGGACGATGAGAAGTTATTAATTGGAGTCACAAAGAACTGCAGTTACTATGATTTAAAAAAAAAAGTATTTTTTAATCGACCTTCGAATGCATTAAATGGTACATTTCGGATATTTGGAAACTACTTTTTCCATAGTCCAGTAGCCATAACTCAACCTAAAATAATCCGAGCTAGGAATGTGTTTAAATATTTTTAAAAAATATTTCAAGATTGGAAGAGAAGGTTAAAGATTTTGTTAGCAGGAAACATTTAATCAGTTAAGCTGCGACTTGTAACTAATCAAAGTATTTTTAGCGATCAGTAGATCTGGAGCATAGGCAGTAATGGTGTGAAGAATTAAATTGTGATACAAAAACAATGGCATAACTTGATAGAGAAGATATATAAATTTTTGAAAGAAATATCTGTCTAGTAATAATATAGCTCGAGACTCGCAGGAGTTGACTCACAAATCCACTTCCCAGGACCATAGACCGACCAGACAGGGATTTACATTGCTTTCATTAACGGTGATTGGTCAAGGGAGAAAGGTAAAAATCGACATAAATTCGCAAACCATCTAGAGAGAACTGATTTCTAACAAAAGTAACCGTCAAATTAGATCATTCTGTAAAAAATAAAAATTTGTACCTGTTGCCTACAGTCATTAGGAAGAATGTAAAACATTCCAAAGAAATTTTCGAAAAATATAATTAGTTATTCAAGCAAAAAGAGTATAAGTATACGAGTACGATAACAAGATGTAAGTTAAAGTGACGCTTATTAACCTACTTTTGCAGTTCCCTTCTATTCTACTTAACAGCCGACAAAAGTACATTTCCAAATGTATAGAAAAGGAAAAGTGTAATGGTATCGCACGCGTATGTGTGCTTTTATTTGAAAATCAATTTTTAATTGACAACATTTAAAAATTTTTTAAAGATCTGCAAAATACGAAAGAAAATGAAATCGTAACTCAAATCTTATTTGATTCAGAATGATTTAAATTGCATTGCATCTTAGTGGATACAGTTTTACAGATTGATTAGAGTCATAGGGTTATTAAGGCAAAATAATTATTTTTTATTAAATCTGTGAGATATTTCGCTTTAGTTAACCATATTTAGTTAACCATGATTGATTATACAATTAGTTGATATGGCTATAGTTTCGGACAAATACTGATTTTCAAAAAGTTCTTGGACTTTTCAATTTACGCAACAGGTCAATAAATCATGGTAAACAAATTATTCATTTACCCTTTAATTTTGAGTGTTAGGTCACATAATATGAAATTTCATCAAAGTCAGTTTAGTAATAGTGAAAATGGTAAAAAAGGTGAAAAAGGAATAAAAATATAGAGAGACAAAAAAGAGATTGATACTTAAAGTTTTATAAATGGTATTTGATATTTTATGAAAAAAACTAGAAGACATACGTACATAGTAATCAAAATTATTTTGTTTCAGAATGTATTTACACTCACCTAAATGTTATGTTCAATTTGCCTTCGTACTTTTGCAGTCAAGAACGCATTTTCGTCAGACCAAGTAACATTTAAATCCAACGAGTCTTTTCAGTATGTATTTGTAAAGCCCATTCAGCGTAATTTACTGAAAATAAATAATCTGTCTTCTCTAATGCTTCTGCTTTTTCAATACCGTATGGATATTTGGTGTCTTTTTTAAAATTCAGTGTACTGACATGTGACTCAACTTTAGTAATCCAACGCAGCGTCTGGCAATCGAACGCGGCTCCTATCTGGATTGACTTACCATATTTTCTTTCGTGCTTATCAATATTTTTGGAGTAGTTTCACCTGATTTCATTGGAATTATGGGCTAATTGTTACGTATTCTTGTGATTGCATTGATAATTTCTTGGTCTTACTTGGTTGTTGCTGATTCGAATAGCTGTCAGCGTACGTTCTATTATTATAATGGCATACAGCATATACTATAATATTATGTCCAAATATTCACTAGTACTAAAAATTACATGTCAAATAAATTACACTCAACTGATATTACAAATATTTAATAAAAACCAGTAACGCGCATACAACCAAATCATCTGTCATTCAGCAAAATTAACGATCTCTTCAAAAACATTCAAGCGTTCTAATTGATCGTAGAAGTTTGTTAGGATTGCCATATTTAAAAATCCATTATAATTTACTTTGAAATCGCAATTAAAATTACGGTGATTTAATAATGAGCACAAATAATATTTTTTTAAATTAAAAATTAAAAAAGTATTGTTTTGGTAGTTATTCCCACAAGTACATTTTAAATATCTCTGCTATAATGTTTATAATCTTAAATATTTGGACGAATTATAGATGGATGTTAAATATTAGAAGAGTCAAATTCATCCTCCATTGCTAAGAGGGATAATTATGCAATATTGCCACATTTCTTACGTTTATCAAAATAGAAGTCACTTAAAATACACAAATAATTATTCCAGAGTTATTTCAAAAAAATATTTTTGAAACTAACATGGTGTTATTAAATGAATTGTTGGAAAAAGTATGAAATTTACCTATCGAAATAATACAAGTATTTTATGCTACCATAAATAATTTCATTATAGTGTAGCGATATATTTTAACAGCCGTTAGTGAATAATTCCAGAAAGTAGACACAATCTTAATATTTGCCATAAGAAAAAAGTTTCTTGCTTTAGAATAAAAAATTGGATAAATGCCGGAAATTACGTCGAGAGCAAAAAATGATATGTAGTCTCCCACTCACTGAACTAAATAAAGTTTCTTCTGAAAATGGACAAGGTCTAAATATGTAAGTTCATTTGCTTGATCGTCCATAACGAGTAACAATTGACGAAAAGATTACTGTAATGACCTGCCACGGCATAAAATTTATTTCAGTTTGTGTCATTTAAACACATTAATTTATAGTAAATTAAAAATATCCATTGTTCGCAGGAAAGTGAGTATAAATGAAGTAACCATTTTTACTAAAGTTCCTTACATCAGTCATACATTTTAATTGGGGATAAGTAACAAAATCAAGATAATTTTAAATTTTATGAATGAATTAGCGTTAAGTATTAAACCGCAATTATATGATCTTAATTTAAATCAGCTTAAATTGTAAATTATGTGTGTACTTTTACATTTATTTCAAGTAGTTTTTATATTTCATCATATATTTTCGGTAACAAATCGATTTAATATATTCTTAGGCTTAATTAACCGATTTTTAAATATATTTCACTGCTTAGAAAAATATCAGAATTGTTTTAGTAGTAATTTATCCAAAAAAACAAAAAAAATTATTTATGTAGAATATATATTAAGATATCGTTTCAGAGACAGATTAATATTGAAAAATAAATTAGACTCTACCTTGAGTGTTTAAGGAAAATTATTACATAAATAATTTTACATAAATTATTCCTCACTACTTATTTACGTAGCTTTCCCGCCATTTTTATTTATATTTCTTGTACAATTTTTATCACTATTTAACTATTTTCATTAATCATTTGTTTCGTATTTCTCCAGATAATATGTCTATACTTCAATACCAATTATGTTTTATTTAACTAGAAACTAAAGAGTTTCTTTTTCATAGAATTATTAAAGTTAATAAACATCAACTTGGATGCCGAAATGAAAAATATTGCAAAAGTTTATATACTAGTCTAGGTAACTTTAAGAAATATCAATAAATAAATTTCATTGCAAAGCCAAAACTACAATGAAATTGAAAAAGTTATTTTTTCCAATAATTATGGTTTGTAGGTTTTCTTATTTTAAAACACATTTTTTATTGTATTTATAGAAATAAAATAAAGTACTAGCGCAAATATTGTTTGAACATATTTATTTCGGACAAAGAAAGTTGTCTGAGGCCATATACGGATAATTCTATAATTGATTGCATATAAATTAAACATGAGCAACATTATATCCCTATGATATTGGAAAACGGAAATCTTATCGGAAACAAAGGGGATAAGGAAAAAAAAATGGATGAATTAATTTTTTTCCAAATTAACAAAGTCTTGCTGATATTTCTAACGATAAGATGGATTTAAATTTCCTAAGAGTTCGGAATAACCATGATTTTGTCTTGCTGTATTCAAAGAAAGTATATATAGAACGAATAGAATTAAATATAATGGAAAAACTTGGGTGTATCGTATAAACATTTAAATAAATTAGGACGTGGCTTTAATGTCTGAAAAAAACTATGGATTTTTATACAACCGCGCAGAACAGACTGTTATTTACCAACGATTCATGTATATGATAATACTCGTGACTTTAATCCTTCGGTCGATGAACGACTAGCCCAATTTTAATCAAGGAGTTTCCATGAAAATCGGTATATTTTTTCAATTAAAGGCAGTTAAAATAATATATATATATATATATATATATATATATATACATATATATATATATATATATATATATTTATATATATATATATATATATATATATATATATATATATATGTTATATCTATTTAAATGTTTATTAACTATCTATTCGTTAACTTCTACAAAAGACGTTAAGTTTCGATATATGATTCTTTTCTCTCACAAAATCAGAATACTCTCTTGTAGCTAAAGAATATTGGTACTTACTGATATTTACCCAAAGGTCTGATTGTGTTCATCTTTTTTCAGGACTATTTGCAATTACTAAAAATGAATTAAAGAAATAACTAATAGAAGTATCACTTAGCAAACCTTGAAAAAATATGTACAAAAATGATAATTAATTAAATTTTAAATTAAGGGCAAAATTCACTCATTGCAAGAAAATAGTTTTATAACGTGTAAATCATTTATTTTTATAATATTTCCAGCATAAAACCTTAAATATAGTTGTTTATACCAATCTCAAATGAACTGAAAATATCTGCCCCAAAAAATACGAAAATATTTTCGTAAGGAATTTAATTTCATGAACCTATTCCTTTTAGTAAGAAGAAATTGGAAAGCGTGAATCGTTTTCTCTTTTTCCCTATTTCCTTTAGAATTTATTTTGTAAGGATATTAAACTTTACATTTATTTTCATCGCGTACTTAATATTTTATATCCTTGATTTCTTTCAACATTCCTTAATTGCTAATAGGATTCTAGTTTATCTTTTGTAAAAATGGATAGTTGATTGCGTAGATACATATGGTAAAAATATGTATTGCCTAGATGCAAATAATATAAGATAATAAAGTTAAATACAAGAAATTGAACCGCTTTCCTGAGAGGCACAATTCCTCGAGTCGTTTTTATCGTAGGGATAATTGTCGGTTTTCTTTGACATATCCATAATTATCATTTGTACATTGAAAGTTAAATTAAGAAAAAATCTCAGAGCCTCAACAATTTAAAATTTATTTAATCGGTTTCATAAAGATATACATATTATAATTTCGACAAGAAACGTTTGATCTCTTTCTTTCACAGCACTTCATACTGTTTTAAAGTGTATTATAATGAAGAATGAATTATTGTAGTTAGTGTATAGGTATAAATATAAATAGAAAAAAATCTGTGTAACGCTTTTAAAAAATTAGGTAGTAATGTTAACCACTGTGACTTTAGAAACCAATATACTTCAGAATCATTATGCATTTTTTTGTTATGAAACATGTTTTTTCTTTGCGTAGGCATGGATATATTTTTTAAGCAACTTCGACATAGCCATATAAAATATACTAAACATGATATATCATGATATATCATAAACTGATTGATAACGGTTGCTTTCGCGATAAATCTCCTCAAATAATATGTCGTATGCTGTTAAGTTGGGGGAAGGCGCAATAGAATTTATACTCCAGAATTATGAAGAAATTTTTTGGGTTTTATTGTCATCATAAAATACGATAACATTTTTTTTATTGTCATCTAATAAAATACGATAACATTTTTAAAATATGTTCCATGTACAGAAATCTCTGAGTTACAATTTTCTTATATGTATAGATCATGTTATTTCATCTTAACATTATTTTTTAAGACTGACAACGAGTTATGAAGTTTATAAATAAAGTGAAATGTTAGTATTGGTACCATATAAGTTGTCGCTACAAGCTTTCAAGAACATATGCAGTCAAAAAATATACTCTAGTCTTGATAATAAATAATGTACAATAATGTATATCTAAATTACTCAATCAAGTAAAACAAAGCCAAAATATTGGACTACGTGGATGTCTGTGGAGTAAATTAATTTTGCGATCCGAACCTTGAATGTACTCGCTGAAGGATAGTATTTACTTTTGGAGTACAAGACCCTTGCCTTGGTTTGGAGTTGCCCGCATATAACTTGTATACTAGTTTTATCTCTGAATCTATTAATGGGAGGTCGCTTTAGTTATCAGTCCCTTGGTTACCTGAGACTAGCGGGGATTGACTTCTTCTAACTGGTAGACTTAAACTTCAAAAAAGCTATGGCGCAATACGATGCGCGTGTGGGGTTAATTAATTCAGTACGTTGTTGTAATTTTTTTCGCTGGCGGCTGTTGGTTTTCAAAATCGAGTAAGAATGATTAAATTATTAGTGCATTTCTCTATTTGCCAAATACAAAACTCTTGAACGTTTATTTCAGTATGAGGAATATTCAAGTCAAACGAAAGATTTATGCATCGTTTCAAAATTTAAACAAATTTATGTTTCCGCAGTACATAAGATACAAATGAACTACTAAAATTTACATTTTTTATTAAGGTTTCTATTCTTATATAGTTATTTATATAAAGTTACTCCAATCATAGAAGTCTGTTATGAGCGGAAGATTTATTTGAAGAGCGTAATCTTTTGAACATTCTGTACGTAAGATGTCCACAATCTCGTACATTCTTGGGATACATCAAAAAATGATTCAGTTTGAGATTATACGTGAGATAATTTTGATTTGCAGGAAAAATTTATTTCTAATAGTAAACTTAAGATTTTCATATTACACAAACACAAATATGTATTTACAAACATCTAAATTGATGTCGGCTTTGATATATGATAGATACTTCCTAGCTTTAGGAAACTCAGTTTGTAAATGAAAATGTGAAATAAGCAGACATGATGAAATATAAATATTAAATTTTTCTTGGATCATTTATCAGTTGAAAACAAAAAAAATGTACTTATCAATGTCATATTTAATAATGAATTAACAGAATTTTTTTTTCAACGAATGCGAAGTGCAAAGCATTTAGCTTTATGACTAATATCAATCGCTGTGATGATGTTTCTAATGTGATTTTCCATGGGGTTATGTGATGAGAAAATACTTCCATTTTTTAAACTTTATTGTAAAGTAAAAAATTTTATTAGAGGTTTCCAATAATAATATAAAGTAGATATTACTTTTCAAGTACTTTCACGAAAATTAATTCTGCGTAGAATGAAATTTTCGGCATCGATTTAATTTACTAAATATTTTAAATTATTATAAAAGAATCTTTCTTGGAATACGTGGAAAAGTGTTCAGCTTGAACGATTGTAGGGCTAATTATTAAACGTCTTATTTATTCACGAACTTTTTTTATGAATAATCCAATGGATTTTAAGAAAAATGAAAGTAAATAAATATAAAAGGTTTAGAATAATAAAATGCAAACTACTCTGCTCTGTTCTGATTACTCCGACCCCCGGCAAATCCAATTCTCATTTTTGTTTCGGATTATGAGATCAGTTATTTATATCAGTTCATTATCATGTGTATCCATTGTTTCTTCATTGGTATGAATGTATTCATTATTCCTTCATGGACATTCCTATATAGAAGTTTTAAATGATATTTTTTGTCGATAGTTAAAACGTTTCAGAATGAAACTCGATGGAGAAATAATAGGCAGTTACATAGTAAAAACAAAAATTAATTTTTATTTGATTCGGAAATTATTGAGGCAACAAACAGAGACTATAATTTTTTTAACATTAAATGAATTTCAAAATGAAATGAGGAAGAAACAAACGAATCTTTCTTATAATGGAGAAATACATAAACCGACATAATTTTTTTTTACGTTTTTAAGCCTAAATTTTATTAGCAAATAACATTTATATTTCCTTTCAAATGAATTTAAAAACGGAATTATGTAATTGTCTTTACTTTATTAGCCCTAAAATTTTATCTGTGTTTTAAAAATGACGTTATAGGCAAAGATATATTAATTGTTGAATTAAACAAAAAAAAACGATATTGCTCATTTAGAAAATGTCAAAAAGCCAAAATTATATATATATATATATATATATATATGTATATACATATATATATATATATATATATATATATACATATATATATATATATATATATATATATATATATATATAATCCACTTATATATTTAAAGTTTATACCCTGACGCAAAACATATGATATAAAGATTAAATCGCCACACTTATATTTATTTTATTTTTTACTGTTTCGGGAACCTTTTTACTCTAAATTGTATTTGGCGATATTCGTCATGCACTTGCTTCTCAAAACTTACATACTCCTTACACATACTACGTATGTTTGACTTGAAGTTGTCTTCACTACTTTTTGTTTAAAACTTAGATACAACTTTTAATACAAAATCGCAGTATTTTCTTAACTTAATTTTTTTTATGTTCATAATTTTCATATATTTCATAATTTGAAACGAACGATTTATTATTTCGCGCTCACAGTATCCACAGAATTGAGTATAGTTAATAAAATCTATAAAACATTGTAAATGAAATATTCTAAGCCTATTAACTCTAAACAATTATAAGCTTAGAATATTCCGTTTGCATAATTTTTTTGCGGAAACGACAGTGTTTCTTCATTACGTACTTTAAATTCAGTTATTACGATATTTATTATTTCGATTTAACTGCCTTTTTACCTATAAGCTTGCAAATAAAAAAATATACGCTTTATATGTGTAAATTGCAACCCCTTAATTACATATTATATCTGATTTTATTTTCAAATAACCACCAATAGAAGTCACTAAGAAGTCACTAAGAGAAAAAAAACACAAATTCATTGAAATTTCAAGTTAAAAAATCTAACGCGGGTTAGTCAGTCTGCATAAGAAAACGAGTTTTTAATTGTGACATTTTTTACACAAATTAATTTTAACTGTTTTTTCTTCCTTCTTTGTTTTTTTATAAATATACCACAACACAAATCATAAATTTGTTTTACCTAAACGTTGTGCCTTGTAAATTGCAGATTGAAATAATTAACGGATATACGTTAGGAATTCCAATTTATTCCGATAAAGTATAATCATGACATACTTATTAAGATACACATAGCAAAATATCTGAAGACACCTGTTTATGTAATAGGTTTGAGCTTACCTAACCATCCATAAAATTTTGTTTTTAAGTGATGACTTTTTTGTTAAAAAGATTTTCTATCCCAGTAAACATTGACAATATTTCAAAAATTTACTACTAGTCTCGAGGAAAAATAAAATTCTTTCGTTCAATTTCTACTTTCAGTTGTTATGTTCTTATCTTAAGTTGTATGGAAGTAGAAGAGTATAGAGCCACTGAATTATATTGAATAGTGAAACAGGCCATGGAAAATGCAAGAATTAGGTTTCCGGTGGCCACCACAGTCTATTAGTGTGAAAGTACAAATACGTAATCTGTGTTTAGCTACAAATGAGGCTGCCTCACCAATGAATTCATAATTTGGACTTGAATACTGACCTGGTTCAAGTATTTATTCATATGGCGCATATGTAGGCTGAGAAGAAATAGAAAAATTATGTGAAAACCAGTTTGTCGATAGGCGACACACCGACACTAATTGATGAAGTTTGGCACTGTGCCTATATTTTGTAGTTATACTTCTATATACATTTTATTGTGCTTAGAATACTTTACTACATTTGAACGCAACGTCAGTGAATGTAGGAAGTATATGTTATTATACTTGAAAATCGGGCCTATATTGTAAACTGAAAGAAAATGGTTACAAGTAAGTTGGTGAGACACTTGAATTTCATTTCAATATTGCAATTAAAGTTCGCATTCGTTTTATATATCACCTCCGGTCTCCCAAACCATTGTTGAAAGGACGTAGTTGAACGTATTGTTGATAGTCGTACTCCCGTTAATTTTTTTGTCGATACTGGAAGGATTATTGATTTGTGGCATTATGAAGCAATGACTTTTAACTTTCATTGACTAAACATGATTAATGCTAGTCGTTTAAAAATATTCCAGTTTCGTTATTGGCTTCAATATAAAAAAAATTACGTGCAACATGTTCTTATTTTATAGGATCTATTTTGTGCTAATTCATTGTAAATTGTGCCAATTTATTGTAAATTATCAAACCAATAATTACAGAAATCACTCTGCCATTGAATATTTTATTCCACTATTGGCCGAGGTGCGGCGTCTCATAAGTTTTGATGTTCAAAAACAAATCTCAAAAACTATGAAATTGTTTAAGTTATGTTATTAAGGAAAATTTAAGTTATGTCATGAAACGATTTAATGAGATCGATGTATTCTTACACCAATAATTCAGGTTAATGATTAATGGTGTATAGAATAATTCGAACATGTACTCTATCATTAGTAAATTTCCACAAAATCTTTCTAGTCGTTTAAGAGTGATATTATTAATAAGAAAAACATACTGCTAATGTAATTTCTCCAAATTTCGTAAGTATTAATAGTCTAATTCCATAAATATTAATAGTTTATTTCTTATTCTTGGTTTATTTGTCTTGTCTCCAATAAGGATTATATAAAAAGTTTCTCATTGGTACACTATTCTCAAGCCAAAAAAAACATTTTTTATTCGTATTGACATTATTTTAAATAAGTTGTTTAGGTCAAAGGTATGATATTCCAAAATATAATAATTTCGAAATTCATCGCAATAACTTGCTCCTTGCTTATTGCGTTCGTATCAAAAGTACGTTCCCATAATATTTTAATTTTAATTGATATGTAGTATAAATTTTACTGGCAAGTTATCTAACGCTTGGTAGAATAAATCGGGAAATTATTACACGAACATGAAGATTATATCGTTATAATTAATATATTTTAAAAATAGTTTAATATTTTCAAAACATAGGAATATGAGATGAAAGTTATAATAAATTTACATGGATTGCTATCTTAAAAATAACTCATTAAGACGTACACACTAAAAGAAGTCGATATCGAAGAAACGGGACGAGTAAAACAATACCACAAGAACATGGGGAATACAGCTGAGCTCAAAATATCTTTTTTTTAATTAATGGCACAAATAGATAAAGCAATCGTCTGAAGAGGCTTTCTTTACTTTTTTAAATGTGTGGTTGTAATAAATTGCGAGGCTCATTGAATTTGATAAATGACATCAAACTTTATTGTCTTCAAAATTTGTGCTGTAATATTTAATAGGCTCTCACATCAATACATTCCAGCTGTTAACACCTCCGATTAAACAAAAAAAAAGGAAAGCTTCTCTTTTAAAAGATAATATTTCTATGAATTTTTTTATTACAAACTTCTTTGCTTATGTAGAAACTGTGAATATTGAAACTTTAAACGAGAATTCCTATAGAATTTCTCTAGTTTTAGTAGGAAAATGGAATAAAATTTTCGGTGGAGTAACCCTAGGGCGGAATGGATTTTCAAGCTCGAGGAGTCATTATAGCATCTGTTTCGTTGTGATTATTGCCTACTTAATAATATTTTCTTTAAAAATATGCTTCTTTTTTACATTCATTGACCAGCTTCTAGATACTAATGCTAATACTTTCATAATTTTATGACATTTTTCAGCATCCTCCCAATTGTCCTCCTTTTAGGCAATCATATGAAAAAAAAGTTTAGAAATACTAAAATCATCACAGACTGAACAATAAGTACTGTCGACTTGTACGTCTTCGCCAGCACTAGTTAAATTTTGAATTTTTTTTTGTTTAAGTAACAATAACTAATATGTAACGTCGTTAGATTACCGAAGATACTAACCAAATGTACCTTGTGTATATCGATTATTTTCTTTTTACTTTTAGTAGAAAATAAGTGAATCTTTATTAAATTATTAGTTGAAATATGAGCCAATCTATACATCTCTTTAAATTAGAACCCTTCATTTGAGTAAATTCGTAAACAAAAAAAAATAAACTAACCAAGAACGAAAACAATTTTCTGCAATGATACCTAGTTACATAATAATTTTTTACTCAAATCCCTTAAGTACGAAATTACGAGAAACGGAGGCTAAGGTTTTCCTTGTCGATTTCGCGTATTCCAGATGACCTTTTTCCTAGAACACCTGCTTAATGAACTTAATGACTGACCGGAGACAGTACATTCGTAATGATATTTAACTGACCGTAATTTTATGTGTAAAAATCTCCGTAATACCCGTTTTAGTAGGTACAAGTGATATAAAAAAAAACAAAAATGCTGCACTACATCATAAGTAAATATATATATATATATATATATATATATATATATATGTGTGTATATATATATATATATATATATATATATATACATATAATGCAATCAATTATGTCTATACAGAGGTGGACTAAAAATGTTTGCAATATTGATAAAAATTTCTTAAAATTTAATTTAAAATATAATAATATGGTTAATTAAAAAAAGACCTATATGTCATGTAGAGCAGTCGCCATGTCATAAACTTACAAATAATTTACTTATCGTACCTAAACCCCAGCGTCCCTGCTGAAGATTAGTAGTACTTATTCATATTCAATGTCCCTTTACATTTAAAAAAAAAATTTAATTAACAAGGTGGACAAATCGATTTAATATATTTATGAAATTTTTTAAAAGTCTTATTTAGTTTTATACTAATTGGAGGCCTCAAAAACCTTTATATAAAAACACTAAAGTTTAGTATAATATTACTAATACGATTTGAAGACAAACATCAAAAAATATATGCAATTATTTAGAAGATAAAAACAACAAATCCTAAAGCTTATAAGAGTATCAATACACTAAACGTGACATTAAAAACAAATTTGTTTCTTTTCTACTTGCCATTTATGTTCGGTTTCAAGCGTATATGTATTCAAGTTATAGCAGTAGTCCGCTAACAGTAATACGTCCCATCATCCCTGTTATATTTTTTCAGTTGTAGATAATGGAAGATGACAAGTGGAAGATTGTTTACAAACTCATGATAGTTGTCAGATTTTCGTTTGTCTAAAAAAAACACAAGAACTGCTCTAAAGGCGATTTTTAGAAGCACTGTAGAACTGAAACAAATTTTTCGTCTTTCAGAATCTTAATCAGTTCTATCAGAATTTTATTTTAGCCTCAATTAGTCGCGGAAATTTATTTCTCCGCTACTAGAAAGCTGTTCCGCCATTATTAAAAGTATTGACAAAGTTTTTTATTAGTTCCCTTTCATTTATTTATATATTTTATTTACCTACTTTAGTGTATATAGTCGATACATATGGCGGACTAGTTGCTACGAGAGCAATTTCTTACAGCCGACTAGAACACAAGTCCAGCCCCTCTCGGCGAGGGGCCGGAAATCAAATCTGGGTCACCCCGGTGCGCTGCACAGCCAAAGACCGCACACTTTATGATCAAGCTAATGTACTTCAGTGACGACATAATATATAATGACGAAAGAAAATTTTTCTGGTGTTTAACTAGGGAATGATACCTGATATGTGATTTTTCCTCGGGACACAGATCTGATCTTGACGTCCAATCTTTTCTTGAGTAATATAAAGATCTAGTTCGGCTGTCTTATTCGCATAAGAAACAACAACACATTGTTTAATGGCATATGGCAAACAATAAAGCAATGGCTTTCAGATATCCGCAAATATGTCGCCGGAGCTCTGAGTATGATGAAGCGTCTAAAATTAATTTCATGTTTTCATGTGGTTTTTTTGTAGGTTTAACACAATATCATAGGTTCGGTTGTACTAAATTCTACTGTTTAAGCTTCGATACCATAACTTCTGCTTATATTGTGACACACTTAATTCCCTCGTAAAGTTACTGTGTTCATATTGGGACAGAATTATGAAGAAAGTTTCGCAGCAGAATTCGCAGCTTTGCAAGGATTCTTTATAAGTGAATAAGTATTTTTTAAAAGCTTACATGAATGTAACCTTGTTAGGACCAATATGTATAGCCAGAGGAATTATTTGTTTATTTTTATAATTTATTATACATTAAAACGCCCAAGAAGAACTCTGGCTAGTTAGTAATGAGCTGGATAAGCTCGAAGGATCCAATGCAATTTATTTGAAGACTCAATCAAAACAAATTTATTAATGTTATTACATATATTAAAACTAGATTCGCCACTTTATTAATAACTTTACCGGGGTTCAAATAATTTTAATGAAACATATTATATAGGTCTCATCGTATCGATTACTTAAAAGTAATTAGTAATAATGGTTTAAATGAAGAATGTCGAAATGTATCGGATTAATTATAGAGGTAAACTTTTAAACTCTAATTGTAATCCTAAACGATATATATATCAGAAAAGTTATGCCAGGTAGGCAGGTTGCCTCAAACGAAATGGAATTAAAAAAATTGTCACTATGTATTTATAGTACTATAAAGAAATTTCAACTACGTTAGTATTTGGAATGTTGTTTCACATTTCGATATAAAAACCTTGCAGGTATTATGTATAGCACTACTCATATGTGCTAAGGAGTGGAAAGTTGATTGTATTAGCTTATATAGTAAGTAGTAGAAAGAATGAAATTATTATACAAAATAATGTATGCTTAGGAAGAAAGACATTCTGGAAGATTTAATATTAAATCTTCCAGAATTTTTACATATAAATATCATAAGCATGAACTTATAATAAATTGATACATAGAAATGCTTTCTCTCAAAAAAAAACGTGGCTAATACAATAACAAGTAAATTTAATTTACATTTTGAATAATAGCTTGCAATATCGCGGATAAATTGAGAGTAAATTTAAATTTTAAAATTATATGAGAAACGAAAGAAAATATGTTTTTTAATGAATATATGTAATGAGTAATTTAAATATGTTTATAAATTTCATTATTAAAACTTAACACACTAAGAATGAAAATATAGTATTTTTTTAATTGCATAAATATTTGAGTATTTTTGTATAATCTGAATGTATTACAAAATTATATTCAAATTTTGTATTGTAGGAAACTAATACAAAATATAAATTGTGACATTAACTAGAAAACATTGTTATTCTTGAAATTATAAAAAAAGAGTTTTAACGAATTAAAGCAAAATAAAACTTCTTACATTACTTTTAAATACGTATATTCTGTTTTCGATCATATCGATCGATCGAGAAATATTTACGGTCAAAATTTTGATTTATTTTCTAAAAGAAAAATTGTGAACGCATGGCAAAGAAGATGAGGCACTATTTTCAATCTACAACTGATATGCTACATGTTCTTGTTATAACAAAATCCGATAATCATAGTATTATTTTAAAAACACGATTCTTACTAAATATTTTGAATTAGTAACGTAAGTGGTTTATAATTCAAATAAAATTTTTTTAATATCATACTATCTTATAACCGTAACTACTGAAGTTTAAATAAATTTACAACTAAGATCCCTTTATATTTTAAAACAAAGAATAACAACGCCATTATGCATATTTGGGTCATGTCTGAAGTATATGTGCTACATTGACACGTTACTATCCCGTGTTTAATAAATACATTGAAATAGAAAATATTCTCATTGTAATTCTTAGAGTAAATTGAAAGTTAACTCTAAGAATTTTATCCAGAAATCCATATTTTTATATACATATAGATATATAATGTGATGTAGTCCGAAGAACCTCTGTCTATAAACATAATGGAACACACTAACTTTGTGAAATAATAATAATGAGGCTTTTGAAGTTTGGAAAATCTCAAACGACTGTGATAAGCTTACGATATTCGTTAGGAGTCGTCGTCAGTAAATTATTAACTGGGTGAAGCATTATAACTCGAAATAAAACAAATACACACTTTATGTACCTTGGTGAAGTTTCATTTACAAATCAGGTTAACATTAATAAATTTATGTTATACTACATAATCCATTAATGGTATGTTTTGAGGGTTTATTTCGATGGCATCCTTTATGTAATTCAGTAAGTGTATACCGATAACCATGTCGCATCGGTTCGTGTAATAATGGCTACCGTATTTAGTAATAACATGAAAAGGAATTTATTATGTCAAATTAAAACACTTATTGTAATGCAACAAAATAATTACAAAAAATTTTTAGACACAAAAACAAACAGACACGACAGCCATTTCACTGAATGCGGGATTTTATTCGTTTGGCGATTGCAAATCCAAATTATTATGTTAAATCTGAACGTCGCTTTTTCATTTCAAGTAGTTTAGTACACCATTTAGTGTTAATATAAGATATTTAAAATAAAGTTCATTTATTGCAGTTTTATATTACTTCCTTGGTATAACATATAGATTACTTTTATATTAATATTTAATGACGTTTTGGGTGAGTAATTCAATATTATTTAAATTTCTCCCACATTCAATATCTCCCATTATATACTGTATGCAACTAGACATGGTAGTTTTATGTACATAACTTGTTAATTTACGGAAATATGACCTATGAAATTAAAAAGACGTAGTGGAGAAAAACATATGAGCCACTTTTAGTCTTTACTTCAATTTAGATTTAATCCATTTGCACGATAACTACGCTGAAATGAGACGTTCGTTGACTTTGTGTGTCAGCAATTTCTTAACATGGTCACAGCAACGTAACCGACTGGTTAAACGATATGCGAGTGCTTTGACATTTGAGATACATATGTTATAGTGGAAACGTAGAAACAAGAAAGTTTTGCAAGTATTGCGGGCATGGTCGCGGATAAAATTCCAGAGACCAAATGGTGGTCATTTTATTACTTCCATTTTGAAATGAATGTATATTTTAAAGTGTTATATTTTTACACTTTTTCACAGCTAAGTTTTCATATCCCACTTTTTAGAATGTTACTCAGTGGACAAAATAGCTAACAATTTTTCAGTATTCTGACAATAAACTATGTTTAGGGCTGTAATGATGAAATTTTATGCAATTTACTCAAAAGATGTGTGAAATTAAAATAAAAATATTATATTTCGCAAAAAAATGTTTTCAAGTTGAAGTTATTACGCAATACTTCCTTTTGAAATCTTTCCACTAATTTAAATATATCATTGTTATAATTTTTATTTTACTCGAAATATTTTAGTTCTACTTCTTTTTGAGGTGGGAATTACATATCTTGCGAAACTTTTCTCTCACTAGAAAATATTTTCTGAAAATATAGAATAATTTGAGAATACATTATGTTAAAATCGAGTCAGTAGCTTATTGAATATGCTAGAAGCAACAGTAAATAAAAATTGTGTTTTTAGGGTTCCGTAACTCAAAAGGAAAAGGGTAATCTCTTAAGATCCCTCACGTGTCTGTTCGTTCGTCCGTCACAGCTCTTTTTTCTCTGAAACTACTTGACGTAGACACTTGAAATTTGGAATGTCAGTAGCTATAACTTAAATATATTTATTTGAACTTACAGTGCAGAGGTCACCCTCTAGACTAAAATTTCTTGAGGTAAATTAAGAAACCTAAATTTTTTTTAACTCTAAACTAGTGTCAATTGCATACATATCAATTGAAAGAGACAGTTATGATCTCAAACAAGTTTTTTTTACACTTTTATGTTATGTATTATGTCTTCCGATATAAGGTGTAAAATATATAAATGTGGAATGTATTCAAACTAAAATTTGAAAAAAAATGTGAATCTTTAAAAGAATGTTTAAAATAGGATGTCAATCTTATGTTAATTTTAAACAATATGCTCTGTGTTTTTAAGGCTACGAAAGATATAGTAGGCAATATATTCACATTTTTCTATATTTACAGTCAATTTTCTTAAATCATGTGACGTATAAATATGAAAATTGGCAGCGTAATATATCTTATTTTTTCAAAATTCACATATTAGGAGTAAAGAGGGGCTAAATAATTCTTAATTTTTTTTTAAATCTATAGATTATGTGATAGCGTTTTATTTCATATGCATTTTTATGAGGAATATGAAAGAAAATTTAAAGTTATTATCTTAGACCTTATCATTTTTAAAATTTTCACCTGTATGACATTTGTTGTTCCTGATACTCGTAAGTTAGTATTTTTTAAAGTATAGTTCAAAAGTTTTCTTAAAACATTAATGAACTTAGATTTATTTCTCTCATTAAAATTAGAAATTAGAAAAAGTGAAGTTTAATTTTTTTTAAGAAGGTGTTAATATAAACTTTCAACTCAATACATACATATATAGAAGTATTGGTTTGGAGCAATAATGTATACATGACATTTTAGTGGGCGCATTTATATTCTTACAATTGTTTAATATAATTATGGAATATTACTTCAACAAATTATACGGAAATTGCTATAAAATTTTTGCTTAAAAAATTTACACTTCTTATCGAAATCTTGAATTTGTAAAATGTTTCTTATGGTCAATAATAATAAGAATATTTTAGAGGTTTGAAAAATGTTCTTATGGACAATAATAATAAGAATATTTTAGGGGTTTGAAAAATGTTTCTTATGGACAATAATAATAAGAATATTTTAGAGGTTTGAAAAATATTTCTTATGGACAATAATAATAAGAATATTTTAGAGGTTTGAAAAATGTTTTTTATGGACAATAATAATAAGAATATTTTAGAGGTTTCAAAAATGTTCTTATGGTCAATAATAATAAGAATATTTTAGAGGTTTGAAAAATGTTTTTTATGGACAATAATAATAAGAATATTTTAGAGGTTCGAAAAATGTTCTTATGGACAATAATAATAAGAATATTTTAGAGGTTTGAAAAATGTTCTTATGGTCAATAATAATAAGAATATTTTAGAGGTTTGAAACATATTTCTTATGGACCATAATAATAAGAATATTTTAGAGGTTTGATCTATGCCATTTGCAATGCTGAATTAAGGTCTCATTAATCTAAGGCGTTATTACAAATGTTCCCTTTACTTTATTTTAAAACATAAAAGAAATACGGAGAAGATTGCCTGTCGTAAACAAAAACCTGATCAATATATATATATATATTTATATATATATATATATATATATATATATATATATATAAATATATTTATATATATATATATACATATATTTATATATATAAATAACAACAAATAATACAATCGCTTAATTATGGTTTATAAATCAATGATGATTTACCTTCATGTGCTCTCAATATCTCGCAAAGTTCCATTTTCCACGCAATCTACGCAATATCTTGCAAAGTTCCACTTTCTAAGCAATCCACGCAATATCTCGCAGTTTCATTTTCTTAAGGCATATTGTAGACAGTAGCCTTCGGCTTGAAACCTTTTTGTTCATTCATTTTAATCGTACTTAAACTCATTTATATCAATATATTGAGCGATATAAATGAGCGTATATATAAAATATGTAAGAATGATAGTTTTCCCTACCACGTAATTGTCCGCTTCAAAATGAGGTGTTACATTAATGATACTTCAAATCTGAATAATCTGATAAATCTTTGCTTTTTATCAAAATAAGCGGTTTTTAATTTCTTTTTTAAAATATAGAGTACTAATTTTACTTTTTCCGTAATTGTGTAAGGAAAATTCGGAAAAAAACTTAAGTTTTAAATTTTTCAGGAAATGTGATTTCTCATAGCAAAGGGAAAAATAGCTTATTGATATCATCTAGCTTTCGAATTTCGTTTTGAAGTTATTATTTTCAAAATAATAAAAACTGACATATAAAATAAATCGATTTCATTTAGAGTTACTGGCTGCAATATGTTTTTGCAATAACAACAAATGATCTAAACAAATGGATTTATTAATCAATCATATTCTTTTCAAGTTAATCGACACAGTCAGTCAATGAAATATAATTGGCCGACTAAAAATTTACAGGGAAAAGTTATTTTATTAATTCACCTAAAATTACAACTTTTTAATATACATTGCGATGCAATAATAAAAATGCCCAAGAAAGGCCATACATAAAATTTACCTACCAAGTGTCAACTGCAAACAATTTACCTGCAAAGTTTAAGTGTCAGCTATCATTAAATCTGAATATACCTTTTTAAGTTGTGCTTATGGTATATGTCACTACATATATATATATATATATATATATATATATATATATATATATATATATATATATATATATAACGTTAGCGTGTTTGGTTCAATGTAACTTGATTTTCCTGGTACAAAAGAATATAATAGTTAAACGAAAAGATCATGTTATTGTGAAGCATAAATCGTCACAATTTCATAATCCCACAAACGAAGTATCAAAAATACGGGTCCTCGCTTGTAAACTTCATAGTTTCCAAGCATTTTTATTTCAAGTCGTAAAACAATATAGGTACAAAATACAAATATACAAAAATAGATAATGCCAATATTATCATTATTTTTTAACGAAGCTTCTGCATAGTGTTGAAAAAAGCTGGTAATAAGTTAGAAATGGAGGGAATTTCCAAAAATTTCTTATGTGTTATAATAAGGCAACATTATTATATATTCGACATGTATATTGCATATAAACAATTACACTGTATTTGGTCTGTCCAAATGGAAAGCAGTAGTTCTTAGGAATATAAAGGTCTATGATGTTTTTATTGGTGCTTATAAAATCACGCAAAAATATATAATAGTATAACGAAGCTTCTGCATAGTGTTGGAAAAATACTGATAATAAGTTAGAAGGGGGGGGGGATTCCAAACATAAAATTAACTTATGTGTTATAATCAGGCAACATTGTTATATGTTAGATGTGTATATCGCATATCAATAATAACACTGTATTTGGTCTATCCAAATGGAAAGCAGTAGCTCTTAGGGATATAAAGTTCTGTGACGTTTATATAAGTGCTTATAAAATTACGCATCTGTTAAAGTAACGTACGGTGACTAGTTTAATTGATTTACACATATTTTATATTACATACAGCGTATAAGTTTTAATTCAAAATTAAGTAAAATTAATTTCCATGTTTCTTTCTTTAAAAACCACTTATAAATTTATTAAAAATTAGGTGACTAATTCTTTCAGATTTAAAAATTAATATGACTCGTTTTAACACTAGTTGAATTTTATTAAATTAGCCATTTCCAATAATTGATTTTAAATGGCTATTTTTTATACTTGTCTTTAGATGATTCTGTTATTGTGCAATTTTTCATCACAAACCAAGAATCGTGAGAAAACAAACTTAATAATAATAAAGACCAATTTATTTTAAAAAAATGTTGGTTTTTTAGTTAATATAGATTTATTAATATAGCCCGCCATTTTTGTAAACGTAAACCTATGTGAAATATACAAAGTTTACTGAAAGGATTCACAAGTTAGAATGTAAATACATCTTTAGTTCAACACAAGAAATAAAGTTTAAATTGAATACTGAGTATGCTATTAACAGGCTTTGCTGTTGTTATTCAAGTTAGTCTGTTCTCTAGTTTTACGCGAACAGAGCAACTTGAATAGCAACGATAGTGACAATAATAGACGGAATTGGCGGTATTTGTTCATTTACTAATTGGTCGTTGATGTACAATTACATAAGGTGGACTTATTGTTATAGGAACAACCTGTCTTACGGTCAACCAAAATGTCAAATAGAAAATATATTATGTGTTGTTGAAGACTAAGAACGATTGTGAATACACTGGCAAATGATAATATATATTTTATTTGTTATGATTTTAAATATGTGTATACAGATTTAGAACCATAACCAATAAAATTAATAGCAAACAAAAATAATAAGCAATGACCAGTAATTAATAAACATATGTTAAAAAGATACAAACGGATTTAGGAGGGGAATCAGGGAGTAGACGAGGAGAAGTTATTAATTGGAGTCCTAAAGAACTGCAGTTATTATGATTTAAGGAAAAAAATCTTTTCAGTCCACTTTCGAATGCATGAATTGGTGCATTTCGGATATCTGGATCCCACTTATTCCATAGTCTGCCAATATTCTAGAATGGATCATGTTTGGGTTTACGCAAAGTAAGGAGATAAGGTCAAATCTATGAACACATAAGCCTTGGAAAGTCAACCTAAAATAATCCGGGCTAGGAAAATGTTGAAAAATGTTAAAAAAATATTTCAAGATTGGAACAGAAGGAAGGTAGCACATATATAAACTGCGTCTTGTCGGAAATAGTATTTTGATCGATCAGTAGGTCCGGAGCTTAGACAGTAAAGGTATAGAGAATTCCAGTATCGTTCAAAAACAATATCAAAACTTGATAGACAAAATATATTCATTTTTGAAAGAATGTCATAATATTAGCCCGAGACTATTATCTAGTAATAATATTAGCCCGAGACTCGCAGGAGTTGATTCACAAATTCACTTCGCAGGACCATAGACCAGATAAACATCCACATTGATTTCATTAACGATGATTGGTCAAGAGACAAGGGTAAAAATGGATATAAATTCGTAAACCATCTAGAGAAGACTTATTTATAACTAACCGTCAAGTTAGATCATTATGTAAAAAATAAAAAGTTTATACCTGTTGCCTACGGCTATTAGGAAGAATGTAAAACATTCCAAAGAAATTTTCGAAAAGTTTAATTAGTTATTCTAGCAAAAAGAGCATCAGTATACGAGTACGATAACAAGATGTAAGTTAAAGTGACGCTTATTAACCTACCCTTGTCGATTATTTTGTGGGAAAGTCCACTAATAATCAACTTTTGCAGTTCCCTTCTATTCTACTTAACAGCCGACAAAAGTACATTTCCAAAAGTATAGAAAAGAAAAAGTGTAATGTTATCACACGCATATGTGTGCTTTGAGAATAAATTTTTAATTAATAATCTTTAAAACAAATTGAAAAGTTCTGCAATATACGAAAGAAAATGAAATCGTAATTCAAATCTTATTTGATTCAGAATGATGTGAATTGAATTCCTAATGAATACAGTTTTACAGATTGATTAATGTCATAGGGTCTTTAACGCAAAATAATCTTTTTTTATTATTAAATTTGTGAGATATTTCGTTTTTAGTTAACCATGATTACCCACAACTAGTTGATATAGCTATAGTTACGGACAATTATTGATTTTGAAGATGTCCTTGGACTTATCAATTTACGCAACAGGTCAATAAATCATGGTAAACAAATTATTAATTTTACCTTTAATTTTAAATGTTAGGTCACATAATATGAAATTTCATCAAAGTCAGTTTAGTAATATTACAATAGTGGTGAAAAAGGAATAAAAATATAGAGACAAAAAAGAGATTGGTGCTTAGAGTTTTATAAATGGTATTTAACAGAATTTTTTTTTTGTAAATATTCATGTGTTAAACACAGGAATATTTTGTGTTAAACTTGTGTTAAACACAGAAAAGTTTGATACTTTTATCTTATCCAATATGGAAATAAATGAAAGTTCACCACATCAACCATTTACCTTACTAAATTTATGTAATCCAACAAAATATAATTTTTTAAAATTTGGCAGTTAGTTTATAAAATAATTAAATCTTAAGTTTTTGTTAAATCATAACAATGACTCAATTAAGACCTGTGAATAATGTGCGAAATGTCAGTTTGGCAACGTAGAACATTCATTTATTTATTTGCAAAAAAAACTAGAAGATATGCGTGTATAGTAATTAAAATTACTTTGTTTTAGAATGTATTTATACTCACCTAAATTTTATGTTCCAATTGCCTTTGTACTTTTGCAGTCAACAACGCATCTTCGTCAGACCAAGTAACATTGTCGACTCAACGAGTATTTATAGTATATATTTGTAAGGCCCATTCCGCACTTCACTCTAAATAAATAATCCATCTTCTCCAATGCTTCTGTGTTTTTGATAGCATAGGGATATTGAGTTTTTTTTAAATTCTGTGTACTGACATATGGCTCAATTTTAGTAAACTACCACAGCGTCTGGTAATCGAACGCAGCTCCCATTTGAATTGACTTATCATATTTTCTTCCGTGTTTATCGATATTTTTGCAGTAGTTTCACCTGATTTCATTGGAATTATGGGCCTATTTTTAAGTATATTTTTGATCACATTGATAATTTCTTGGTTGTCGCTGATTCGAATAGTATTCTACGAGCTTCGCCAGTATTATAGTGGCATTCATTATATGCTAATATCATGTCCAAATATTCACTGGCATTAAAAATGATATACCGCAAATTACACTCACTTGAAACACAAACCAGTAACGCGCATTCAACAAAAACCAGTAACGCGCGTCCAACCAAATCTGCCATTTAACAAAACTATCTCTTCAAAAACATTTAAGCATTCTAATTGGTCGTACAAATTAGTGAATATTGTCATATTAAAAAATCCATTATAATTTACTTTGAAATCGCAATTAAATTTATGATGATTTTAATAATAAGAACAAATGATAATTTATCTAAATTAAAAATTAAAAAATGTCATTTTTGTAGTTATTCCGACAAGTTCATTTTAAAAATCTCTGCTAGAATGTTTATAATCTTAAATATTTGGGTGAATTATGGATGGATGTTAAATATTAGAAGAGTCAAATTCATCCTCCATTGCTAAGAGGGATATTTATGCAATATTGCCATATTTCTTACGTGCATCAAAATAAAACCATAAAGAAAAAATGGTATAAAATCACTTAAAATTCACAACTAATTATTCCAGAATTATTTTAAAAATATATTCAATTGGTTGTTAAATGAGTTGTTGGTAAAAAGTATAAAAATTATCCGTGTAAATAATATTAGTATTTTATACTATCATAAATATTTTCATTATAGTGTAGCGATATATTTTACATGTAAATATATATATATATATATATATATATATATATATATATATACATATATATATATATATATATATATATATACATATATATATATATATACATATATATAACATAAAAGTTATGAATTACAAATATCATATTTATCTAAAAACTGTTAGTGAATAATGTCAGAGAATAGACACAATCTTAATATGAAAAAGTCCGTTGTTTCAAAAACAAATATTGGAAGTTACGTCGAGAGCAGAAAATAATATGAAATCTTCCACTCAATGAACTAAATAAAGTTTCTTCTGAAAACGAACAACATCAAAATATGTAAGTTCATTTGCTTGATCCCTCACAACGAGTAACAACTGACGAAAATATTATTGTTGTGACCTGCCACCGCATAAAACTTATTTCAATTTTTGTCATTTGTACATATGAATTTATAGTAAATTAAAAATATCCATTTTACGCAGAGAAGTGGGCAAACAACAGTCAAAAGTAGTAACAATTTTCCATAAAATGCACAGTACTATGTGTAAACTTACGGAAATTTTGTTAAAAAACTAACGAGGGACTGTTGAAAATATTTGCTTTTTACTAAAGTTCCTCATTTACATTTTGATTGGATATAAGTAACAAAATCAAGTTAATTTTAGTTTTATGAATGGATTAGCTTTAAGCATAAAGCAGGAATTATATGGTCTTAATTTAATACTGTTTTAATTATACGTGTACTTGCTCAGTTATTTCAGATAGTTTTTATATTTCGCCGTATATTTTCATCAGTAAACAGATTTAATATATTTATAGGCTTAATTAACCGATTTTTCAATCTATTTAACTGCTTACAAAAATGTTAGAATTGTGTTTTTAGTAGCACAAAATTAAAGTGTTATTGTAATAAAGTGCCATAATTTACTAACCCCAAATAACTCTTTTTAAGTCTAATTAATTTGAAATTGTTATGCGACGTGCGTATTGCAATACCAAGCAGTCATTAAAAAATTCTAGCTTAACGAATATTTTTGAAGATAAGCTATGTTGTGAATCTAATCATTAATTTATCCAGCGGTGTTGGCAGTTTACTATTTGTTCGCAAAAAATGTTATTTATAAAGAATATATATTACCGTATCCTATCTATTGTGAAATAAAACTTTATATCGATAAAAGTAAAAAAAAAATGCATTGTAACTCATTTTTCGCCGTCATGATCCGACGCAGATAAGTAAGTGAATTAAGGAAGATGCGGTATCGTTCGGCGCCGATAGCATCGTTGTAATGATCTAGCTTAAATTTATCTAATGCCAGATACTTCGTTTTACATGCGACTTATATTAAAAAAAGAATATACACATATATATATATATATATATATATATGTATATATATATGTATGTATATATATACATATATATATATATATATATATATATATACATATACGTATATATGTATATTTTATTTTTTATTTTTTTTAAATATGTGTGTATGTGTGAAAAGTGTACAATGTACAGAAAACCTTTATATGACCGCATTCTGGCAGATGGAATATGAGACCTTTTTATATAAGTATTGACCTTTGCCATGAATTGTTTTAAATATTTTGCAATAGAATATAATTTTAGTACATAAGATAATATTTACGTATATTAATTATATATTAATTCTTATATTATGTTCTAAGTCCATGAAATATTTAAAATGAATATGGAGCTAAATATTTAGAACCATTTTTTGATGTACTTCCCTTACACGAGTAAATTCTTTTGTCAATTTTTTGTCCGTCCAATTGTATGGGGTATGATCGGGCCGGTATCATTACAACTTTAAAAGAGATTTATTTCACTTAACATGCAATGATAATGTCCAGAGATTTAGAAAACTAATAAAACTTACTTTTTGCGTTATACGTAGTCCTCTGATATTTACGTTATCTGAGTAGAAGTAACTTTTGCCATGTACCATCTTTTATTAATGTATGCTCTTTCAACATTCAATGCCTTCTCTCAAATAGGAGGATTTTCATTGTTGGATTTGCACCTTTGATCTCAACGCGACGGAATAAAACCTTACGTCAAGGCTTATGTAATAACAATCTCATGATTTCTAAACAGGCGCATGACAGTCGACTTAAAAATATACAATCGAACCTTTCAATTTAGTACTTGCGTCTCTCTAGTAAACACGTCGTGTGTATAATCTAATCATATTATTACGATAAGCGCTCACTCGTACATCAAATCATCGCGCAAAATTTAAAGGCAACCACGGTTTAACATTGTTTTCATCTTTATATTTTCTTATTGTAAAAGTATATATATATATTTCTTGTTGACGACAATTTCAGAGGGAAATGCTTAGAATTTTAATATTAAAATACGCAGGATCGATAAATTTGTTCGTGGCATAAATTTTATCGGAAGATGCTTTAGTTTTATTAGCAACCTTTTTTTTTAATACTTGACAGAATATATAAAAGAAAATTTAGGTACACTTCGTATTGCTTTTATTTACCAATATTCCATAAGATTCAACATGCCCCGATCGAGTAGTGTATACGTCTACTTAGTGTAGACGGCAGACACAAACTGTAACTTTTTTACTTAAATTTAGAATTAAGAACTTAAATTAAGAACTTAATTAAGAACTTAAATTTAGAATTTAAGAAATTAAAAAAATACCAATGGAACATTATTTTTACACTGATGAATTTTGCATGGAAAGTGGATTACCATTAATACCAACATATATTTTGTCTATATGTCAGTGTACATTTATATATCTGCCCTTTTAAAAGATTTTTCAAATCAAGTTTGGCAGTTAAATGAGACAGATTTACAAAATCTGAAAATTTAATTTAGTGTGAAATCTAGATCAACAAATACGTGAAAACAAAACAGAAGACCCACTTGTATCAGATTTAAAAGCGTACATGAAAAATATTCCAATTACTTTTTTCATTTTCTGTCGTTCTCCCGTGTCCTTTCGTTTCATTACAAAATGATTCTCCGACTTACGGATTAAAATACTGTTAAAGAATTTTCCCACTCATAGTTCTCCAATAGCATTATTTTAGATATATTATACAACCCAAGTACCAAATAATTTGAATTTAATATACGTTAATATAAAAATATATGAACAGTTAAAATAATTTAGACTGTTACCAAAACCTGTGGTATTTTTGCTTAATATTCAAGAAATTTAACTTTCCCAAATATTGAAGTAATTACCCGACTCCTATAATTCTACGTAAATGTTATATTATTTGGGCTCAATTTCATAAATATTTATAGGATAATGAATAATATTTAACCATAAATTAATAATGAAAATAGAAAAGAAAAAATTTAATTCCAATTCTGGATAATGCCAAAGTTTTAGAATTTATAGGAAGTTTAAGTCAATTAATCTACTTATAAAATTCCTAAAATCACTAATAGTAACGTTACGTATTAATTTACGCAAATAACAAAAGTGTAAGCACATCTTTCAACCTGCATACATATTGTAAATCATAATAGATATATTTAATCTTTTGCAATATACAAAAATGATTCAAAAGTATTTAATTAAATCATAATAGTTCCATGTGGAAAGTGGGAAGGAATTTTCTGGCATCTTGCCTGATTTTCCATAAAATTTATTTCAATAATTTTTACCAAATAATTTCCATATTTTATTATTTGTATTATTATTCATTATACATAATTGGTGTAATAAAATAACACTCTCTAATACGCTCTAAATAGAATTCAAAATTTTTCAACAATTACAACTAAAATTACCGTTTGTCAAATGATTCTGTTTTTTCTACTTGATTATAAAAATATATGTTATCTAGGTCTATCTAGAGATTGCTTAAATCAGTAGTTTTCTTTAAATTAGTAGATTTCTTAAATGACAAGTTCAAGTTTCGTCTTAAATGGTCGGCGATTTGGAAACCACGTAATATTTACATTCTTTCACTACTCTTTGTTGTTTTAAATATTCCCAGTAGGCCTTCATAAATTAAATCAAAATCTACGGTTTTAGTTGCTCATGCCTTTAGTGTGCGTTCTAGGAAGCTCTTTACCCACACCATCTGCAATCATCTTAATATTTTTTTATGAAGAGTCATTAATCATATATACTACCACACCTTCATATTTTAATTACAATTACAATATGAAATGGCCCTCTTTATATGTATTTAAAAATGGTCTCAAAAAGTTATACGTCTCATAATTTATTTTAAAAAACTAATTTAATTGTTTTTCCCTTTTATGTCCTATTTTTTCCCTATCTCCGATATCATTTGTATGCTAATATATGCGAGTTTTTATATATATGTATGTTCACATGCATATGTATGTATCTACCACAGAACATAAAACAAATAGTATCTACCACAGAACATAAAACAAATACAAACAGTTCGAAATATTCGAATTTTAAACGCGCCAATTACAATACGACGCACCCGTGTTCATAAACATCATGGATGTATTAAATTCGTTCTCGTTTTCGCACACTTTGTCGCATATTTTTATCTTGCTCCCGGCAAAAATTTTAAAATGTTAGTGTTGTTCACACATTTAACGACCGCTCGCCATGATATCGACATAAATCAACAGTACAAATTAGCCGCTATATGTAAATATCTTTTAAGAAAACTTAAGTTTTATAAAATTTTGATATTTAAGTACGTCCTAAAATATTTATTAAATTATTATCTATATGTGATGCACCGAACTGACTAATGGAAACACGATAATTAGCTAGTAAGATTTCGTCAGTTTTAGAGCATTACAATTAAAACTTTCGCTATTTATTTAACAAAATATTGGCGCTTTCTTTTAATTTTTGATTGATCTACGTTTCCATAATGTACAAACAACTACATACTGAGTTTTATGAATGGAAATTAAACGATAAAATGCACAACAGTTCCAGTAAATAATGAAGCCATTCAGTTTAATGAAATGTTAAAGATGGTCTAACGAAAAATAACAAAAATAAATGATATAACAGTTTACTAACATAATTTATCACAACTGCCAAATGTCTAAATTAAAAAAAGTATTATGATAATTTCAATATTTAAAATCTAAGAAACAAATTTATTACGATAATTAAAATTTATAATGACTGTAAATGATCCGTTTCGAACAAGATTGAGAAAGTAATTTTATATAAATCTACTTTTTTCAAAATACCAGGACATATTTATATATTATAATTATTCTTGGATATTTTCCTAAATCATATTTAATAATAAATATGAAATTTTACATTATTTGTAAACATTGCCTATTCATCGTAGACAAACATACAAACATTCATTTATTATTTTTCAATAAACGACTTCTTTGAATATTCAAAAATGTTCTCTTTTATTTACTTGTAAGTACCGTAGTAAGTAATATAAACGAAACAAAAAAGCAATATTATAAGATTCGGTGTTGCGTAAATAATGCAAAAACTTATATTTTGTCAGTATATTATAAAATACCTGGTACAGTATAGCTTCGGGTAACAGTCACTTCTGTTTTATACTGTTTTTAATGACAAAATACAAGAACACGCACGCATGCGCACGTGCACGCGCTCTTGCGCACGCTCTTATATGGGTTAGAAGTTTTTTATATGTTGAATTGAATTGTCTCGAGGTGGGGTTACTATTTAAGCCACCATGTGAACGTATGTTACAAAATAAAAATTCCAGGTGATCTTGACTATATTTGTAAAATGGCAAATACATAAGTAACTTACTTGCAATAAATTGGGAATAAAAATATTTAAGTACATGAACACAACCTCTAAAACTCAAAAAACCCATTTTTCTAGGATTTTCAATTACAAGTTTTCCGTCATCATACTTTAGTGAGTTTAAATATTCAGTACTTTCTTCCAAGAAAGGCAGTATGATATTATAATTTCCGTCACACAGTGGTTTCTTAAAACCAAATCTACACATACTTTTTGAATTAAAGGATTATCAATTATCCGCAAAAAATTGGCAGTGGCTTGACTTTCTTAAAATTTAAAGAAAATTTAATTCATTTTCGCAAAATAAAAGTGCGTCAGCTACACTATTGCTGAATAATCGACCAGCCAGCTTAACTTTTATTTTTTGATTTTGAAAGTCAATGTGTATTCAACGAAGTTTATTGGCTAAGTGAAACTTTTTTGTTTCTTGAATACTATTCAATTACTCTAAATATTTCCAGTTAAACTGATTTCCATAATTATTTACAAATTTTTGATTCACATGAAATGCATTTCTTATAAGTTCGAGCATATGTGTATGATCCAATATTGCTGCGACAGGATCTTTAGTGACGGGATGGGAAAAAATAATTTTTGATTTTTCTGTAGATATTCTAAGTTCATTTTCTCTTTCGAATCAGCTATTTTGTGCATGAAGTTTTGTTTATTTGAAGCCTCTGACTTTTAATAATTCTCTCCTTATGATTTATGACCGCATGTATTTTTCGCTTACGTGGTGATAATGAATCTTGGGCATGCTTCTCTGAGGTAATTAGTAACGTATCACTTCAAGCTGAAAATAAAAAAAACTTTTTTTTACATATATCTATTATTATTGATATTTTATACAAATGATTTTGAAAATACACACTTTAAAAGAAAACAGCGATTGTACTAATGTAAAGCAAAAACTTTAATACTACGTTTTTTAATAGTTGACAAAGAGTGTAACACCTCACCTAAATACCTAATCGTCGAAATTTTTGTGAGGGATAAATAGTTTTTACGCGAATTCCTAAAAATATCTTCAAACAAAATGTGTTTCATTTCATAAATATGTTGACTCCTTTTTAGCTTAACATTCACTTTCCTTAATTTATGCCAAATATTTATTGTTGGTATTGCTTCAGGATATAGAAACTTCTCCTGCGGTTTTTTTTTAATTATTTCATCAACTTGAAAATGTTCCGAACAAATTGTGTTTACCTTTGCAGGAAATAAATTTTTGCGACCTGTACCCATTTTTCTTTAACATCATTTTCTTTTGAAAATCTAAAAAGAAATAGTTTATGAAATAAAAATAAAAATAGTCTTTAATTCGAATAAACACAATTAAATTATTACTATTATAAGATAAGAAAGGTGACTAGGTCTCATCAAAAGAATTAGCGTAGTGCATAAATTTCGAAATTGGTAAAAATTTCTTGTATTTTAACACAGTGTTATCCTTAAGAAATGTACAAAATTTTTACATCGATAATTATTAATCTAGTGGCAAAAATATCGATAGTCGCTTTTAAGATGACGTGGTACATCCCTGCAATGTATCGTCGTTGAACATCGGCCGCATCAAAATAAATTTCAGGTTAATATTTGCATATCGAAATAAATTTGAAAAATCGTCGTATCAGTGGTAAAAAATACCTCCTTTAGTAAGGTTTTGTGTACGGCTTTTATTTTTACACGATGAAATTGCACAGTTAGGCATATTTTTATTTTTTTGCTTAGAAATAAGGGAGAACTTTCTAGTGTATCGGCAAACAACAAGCTAATATAGTGCGAGATGCACTTATTTCGAAATAAGTGCAGCGCTGCCCATGTGTGGCGCGCTCGTCACACCCACATGTCATTTCTATGCTGTATCTATATTGATCTGCTGTATGGCATATAAATATATATTCTTTATATTTTTTTCGTTGATTGTACACTTTGTTCCCGCCTATCATAATCTCATTTATCGTTATACTAGTATTTATATTGGCTTAAAAGCATTGTCCTCTTGACTATAATATTCATACCCGTATGTATATATTACACACATTTAAGTCCGAAAATAAACAAATATAAGAAAAATAATCACCAGACTGAAACCCATAGAAAAAAAATCGAACGATGCAATAGTTAGCACAAAAATAAAACTAACTGAATGTTTAGCAATCTTTGATGCAATTAACACTTTTAAATAGCTACAGTAGACAAACTGACGCTAAGTCTAGATATGAGCTCCTTCAAGAGACACTAAAGCCATTCCTGAAGAAATAAGAAATAGGAGCCATGTTTTATACCGTATATAGAGTAGTAGTTTATTTATTTAATTTTTTTATTATGTTCTAACTTTTAACACAAGTGTTCATATTACTTAGCTACTGTAGTAAAATTTCGGAATGTACTTAACAAATAAAATATTATTTGCATAAATCAAATAAGAAACTTGTGCACTTTCCCATTTTAGCTAAAAGGTATTCAATGAAATAAGTTAGCGCGTTTTTAATAAAATTATTTCTTCTATTCGATGTTTTAAATTGTCAAGTCAAATTTATTTCTATAGGGCAATGAAGCAATTTAATATTTTAGCGCTACAAGAATCCAAATAGACATTTGTGAGTTCATTTAACAGACAACACTAAAGTAACTGAATTATATATTGACATTGACAGAAATCGGTATCTCAAGAGATGGCGGCAAAGGGTCATCGAGGTGAAATTAATGAATGTGAGACGAAGGTTAAATATTACAATATTCGAAACATTTATTTATCGTATTACTTGTTTATTTTGAACATCAGTTTTGAATTACTGCAAACGCAAGTTGTGAATAAATATAAAATTCATTGAAAAGGTTCATTTAAATAAGCGATGGTTAAGAGATGTAACGAGTAAAAATTTGACACTTGCATATACATAGACCATATCTGGACATTTAAAGCGAAATCTTCACTAACAGATTTAGTTCACAATATGTTAAGTAGAGAATTGCGATTACATTTTCTATTAAAGCATGTATAACCAATAGCCGATTATAAACAAACCATGTATTCTACACTCGCGGATGAAATTCAAAAAATATATTTAAAATTTTAAGTTAATTAATTAAAGTTTTAATTTTTTTAAGATCGTTAAAAATCATTTTGGAAATTAACGAATTTTGAAAAACGCATTACTTACTAAAACACCAAATTATTAGATTAGCAATTAATAAACCAGATATATTAGTAATCAAACAGAATATTGTCATTTCTACCCCAAAACCTAAAGTTTATTTCATTACATTATAAGAGTATGACAGTAGGTCTTGTTCTTGGTCTTACAAAAATATGAGGGATTATAATGGAAACAGTATAAAAAAATATCTTTGAAGTTAACATTTAATGATGATTAATGAATTGCTTCTAAGTTTTTATCTTACCTAATGGTCACATACTTTACTATGAATATAAGACAACATTATAATAATACAAGAGTTCAACTCAATAACTAAATTAATTTTTAGTAGCTGGTTTCACGAGTTGTGGTCGAATATCTTTATGTAACCAGCAATTTTATTTGAAAATACTTACTATAAATTTAGGCATACTTGTCAGAGAATAATTTTGGACATACTTCATTTATTAAAATGTTTTAAAATTAAGAAGAAAGTAACACTTCAACGAATTTGTGAACTAATTCCATATTTCTAAACAGTAGTGAAAAAGTTGGCATTTTTATATTTACAAATTAAAAATAATATAGCTTTCGAGAAATTATGCTTTATTTAACTAAAAAAGGATTTCTTTTTTATAGAATTATTAAAGTTAGTAATCATCAACCTGGATGCTGAGTTGAAGAATATTGCAAAAGTATATATACTAGTAGAGAACATTAATTCCCGGAATTCCTCAATAAAAACTACTCAATAAATAAATTCCATTGCGGAGCCAAACTTTATGGTTTTTAGGTTTTCTTATTTTAAAACACATTTTTTAATTCATTTATAGAAACTGTATAAGTTATTAGCACAAATATTGTTTGAATATATTGGAGTAGTAAATCGAGTTAAACACACACACGCACACACATATATATATATATATATATATATATATATATATATATATATATACTCGTATATATGTATTTAGATTTGTTCATACCACAGCGTTTAACTCATTTGGACGGGATCTAAAATATTTATTTCAGACAAAGAACGTTCTCAGAGGCCATATACGGACAATTGTATAATTGATTGTATAAAGAATAAACATGATTAATATTATATACCTACGACATTGAAAAACGGAAATCTTATAGGAAACAAAGAAAAGAATGAATAAATAATTTTTTTTTTCAAATTAACAGTCTTGCTGATATTTCTAACGATAAGATCGATTTAAATTTCGAGAGTTCGGAATAACTATAGTTTTGTCTTGCTGTATACAAAGAAATCAGATATAGAACGAATAGAATGAAATATAATGGAAAAAAACGTGGGTGTATTGTATAAACATTTAAATAAATTCGGACGTGGCTTTAAAGTCTGAAAAAAGTGAGACGGGAATTTTATACAACTGCGCAGAATAGACTGTTATTTACTAAGGATTCATGTATGTAATAATACGCGTGACTTTATTCCTTCGGACGATGAACGGCTAGCCCAATTTTAATAAAGGAGTTTCCGTGAAAATCGGTATATTTTGTCAATTAACGGCACTTAAAAGGAATATATATATATATATATATATATATATATATATATATATGTATATGTACATATATATATATAAATAAATATATATATATATATATATATATTTACATTTATTTATTTATGTATATGTTTATTGACTATCTATTCGTTAACTTCTGCGATAAGTTTCAGTATATGATTCCTTTCTCTCACAAAATCAGAATACTATCTTGTAACAAAAGAGTATTGGTACTTTCTGATATTTACCTAAAGGTTTGATTGAGTTTATTTGTTTCAGGAATATTTGGAATTACTGAAAATAGATTAAATAGGTAAATAAGTATCACTTAGCGAACCTTGAAAAAAGATGTACAAAAATGATAATTAGTGAAATTTTAAATTAGTGTCAAAATTCACTCACCCATTATTAGGACTATTTCTTTAGTATACAGTGTTTAGTATACGGGGGTTAGGGAAAATTACCACAAATATGAGAACCCCGAATAACGAGACGAATAAAAAACGTACAATTAATATTAAGGTACATTTAAATTACCACGTAGTCGACGACGTTGACTTTGTTTTATAATAAAGTAAAACAAAGCCAGTCTTAAACTACGTGAATAACTGCAGAGTCAATGAACTTTGGGATTCAAACCTGGAATGTACTCGCTGAAGGATCGTATTTACCTTCACGTAGAAGACACTTGCTTTGATTTGAAGTTGCCTGCGTATCATTTGCATACTAGTTTCAGCTCTGAATGTGTTTATGCGGGGTCAGATTCATTATTATTCGCCTTGTTACCTGAGACTTTGGCGGTGATTGCCTCCTGCTAACTAACTAGACGAGTTAAACTTCAGAAAGGCTATGACCTAAAACAACGAGCGCATACAATTTATACGTTTAGTACACTGTAATCTGTTTTCCTAACGGCTCTTAGTTGTAAAATAATATTTGTTGTTACTGCTGAGTAAGGAACTATGCATTTTAAAATGTATATTATTTATTTTACTAGTTAAGGTAATATTAATAATTTGTTGTTACTGGATTGTTGCTGATAATTTCAGTGACAAAACATATTCAAGTATGCCAATTTTTTAACCACCCAAGTGGAACTATTGAAATAAATGCTGCACTCCTACTACTACGTCTTAATAAAACTTTAAGTAGTGTTATGTTATTAAACTAACTATTTCAGGTAAATGAAATAAACATTGATAAAACTTTATTTAGCCACATCTTCTGTGTATTTTTTATTCACCAAAGGTGAATAATGTGTTCAAACCTGTATATAAATAGATGTCAGCTTTCATGTGCGAAAAGGTTCTTTCGTGTCTTTATTCTTAAAGCTTGAATGATTTATAAATTTTAAAGTAAAACATGAACTATGTAGTCTCATCTTGTTGAGTTTACTTACGAATGCAAGAATTTTTGTAGCAACGAATGCATTTGTTTAGCTTTGTAATTAGTATGAGTAGTTGTGATAATGTTTCAAACATGATTTTTCAATGGAGATGGTTATTACCATATTACCGTTACGTGAAAAAAATATTTTTTTTCCTCTGAAATATATTGGGATATTTTTGTCAGTCAATAGTAATATGAATCTGACATTACTTTATCAATATTTTGGCATCGACACAATATATCATGAGGTTTAGACTTAAAGCAACTTTTTTTCAAAATACAGGAAATAGTTACGCTAACATTTCAACGTGAACAATTAAAATTAAATCTCGTATTTCAGTATCACTTTCTACATTTTTACTTCTATACGGTAAAAGACAATCCAATAAAATTTAAGGAAAATTAATAAATACATCTTCAAAAGTTTTATAGAGCAGCAATGTTGCAGTTACGTGGTAATAAAAATAAACAACTTTTTGTTAAATCCTCACGTAATAATAATTCTTAATTCCATAAAAACACAAAAGAAATTATCATTATCTTAATACAGAATTAATTTCAAAATAAAATGCGGGACCACATTTCGTCAATTCTTTCAACTAACTTTTTTCGTTATAAATATATTATATATGTTTTATTGGCAATACACAGTGTATATACATATCAGGCTTCGTTGCTTTACTATCTTTAAATCCAGATTGTATTTGTAAAAAATAATATGTACAAATATATATGTACAAATATATATAGTTCATATATACGGTTAAAATTGACATACCCAAAACATATAAAAACCTATTAATTAATAATTTGAATATATTGGTTTTATATTTTGAGGATCGTTTTCTTTTAACTTAATAATTTTTTTCTCGGTTCGTTACAAGAGTATTGAAGTTGGTACACCACAAAATTTAAGTACAGTTTACACTTTCTTGTCGATTTATGACTTGGTAATAGATGCTTATAGAAAAGTATATTCAAAGCAAAATGGAATTTTTAAAAACATTTTTACTTTCCCTTTTTCTTTCCACACAAACTGGTTTAAAAATTTTAAAGTGTGTTTTTTTGGCCTTCTTTCACGTCACAATAGAGCAACAGATCGACATAACTTTCTGCAACTTTTTGCATATTTTCCTAACTAAAACAAAAATCCCAAATAATGTTAAAAATCCAAAAGGGTCTTTTGTCTTTCTTTTACGTTGCGATGAAGCAACAGATAGAAGTGACTTACTGTACAGAGATAGTTGCGGAAACAGGAAATAACATAAGTAAAATACCAACCCGGGAAATTTCACCCTCACTGATATAACAAACATAATAACTGTTAAAAATTTAAAAGTCTGTTTGTTTTTAATTCATGTCACGATATGAAAACAGATCGACGTGGCTGTCTATAAGGGAATAGCTAGCATACCAGGAAATAATATAGGCTACTTTTCAAAGTAAATAATCTTATTCGAACTTATATAGCAATCCAAAAATTCCAAATTAAGAAGTATATTTGCTATTCCTTCTTTCACATCACAATGGGGCAACCGATTAATGTAATTTCCTGCATAGAAATAGTTAGCGGTCCGGGAAATGACATAGGCAAGATTGCCTATGTTACTAACCATTTCGGGAAATCTTATCCTAACTAAAATTACTATCCGAACAAATATTAAAAATGCAAAAGTGTATTTGTTTGTCCTTGTTTCACGTTACAGTAGAGCAACATATCGACGTAAATTTCTGTCAAAATTGGTTGGTGAATTTGATTGCCAACGCAGGAAATCTTATCCTATCTAATATGATAATCTCAAATAACATTAAAAATTCAAAAGTATGTTTGTTTGTCCTTCCTTCACGTCACAGTGGAGCAAAAAACATACGTAACTTTCTGCCCAGAAATTTATGGTGGACCAAGAAATGATAGAAACTTATTACCAACCCGAGAAATCTCTTCTTGACTAATATTACAATCCTAACCAATGTTAAAAATTTGAAAGTGTGTTTGTCATTCTTTGACTTTTTGCATAGAAAATAATGTTAGTTACTTTTCAACTCGGTAGATATCATGGTATCTAATACAACAATCCCAACGCATACTACGAATTCCAAAGTGTGGTATTTTGTTCTTCTTTCACGTCGCAGTGGAGCAACTGCGGAGTGGATTTTCTGCGCAGAGTTAGTTGACAGGCCAGGAATGACTCAAACTACTTAGCAACTCAGGCAATCTCATCGTAGCTAATATAGTAGTTTCAACAATTACAAAATCGAAAGTGTATTTGTTTATGTATGCTTATTTTATGTCGCAACGAAGTAACGAATCAGAGTGGTATTTTGTACAAAGATAGTTGGCGGGCTGGTAAATCACATAGGCTACTTCTAACCTGGAAAACATCATCCTAACTTATATAATTCTCTTTAATATCATACATGTCTTTGTTCTCCCTCCTCCGGGAAAATTCTTATTTAAAACAAAAAGTACACAATGGGAATAACGAAGCAAAGTCGCAACCAAGTCACGGATAGACATGAGTTTTTAAAACACAACATAAGTTAGCAATAGAATCACTCCCTGTAATCCCTAATTCAGAAGAAATATGCTTATTATCATTGTTATTTGTGTTATAAAGTCACGAAAATAAAGGCGTATTATTTAATTTCATTTTGTCTTTTCAATTCAGCATTGATGGCGCTGCATGTCTTATGTTCTTTCTATAAGTTTTTAACTGTAACGACGTAGGCGGAGCCGTAGGTTAAAGTTAGTATTTACAGATAAACGGGTTTTTTAGACGTTTCGTGTACCTTCTTTGAATAAATTAGTGATATTCTGACATGTTATCTTGATTTGAAATTTTGTAAATAAAACAGGACTCGTCTGGCGTAATTCTGACGCAAGTCACACTACTAAAGAAAATGTTATATTTTGTTAGCTTTTCGGTAATATTGTATCGAAATTCACATATGTAGCAATATGAGAAATGTTGCACGTCTGCTGCTGAGCTTAAAAGCCAATATCGTAGGCACGATATGAGAAATTTACGTTTTTTTCTTGTATCTAGGGATCTCTATACAAAAAAACTTATCGTAAACGCTCTTTAAGTATACGTATGCTACATCATACGTATATAGCCCAGTATACGTATGTTAGAGCATACGTATATTGTAAGCCGAAATAAATAAATGACTGTTTTTGAAAGAAAAAATCATTTTCTTGCTTTTATAAGTTTGCATTATGAAATAAAAAATGACTTGTTTTTTCTTATATAAGCAAAATATAGAGATTTGATATATCTTGTAAATTCCTGTAAATTATAATAACGGTGTTGATAATTAATAGCAATTATTTTATAATTTTCTAAGTTCATTTAAGAAATATCAAGTTAATTACTACATTAATATAACTAGTACTACATTAATATAACAATAGTTAACTAATAACTTGATTAATATAAGTCTGACTCTGTCGACTTAATGATAATGGTAAGCGCAAAAATTACTTAAAGGATTAATTAAAAATTACACTACTCATTCTGTATTATAACTTTTTAAGGTTTTATTAAACTACTATTAATACCAGAAATTTCTAGATGACGTGATTAAAATTTCTCGAAAACTTGTAAATAATTTACGCAATAACATTCCTTTTAACAGAATATGTACCTGTCAGATAGAATTAAAAAATATATAAGAATGTTACATAAGAAAGAAACTGACGGTTAGGCAGCTTCAAATTAAATAATTTTGCCTGGAAAATAAAACTTGAATTTGTAAAGAGAAATATAAAGTCAATTAGAATATTTGAATTATAAATTCCAGTTCAAGTTTAGGAGAAAAACTACTAAGTGACAATTG
Organism: Druceiella hillmani; assembly: GCA_039881145.1. Taxonomy (NCBI): domain Eukaryota; kingdom Metazoa; phylum Arthropoda; class Insecta; order Lepidoptera; family Hepialidae; genus Druceiella; species Druceiella hillmani. The sequence goes on from JAYKKI010000130.1 coordinate 3,409,510, forward strand.
AAGTTCTACTACGAATATACACTTTCCTCCTAGTGTAATTTTAGATAGTACCTTGTCTTCTTAAAAAATAATTAACGTTTAAATTTTAACTGAAATATTTACTCAATATAAATATAATTTAATAATTACGTATTTAATCAACTATCAGGAGTTATATTTTTGGGGTAAAATTCGGCATTTCTACCCTTTCTTTCAGCAAATATATTGGAAATACTAGTATTTATAATAAAAGTATTAAAATTTAAGTATGTTTGTTTGTTCTTCTTGTATTCCATACTTATAGATAATATTATCTACAAGTATGGAACACAAGTTATATATGCAACCTACTTGGTTGTTCAAGTGACAAATTGGCCCGAGGCAATATGATTAAGTTTGATCGTCCACCGTAGAGGCAAAATATTTTTTTAATTTTTTGATCTTATATTTTAGTTCAGTCACACTATGTAGTATAAAGTAGACATTTTTATATAGTGTGTGAATCTAGAAGGTATATGAACATTAGGATGTTCTCGAGTAGGAGTCAATCAGAGAACGTGTTTCATCACACTTTGTTTCAGGTAAAAATGGGAGTAAATAGTTTTACAGTAATCTACTGGTACAAGTGACGTGTTTTTTAATCTTACCCTTTTTTTATAATTGTATCAGCCTAAACTTGCACACTAAATATCGTAATATGTTATTATAACCTATGGTGTTCTCGTGGAGTCACGGTGACACTTGTATGCAAAAATATTAAAAAGAGTGTTATAGTTACTAAGATTGGTGTAATGTTATGCACAAATAAACAAACGTAATAAATGTATAGTTCCTTAAACTTTTTCAAAATATGTCAATGACAGCTTGGTGAAAGTTTTTTCTACTAGTTTTCAATTCGAATGGTTTTCATGTATTTTGATAATAGCTTTTCTTTACCTTAGCAGTTCCTTCATAATTAAAATTAAGATTTAAATGTATACACAATTATTTTAGAAGTTTAAATAAATATAAATTTTGTACATTAAAATTCTCCTTTCCCACATAATTATAAGTATGATTACATTTTTAAATAGAAGAATAGGTTTGTTACTATATTGAATATCTGCATATAATAAATATGTACGCATACAGATTTCAAATGAATTTTCCTTGTTTCCAACCCCAAACAAGTCAACAATCTCTCACGCATTTTCCCATTTACAGAAAATTCTCAAACACTTCGCACTTCGACCCCCAAGATACCGCAAAAACTTAAGACCGGGCGATATATTTTATAATCGAGTTTACTTGTTTTACCTAACGAAATTTTGCAAGCTTAACCTACATACGTGTAAAAGCTTACGAACTTAAGTCTCTGGGGCGTCAGCTTTTCCGATAGTGACTCTTGTGGGAATACTGTGCTTTTTTCCCAGCGACCATTAGTAAATATATCATGACAGCAATACCGATTCGGGCGGAACCCATTTGCATAAGCACGCTGATAAATGTACGGTTCGGTGCGTACTGTTTTTACTATCGCCTAATGTGAGTTTTCCTGCTGTGCGAGTGTGAAGTTCGGTTCGTATATATTGAAACAAAATTTTTATTTTTCATTAGGTATACCAGTCATTATCTAATGACACTATCGATAAAATATTTTCTATGGATGATAAATGGCATTAGTTTCTTTCTTCAAATTTTTAATTTAAGTCTGACTCTGACTCTCATTAAAAATAAAACATTTTTTTATATTCGATATTTTCTCTAGTTATGTTGTAGATTTAATTTCAGCAAAATGTATTCCTTGTGAATATGACATATGTCTTTAGTAAATGTTATTTATGCAGGATATATTTAACAAAAGAATGTAATGATTGCTGACGAGCTCCTCAAATATTTATACTAAAGGAAATGTTACAAATAAAAAGTAATTAAAATCTGCTTTTAATTATTAAAAACATGTTTAAAAATAACGTAAATGTGCAATGTTTTTACTTATAAGATTGATCAAAAATATTTACTGTATGTATCAGAATATTAAAACGTAGATGATAAAGAAACAATTATTTACATTTATTATAACAATTATTTTATTCTAGTGGATAACATTTTTTTTTAATTGTGCATGGCATGTTTTATTTTTTTCCAATAAGTTTTTAACTATACCGACATTATAATATATATAATATTACTTATAAAATTTGAAAATTAACAAGGGAGAATATGTATTTTAGTATTTACAGATAAACGAATTCTTTTTTTAGATGTTTTGTGTACCAACATTGAAAAAATTTGTATTATTCCGACATGTTACCTTGATTTGAAATTGTTATAAAAAACAGGACTCTTCTGGCGTAAATCTAGAGTAAGTCACGCTCAATCTCTTATAATTTTTTCTTGGATATTAAGGAAAATTTACTATTTTGTTAGCTTTCCCGTAATATTGTAACGAAAATCAAGTACGTAGCAAAATAAGAATTAAATGTCCATCATAAATGTTCCTGTCCGTATAAATGCTTATTACACATCGTTTTAGTAGATATGTTAGTCAATTGAGGCGGAACTCTATTATGCATGCTACTTAGTATTGTATTACGCATTGAAATTTCGTTATCCCAAAATTGTCGTTTACCAAATGTCAGTTGTACCTGAAATATATTAAATATAATTATATAAAACATTTTGAATTTCAAAATAACTTCTCAATCGCGTCAGAAAAAGAGATAAACCCTATCACTTTTTATTATTCCTAAAGAAACCTAGAAGTTAATCAGTATCCACTTATAATCCAGTCATAATAATTCTTGTTAACGCCCGTTTCTCTTATTATTTACATTTTATGTTCTTTAATATTTTCTTCTTTTTAATTTAAAGATACTTCGCGTTCCTATATCATTTTTTTCGTATTTTTTGTCATATACTTTATTAAAATGACAAAAATAATATTTTCGTTTTGATTCCACCTTATTTTAAGTATTATTATATATCAATAATGGTCAATATAACCATAAAATGTTTCGTGAATTATTTCTGGTAGACGTTGCAAGTGGAGACTATTATTTTTGAATATAAATAATATGTGAGGGATAACACTTAAACTTAAATGACGTTGCATATTTTCTTTCATTTAAATAAATAAATTATTTAATTTCTGAAAAAATCGGAAAAGTTTTCATATTTTATGGCAGACATCGATTTTAAATCAAGTGTGTTTTAAACCATTCAGCAAAGAATATTCTATTAATACCTAACTTGTAGCATTATGGATATAAACTTTATGGAAACACACATTTTGCTATTATGTCTAGCATATTTAGCTTTGTACTTATTCAATATATATATATATATATATATATATATATATATATATATATATATATATAGAAGTCGGTTTAAATCTTTCAAGGTTAATCAGTTGATTTGTTTCAACCATATTTTTTTCTAGAGTGGAACTTATTATGTTGCGTTTTCGACATGAAGTTGAAAATATATTGATTATATTCTTTATAATTTATTATATTACAAATAGAATAGAGATATATACACACGTCAATATGTCCCGACGTCATACTGATAAATATATTTGTCCAACTAGTTTGAAAGTGTAAAAATAACGTGTATTTATTTATTTACTTTAATGTATCTAATTGTTATTTATGGTGGGTCTATTGATGCAATAGTCCCTGCAGCTAATACTAGGTCTTACAGCTAACCATAACACTATTCCAGCCCCGCTTGACCGGCCGGGAATCAACTTGGGTCCCCCGTAATGCGCCGCAGCGTCAAAGGCGGAGTGCGCCTTATGATTAACCCAACAAATCATGGTATCGATTTAATGTTTAGTTAAGTGTTGAAAGAAGAAATAGAGAAGCTATAATATTATTTATTAAAAGTGAATAATATATATTTTTTTGTAAATCGATATGTATGTTCTTTTTATTCACGACCACTACTGAGTAATGGCAAGTCACTACGATATTATTTCAATATAATTTACCAATATGTTTATAACCGTTATAAGCAGCTTCTCGTTCTGTAATTCATTAAAATGTATATATATATATACATATGTATATATAAATATATATATATATATATATATATATATATATATATGTATATATATACATATACATATATATATATATATATATATATACATATATGTATATATATATATATATACATATATATATATATATATATATATATATATATATACCATTATTATTAAGTGCAGTTTCTGAGATAAAATTTTATTAAATATTTCAATGTACGAAGCAAACATTGAAAATGTACATTAACACAAAAATTTAAAAAGGAAGGAGCAGTAAAACCAATTTAATAAAGAATGAGTGTCCATTATAATTTAAGTAGTCTATAGAAAAAGCAAATAAGACATTGTGGCCATGAGTGTCCAGTAAAGACGAACCGCCTTAACGACACCTTTAAAAAATGTTTTCTTCGAGACCACCAAGAAACAGCATTCATAAGTCGCGAGTTGTTTTACCTAAGTTAAGGTATATGTCTTTGATGATATTTTCGTGTCAAAATATATCATAAAGATACAACAAACTTTCGAATATTTTTGAAAATTAAATTAGAATAAGAATATTGATGCATAATTTCTCGGAGTAAAAAAGTCAATATTATAATATTTAAAATGGTTCTCCCAAAATAGTATAGCGTTGCAATATATTTTATGGAAAATTATAAAAAAGTAATTGTTTTAGTTATTGAAATGCTAAATAGTAAACCACGTTAAAACTTTTTTCGTACTCACTTAAATCGCTAAGGTTTAATAATGGTTTTGGTACACTTTCATAAATATTTGCGTAACTTAAAATTAGAAAAAAAATTAATTAATTTATTTATATTGGCAAACGGAGAATATGTATACATTCTCTAGCTACGGGAAAACGAAATTAATTTCCTACATATTCATAACAGGACACACATAACACATAACATGGAGTAAGTTAATCAGGTATAAAAGTTCATATATATATATAAATATATATATTATATATATATATATATATATATATATATATATATATATATATATATGCAAGTAAAAAGGAAAAAAAACAAAATTTGTTTCTAATTTATTTTTCCTGTATTAGCTCGTATATTTCCATCATCAATATATAAAGCACAACCATCGACAGCAAGGTTCTAAAGTTACTCTTTCCTTTTTCCTCTATCCTTTTGCGTGTAAATATATCAAGGTAATATTTTTAAATCTCGTCTGAGTGCGCCGAGGGTTTAATTTCATGAAAGTGGGTTAGGGCGACGGCCCAACAGTTTAACGCTCCGCCCACGTCCATCTAACAACTTTTACATTTTTCAAATTTACACATTTCGGCGTTTCGGAAGTTCTGAATCGTTTTTGTGAGAAAAATTGCGGTGCTAACTGAGATTAATGATGTTGGTTAATTACTCGTAAAATAAAACTTGTGCGAGGAAATGTGGAAAGGGGAGGGTGTGCTATGAAAACATGAAATTACTCATTTCAAAGTGTGGAAAAATACATCCGAATAGCAATTAGTTCTCCATTTGGAAACATGGGTATAAGAGATATCAAATGAAATATTATGTATTGATAATGATAATTAAAATCATTTTAGAATGTATGAAAATAATTTTATGATTTTGTAGGTATATATTATTTTGTCATATTTATGGAAATAACTTTTCCTCATTATAATTTTAAAAGCTATACCGAAATAACCTTGGTCTATAAATATAACCATATTGTAATTCTAATATGTATTTCAATTTTGTACATGTATTACTATTAATAAGAATTGTATAATGTTTTCAATACATAGGAATTACAAAATGAAGAATATATCGTTACCATATGATTTGATTTCTAATTTATAACTTATAACTTTAACTTAACTTTAACGTTAATTTATAACTTCTTTCAGTTAATCCATGACATGAGTATATATGGTTGAATTTAGTATATGCTCTCAATTGTTCGAATCGAATGTGTGTAATGTCTGGTTTAAAAAGGAAAATGAGAAGAGAAGGAGGAATTTTAGGACATTTAAAAGAAAAGTATTTAAATCTGCTTATAAGACTTTCAAATAATAAACGATAAATATAAAAACTGTTTATATATATATATATATATATATATATATATATATATATATATATATATATATATGCAAATAAAATCGAAACATGATAACACCACGTCTCACTTATACGATAAAGAAATAACGTCATTTTTATGGGATTCGTTGTAATAAGTATTAAGTGATTTTAACAACGTTTATAACGACCGTGTGGCCTAATGGATAAGGCGTCGGACTTCGGATCCGAAGATTGCAGGTTCGAGTCCTGTCACGGTCGGACTAAACAGCTTTTTTGTTACCTTTTTTTCTTTTCTTTGTTGTTATTTTACTTTATTAATATTTTTCATTTCTATTTTAATTTTGATGAAAATTAAAAAAAGAAAACATTGAATAATAAATTCGCTTATTTTATATGCTTAAATAATACAAAATGTATATATGTCAGTAATGCAGCGAATTACTATATATATTTGTATGAGTATGCATTTTATTGGAAATATAATCCTTTAAAATCACTCAAAAACTTTTAAATTTTCAGAAATTCCAGAGTTAACTTAGTAATGGTAAATGGTCGAAAAGAATAACTAAAATTCACTATTATATATATATATATATATATATATATATATATATATATATATATATATATATATATATATATATCATAACAAATAACACTCAGCACACTACATACGCCTTAAAAATATCTCTTCAACTATCGCAGGATTTAATATTTAATTAGCCTACCAAACTGTGCTATTTAGAAATTGCAAAAGTTGATAACCAAGGGTGAATTACCCGTATTTGATAATAACATTTATATATGTATATATGCAAGTGTGCAGATCCTCGATACCTGGCACGTAAAATGGTGTTTGCATCATTTATGTGTTCATGAGTTACTACGCGTCACAAGATATCTACGTTTTACGAAGTTACTTCCCCAGAGAATACTTTGAAAAGTTCCAGGAAGTTGATACAATTTATTGCTAACATGTTTTTCAAAGTGCTCGAATTTAGTACCGCCCTCGAATAGTTGGCAGTTAAACCTTAACTCGCGTCAAGTAAGTACGACTTTAGTTTTATAAAAGGTTCCTGAAACTAAATGGAAACACTTATGTTATAATACTAAAAGGGCTAAGGCTAGTTTCTTAAAAACAGGTCTATGCTTTAGTTTTTGTTTGGGAGTTCAGGCTAAATAAATAGCTAATAAATTTATCATTTACTAATATACGAGGCTTTTCATTTATTTACACTAGTTAATTTTGATTTAATAGTAACAGTTCCCATTTTACACTTTAATAAACACAAATCGTCATAAAAAACCTCAACTATAAACGTACACGAGGCGATTGAGATTACATTAAACTTATTAATCCATGATGTATTATAATATAAGACAGACGTTCATTGAATCCGTAATTAAGTTTTTTTTAAACAATAATTACTAAATTATTTTAAATCACAAATAATAACTCATTTAAAATCAATGTCATACTATTCCGTACAAACAACAGAGTAAAGAAAAACATTTAGTATTGTTTTGGAATTGCATCTTTCATTTAATCGGCGTTGCAATATATTATATTAGAGTCAAGTTGAAATTTATTATAAAAATCATAACATTTTTCCGAGCGTAAGAAATAACTCTGCGCGTGTTTCCACTTAGCACTCGGAATTGATTTTTATGGAGCTTTAAACACTTCAGCGACATCTAGTAGCGGTGAAAGTTTTCAGTCTAAGCGGACGGAGGGGAAAGCTGACCGACCGGGGCGAATTCACTTTCTCTGTTTTCCCTTTAGTGTCAACGTGATAAATGAATTTCCTTTGTTTGGGAATAAAAATAAAAATGGGCTTTTTCTTTACGTCTCGTCACGGTAATGGGTCGTCAGAATACAAATGTCATTGTGAAAAGTCCGTCTTTGAGTCAGAAAGCCACCGCAAAAAGCATGAAAATAATCAGATCCCTGTAGTATTTTCACACATGAGTGGGACTGAATATGTGGTTGTGTTTGTGAATGTGTATTATGTAAGGGTTTGATTATTTTTTCAGGTTAAAAATTAATAAAGCACATTAAACATCCTATCGCACATTTTTATAATGAAATCACAAAGTTCCATATATATATATATATATATATATATATATACATATATATATATATATATATATATATATATATATATATTATATTCATACAGTCGCTTACATCACTTAAATACCTTGGTATCTATATAAATACCAAGAAACAAATTTAGATCTTTAAAAGTTAATAGGAAGGGAGACTTTTGCAAAAGATCGTATTGCAGAATTAGTTGTATTATTGTTGCTCATATTTTCTAGTTAGTTTTTCACGTATGCTGATACTTGTTGTATAATATATTCATACATGTATTTACCAAGTTACTTTGAATCGTGATTAGTGCAATTTTATATATGACACATTTAATTAAACCACAACATTGCTCTCTTTTATTCAACGAACTTAACACTGCGTAATTTACGCATCATGTGTGTGTGTATATTAATAAATATATATATATATATATATATATATATATATATATATATATATAAACATATATATATATATATATATATATATATATATATATATATATATATATACATATATATATTATTTTGGTTTTTGGGATTTTTTTTGAGGATTTCTCGGGATATGGACGCATGGTCACTCAAATAGAGTGCACTTAAACCGCGTATAGTTCAATAAATATTTTTATTTTATTCTGCCTTTGGAGTCAACTGCAACTTTTAAATCTCTAATTTTTCTATTGGCTTAATAGAAATTAATCACGACTCCTGTTCTAGAAAATTTATTTTTTATCTGTGAATAAATGTATTGAAAAAAAACTATCAATTTTCTTACAAAAAATAAAATTTTAAATTTATTAACTTTATTTCAAATAATTATAAAGTTATTTCTTCTTTACAATTGAATTTCTAATATTCAAGTTATTCTTATTATTCCAATCTTGAAACAATTAACGAAAAGTTTCTAACAAAATATTACAACGAGTAATAGGATTTGAATATATTTCATGTCTTTTCCGATTCTCAAACTATTTAACAGAAAAAGTACGGAAACATTGCACATCAGTTCGGCTTCAACAAAACTCTCAACACAAGTTTTAAAGTGTACGTGGCTTCCACATGGGTAGTGTATCTAAGGCAATGTTTAGCACAGTAAATATATGAGTTTGGATTGGAGATGCAATGGGAGAATCATGCTCTAATACTGTGAGATCTAAAGAGTACCAGTGAGTATTTTTTAATTTTTGGTATGTATTTGGTAGCTAATTTCGGCACGTTCGTGTATAAGAAAGTTTGTAAAATGATTAAAATATAATTTAAAATATTTGAAAGAAGACAAAAAATTAAAAGTGAAAATAAATTACATAAATTATTACGAACATTTATCATACTTAATTAAAAAAATTATTTTTTTAGACTTATCACGTTAGACGGATAGTACTGCAGAAAGCCGTTGAAGTAGCCATCAAATCAACATTTTGAGATAATTTTAGAACAGGTATATAAAACACCAAAATAAATCCATAAAAATAACATTAACAGCGTGAGTTAAACATACATATTTGCAAGTTGCTAAGAATCATGTAACGCTAAATGTGGTACGAATATAAGCTTGCTGATAAAATGACATCAGATTTAAAGCAATTATTCATATACATACGGTTGTATAATAGGTAAAAATGTGATAAAAAACTAGGTGCTTGAATACAAAATATCAAAAAACTAAAAATGTATTCTTGATAAAGGTGGCGTCAGCAGTGATTAGTATTTCGGAATAATCTTGTTATTTTTGAAAAATTAAAACATAAACTCAAAGTGCAAACTTTGTTCACTGAGTTCAGAGAGTAAATGAAAGTACCGACCATGACTACCATTTCTTTTCTTATAAATATTTTTCTAATCTTTTTTCGCACAACAGATAACTTTAGTAGCTTTAACGAATATAAACGATGTTGCTTTTTCACTTACACATCAATACAAGTGGAGTGTACGTAAAATATTGAGCGATATTTTATTATGTTTAATAAATCCTTCTTAATGTATTTCACGAAATTTAAGTCAAAATAAGTTGAACAAAATTTGCGTCTATGCAGGTTTTCAGTTGATTTGAAAATATACTAATAGCTATTTGCAATCAGCGGTTAGTAAAAGCGACTAAATATTTTTATAAGTTTTATCGATATCTTCATTTCTTTAAATGTATTTTTTCATAAATAAATGAATTTACATTAAGACTTTATTTTGATGTTATAAATAAGAATAAGTAAACAAACATGAATTTGAAGGAAATTATGTCCAACAGTAAATGTTAATGAACAGCAGAATCATATTATGTCTGTCTAACTGGTCAAAACTGCTCAAACTGGTTAAATTTCATTGCTTCTATAAAATAATTTATGTTAAAACGCTTTAAATAAATTAACCAGAATTATTATTTATTCACTCAACATTCGTTTCGCGTATGAAGCAATGAAAATTATATCAAATACGTCTTTGGCGAGTTTTCTGGACAAAAATGCTTTTCCGGGTAGATATTGTTGATGTTTAATTAACAAATTGGCCCGCAAGACTTTCGGCAGTTAAACCGAGGTTCCATTTCTCTTAGTAGCAACATGACAATTGAAATTCAATTTTAATAAGAAATAAAAAGCTGTTCTTTTCAATACATTGTAGGATAGACTGTGCATGTAAAAGTGTCACTTTGCGAATATAATTCTTATCCTCCGATCTGAGAGTATCTTCAGCGTAGGTGATTGAAGTAAGTCATAGTCCTTTTTATTTTAAAATAAAAAGGGCAGAAGAAAAGAAAATATTCAAAATTAAGCACATTAGACAGTAGTTATATTAAATACTCGTATGTCAATGAAAAACATTTACTGAAATACTTTCTTTCCAAATTAGTTAGATAAAGGGGCCGAATAGTTGGGGAAGTAATAATAATATTTTCAGTTGAAATAATGTCTACTTTTTAATTAACTAAAAATTAAGTTTACTTTTAGCTTTTTCACGAACGCACGCACATATAGGTCACAGCGCGGTCATCGATACGGTGGGCAGACCGGATTAAGTCTGCTGTAGGCGGTCTCTTGTATGAGTGCAACAGGGCGACGACAAATAGAGAGAGATGGAGAGGTACCGTGAGGCGAGTAACAGCGGCCCATATTAGTACTACATGCTGTCCACGACCGCTCTTTCAAAAGCGAAACGACGGAGAAGAAGGATATATAAATGTTGTTTGATACGTTTTACCTGATATTTGATGGGAATATTGAAATAAAGACGTCATTGCGGTTATCAGTGAAAACAATAGTTTTATTTACAATACGCTTTTACAAAAATTATCTAATTACATCCTACTACTATTATAAACACGAAACTTTATGAGGATGTATGGATGGATATTTGTTGCTCTTTCACACAAAAACTACCGAACGGATTTTGATTAAATTTTACTGTAGTATAAGCTTTTACACCAGAATAAGGCATAGACTACAGTTTATAAATATATGTGATTTGACTATTATGTAATAATAAGAATCAAATAATTGGAAAAATACCTGTCTGGCAGTTATCTTAGTGTGCACTGCCTAAACTGTTAAAGTTACACGAAAATAATATATAATAAGAGAAAAAATACCATGGTTTCTCTTCAACAGTTCTAACTAAAGTCTGCGAGAGCATATATCTATCTTCTATGTGGAAATCATTTAACCAAAGTAGTCAGGCATAAATACTATTAATTTGAATTCTTATTTACAAAACACATTTTATAGTATTAAATTAATTCTTATTAAAATAAATACGTTTATCGGTTTAAGTATTTAATATTTGACTTTTACGCTAAATATTATGGACAAATAGTTTAAAATTTATTACGATATGAAAGATTTAGACGGAGCGCTATTAAAACAGGCCGGTGATACGCTGCCATGGGTCGGCAGCGCGGCTGGCACATGGAGCGGAGGTGGAGAGGCGGGCGAAACAACGTCACGCGCCATCACCGAGTGCGCTACCCTGACGCGTCCCAGAGATGAAAATAGAATGCTTTTTATCCCAGAAAATGTTAATACTTACGCCTTTGACATGTAGACGTGACCTAGATCAGTATAAAGAATTCCTACATTTTATCCCCAGGGTAAATTTCCGTAGGGTAATTATAAGAAATGATCTCATTTTTCGACGTCCACGCGAGCGAGCGAGCTAGTTATCTTAGAAACTGAAGATTTACTCAATTGTGAAAATAAAGGAAATAACATTTAATGCCCTTATTTCAGGTCTATTTTAGTAATTTTATAAAGCAAAGTTTCTTAGAAAAATAATAATCTTTATCTCATATTTCGGCAAAAATCACAACTGTTATCCATGTCATCTATAGGCTCTGACTTATTCTAGTCTTGAATCTAGTCAAGAAGAACTCATTATTCGATACTCGAGTACAAAGAAGGTTTTTATTGAAGTGAAAAACTCTGTCGTGATGGAATATTGCCACTCGATAATACAACATCTGAGAAAACCAGTAAAACGTCGTAACGACACCTTTTTTTTGAAAAGATAATTGAAATTTATTTATTACATAGTGAACATTAAATTCCCACTTTAAGTAGATACTAACTTATTAAGCCATATTTTTTGATACAGTACTTTGGCTGAGTTTTCTTTAGTAATGGAATAATTGAGTTAAAATAGAAAGTTTTCTCCGCACACGGAATGAGGTTTTGACAAGTTTTAGTAAGAAAGGAAAACTGTTGTGGAAACAGTCCCCGAATTTAGTTACTTAAATAAAAAAAATGCTGGAAAAATGGATTCAGAACGAGAATATTAATTGAAATATTTTTTGGAAGAGAAATTGGTATAGAGATATTGAATTATAAATGTTTCTTCATTACAAACGTTTTACGTAAATATTGGAATGACCTCAATAAAATACTCAAAATAATTAAATGTATGTTGCACAGTTCCTTTTCTATTTAATTTTATATCAAAAAATAAGGTCACCTGTGCTTGTAACCAACGAATAAACAGTTCCTATATTAAGCATAGCCAATTTGACAAGATATATGTAACATGAATGTATATTTACTCGAATATAATTAGTGTTACCTTTGTATATTCATATATTAATATGGTGACGAGATCGTCTTTTGAAACTTGGCAATTTTGTACATTAAAAAAACTTGAACAATGTCCACAATATTTATGAGGCACAACTTCTATCAGAGGTCATCATTACATTCCTGGTAGGGGTCGAGCAATCAATTAATAGGTTACTACTTTATTATGCGTTGTTACCGAGATTATAATTTTATAATGCTGGGCTACATAACACATGACATTTCTTTATTTATAATAAAGCCTAATTTTATAGTTTTTAGCTGGCTTGTGTTTATTTTATATTTAATAATGTTTCAATTTATTAATGCAACAATTTTATAATGAATTTATCGTTACTTATTAGTACTTAAGAGCCATATGACCATAGTTCCTGTTACTCTAGGCTTCTTACTGGGTACTGCCAAAAGGATAACATTAAAAGATTTACGAATGGGACTACCCACCATTGGCACCTGGTATTTTTGTGTGATAAATTTATAAGAATAGTTGTCAAAAAGTTTTTTTATTGAATATTATAATCCATATTATGCAGAACAAAGTTCGAGGGCGAATTGGATAATTTAAATAAGTAGCGCTGCACAGGACTTAAAAGTTTTATAGTTTTTGTTTAGTGAGATTGGCGTATTCCACAATGTTGTATTCTAAAGATTACACTAGTTAATACCGAATTCATTCGTCAATATTTAATTATAGCCAAATTTCCCTAGGAATGGTTTATCTTTAGTATATCGTATTCAATATATGATATGGAATAAAATAAAATGAAATAATTTTTATTCAAGCACACGGACTTTTTTTATTCAAGGACACGGTAATTAATAAATATGTATAGAGTATTGTAAATTGCCAAAAATTTTGAACACGTTGTTAGAATTATTATTAAAAAAAATGAATTTTAAAAATAACTCAAAGAAGTTAAAATACATTTAGTGTCAATATAACATTATAGAGAGAGTGATATTTGGCGTTTGGAAATTAACATTTTTTCTCGATTAAAAGGTAATATTAAAAGCACTTTTAAAACTAACAAGGACAGAAAAATAACGGAGCGGGATATAAAAACGAAAGTTTTCACTTTAAACACTCAGTCGTTACCAACAAACATCAAAACCACGAGTACGAATTCATTATCAAAGCTTTTTTATAATTTATTTCGGCTTCGGCCTTTTATGTTAACATAAATTAATAAGCGGAAATGTAAACCTCACCACTCAGTATTTATTTGGATTTATAATACATATTTTGTATTATAAATTAGACGATATGTGTATGAAATCTAATATTAGGAATAAATATTTATCTTTAACTTTGTGTAACACTGAAGGCATTTGAATTATAGTCTCTCACAAATTTTAGAGGAAAGAGATTTTTAGATGTGAAGTCACTGAAACATCAAGTAGACGTCAAAAATTTGATAGTAGTAGTGTAAATATATGATATATCAATAGCTGGGCACATATCTGCATATGAAATGAAAAATATCAGAAAAAAAAATTAACTTTTAACGAAATTTGAGAAAATACAGTGAAAATATTTGTCTAAAAACAAGAAAGTACTTGATAGGGTCTTCAATTAATATAAATTATCAACAGCACACATATTTTATTCAATATATATTAATTATGTTCAGAAACTTTTGTTTTGTTAGGTCTAGTCCCACTTGATTATTTTTTTTAACACTCGCACTATTGCTACATGGATCTTGAAATTTATTACTGGAAAAAAATTAAACAAACTAACATTTTAACCACATACGACACAGAACTATTTAAATACTTATTACAGAAACATTCAAATGTGAATGAGAAATAGAAATAAATTAAATATTCAAAATGATATCATTTTGAAGTAAAAGTTTTACAATAGAATCAGATATATGTATTTTATGGGAACGTGATATTTAAGACTATTTTAAAGAAAGTGACAAATAAATAACCACTCAATGCTGCACCGGTATCGACAGATAATATTGAACCAAAATTTCATATTTCTCTTCCTCATGTCAATGTGAACAATTTCGGCTACATCTATGTTTCTTGCATGGTCACTATAATGACCTACAATGTTAAGATCGCAAAGTATATGGTAATCAATGTTCAAAAAAAATGTTGCATCGTGACAGAATAGTAATAAGAATTGCATGTTTCAATAAACAAATAAATATCACAAATTTAATTCGTATTTGAGTTTTTAACATTGAATAAGAATTACTCCAAGTAAAATAAACAAAATTTTCACATAAATAACAATAACCAATTGTGTTGATTTTTTTATAATCAGTTATTTAAGAGGTATGTAGAAAATTCGCTAACAACGTATTCATATGATAATTAGTTTTGAAGAAATAAAACTTTGCGGTGGAAGCTTTATTAAAAAAAAGTGTAGTATTTGACTTAGAGCATTGTAAATTTAATGTAGTCCTGATATGAAAGTTTCCCTCTGAAATAATCAAATTATCGGTTTTTCGAAACAAGTCTCGAAAGTTTCATCAAGTCAGATAGAAAATTATTTAAGTGTTCTTGAGATCATCACTAATAAAGTGTTATTTAGTATATATATATATAAGTTTTATATTTGATATATTCATCGTATATGGAATAAAGTGGCATATTTCGTTTCTATAGTTTAATCATACTTGCGATTATCATAATTTATAATTATTTAGTAATAAAAATGCGTTAAGTAAAGTGCTGAAACATTAATGACACAATAATACACAATTACTATTTTTAACCAGGTAAATAAAATTTAACAAAATTGTGAGTTTTGAACTGTATAATTCGCATGTGCGAAAACCAAAACAACTTATTGTTGTCATTTACTATACTTTTAATATACCGGTTTTGTAAAGGTTAACTAATGGACTAAATATTCAGGATAGTGATTTTAATTTCATTTGATTGTCATTACAAGATGGTCTCTGGTGAGAATTTGTTAATGTGTGGCATTTTTGTAATAAGTCTAAAGTTTCCTATTTCCATGTTTGACTAAAATTTAATTGGAATAAAATTGTATGTTATAATAGATCATTAACAATACTTTGTTTAACTAATCATTTTCAGCAGTATTATTTGAAAGTTACTACTGTTGCGTTATTTTTGGTAACATATTAAAGATATTATTGATTAGACCTCTTTCGTATAATAATATATTTCGACGTATTTTGATTAGAGAAATGATGAATATTAAAGCGTCCAAAATTGCATAAAAGTGAAAATAATTTCTGTTACTTTTTTTATTTTATCACAAAGTTATTAAAATGCAGTTAAATATGACAAATATAATTTTATGCAACTGTTAAAATACAATATATGATGCTATTTCAATTTATGTTTCTTATTTTATCATCGAATACTTCACATATTGCAATAGATATGTGAAATATTCTTTACTGTTCATACAATAAAGAACCTGGTAAGTCCTCTTTCAGTTCGAAACCATAACTGCGAAACCATATTCTAATACGTTTTTGGATTTATTTTTAATTTAAACGCGAAAGGTGCGATATTGTTTCACAGTCTCTCCCACGACTACTACGACAACGACGAATAGTGCAACGGTTTAAAAATATCACGTTCTAACTAAACGTGATTTTTTTAATAATCTTTAATTGACCGTGATAATTTAACGTGATATTTTTAATTCTCTTTAATTAATCGTTAATCAGGATTTATATGAGTTTTATATGACGTGATTGAGTGAATATTCAGAGATCGGTCGGTAATGATTGAGTGAATATTCAGAGATCGATCGGTAATGATTGAGTGAATTTTCAGAGATCGATCGGTAGTCGAAAAGAACTCGAAAATTGTTACTCGATAACAAATAAATCCTTTTTGTATGTTAAAAATGCTCTTATAATAATAGTGGTGGAGTATTGGTATCAGATGCAGTAGCATTTGAGAAAACCAGTGAAAAAATTAATAGTCGCCTTTTGAAAAGAGATAATTGAAATTTGTTTAATACATAGGGAATACTGAATTGTCACTTTAAATAAATCCTAATAACTTGAAACCCTATTATTTCACATATTGGCGCCTCAGCTGGTTCTTCTATCGCAATAGAATAATTGAGTTAAAATAGCGAATTTTCTCCATACACAGAATGAAGGTTGACACCTTTTAGTTATGAAGGAGAAATGTTTTGGGACCAGTTTCTGAATTCAGTTACTTATGTAATAAAATGTTGGGAAAGTGGATTCGGAAAGAAAATATTACTGGAAGTATATTTTAAAGAGAAATTGGTATTATTATGTTGTATTATAAATGTTTATTTATTATGAAATTTTCGTAAATATATGTTTGACCTCATTAAAATCTTGACTATAATTCGATATACATATAGAGTTCTTTTTTTATCTGATGTGAATTAATTAAATTTGGCCAGTTGTACTTATCACAAGATAATAACACTACTTCTAGTACCTAATATGGCATATTTGATTAAATATAAATAATATGAATATATAGATATATACATATAGTTAGTTCAATCTATACATACTAATGTAATAAAATTTTAAAGATGTCGTCTTGTGAAATTTAACGAAACTTGGTAATTTAATTCAGGCATATTAAAGGCTTGGCCAATGCAAGCCATATTTGAGGCAAAACCTCTATAAGGAGTCATTATGATATTACTCGTAGAAATACAGCAGTCGATTAATCGATTACTATCTAATTATAAGTAAACATTATAATTATGGTTTTATTATTATGTACTACACTTTTTTATTTTTTTTATTTACATAATTTTTGATTCATAATTTTTCGCTGGAAATTATTTATTTTATTTTTAATAAATATTTGTGAATGATTATTGTAATTATATATATAATAATGCATATACAGTTACGTAACTGTATCTGACGCTAATATTACCACTTTTCCCATCCTCTAGGCTTTCTCCTAGATACAGACAAGAGGAATAATCTAAAGATATTTATAGAGGACTGCACACCAACTATGTCGGTTATGTCTTATGTATACATTCAGCCAAATTACTGTGAAAAATAATATTTTAATTTAATATGACTTACCCCACATTATATAGGTTAAACTCTGAGGGCGAGTTGAATAAGTTAAATGAAGTCGCGCGGTAAATAAGTAGCGCGGCACAAGAAGTGTCCTAAAAACATGTTTTGAGACAGTTTTAATATATTGCTTGACAACGGCTAACCTACAATTCGATAAATGGACCGAAGTTGTATAAATGGTTTCATATTTCATAAGGTTTGTACTTATTATTCAGCAAGAAAAAAATGGCATATTCCGAAATATTGATAGTTTTATATACATGCTATAATAATAATAGCTACAATGAAGAACGCTTTCGATACAGTACTATG
The DNA here is from genome assembly GCA_039881145.1 of Druceiella hillmani. NCBI lineage: Eukaryota > Metazoa > Arthropoda > Insecta > Lepidoptera > Hepialidae > Druceiella > Druceiella hillmani. The sequence goes on from JAYKKI010000130.1 coordinate 3,428,075, forward strand.
TTCCGTATTGGCGTGGGAGTGCCCTTGTATATAATAGCACAATTTTTGCATACAAAGGAAAGGTGATATTGGTAATTACTAAATAAATTTGTTACTTAATCATTTTAATTTATAAGAAAACAAATATTAAAAATGGCTTAAACAAATTAAGGGAGGGAATAGATTTTGAATATAGGTTAAACATATTATTCTAAACACAGATTTCATTTTAAAATATAAAATAACTGAGACACCAAGTAGAAGAATATATTTTAGACATAAGATATAAGAATAGTCAAGTATATATCAGCTCTTACAGACATTTAGCAACTTTCAGACATTTAAATATTTATTTAGTAATAAATACGCTTGATAGATTACTAAAGATAGAAATTCTAAAGCATACGTGTAAAATTAAATAATATGCTAAGCTCATTGTCAATGAACAGACAGATAGATATGTGAAAGGATGAGTACACACTGCAGCTAAAAAAAATTAATATTGAATTTATTACAAAATAACAAAATTAGAGTTGAAACGTTCTGATTAAAGGCAGATTGATGGAACTGTGATATTTGAAAGCATTCCAGGCTGACATTATCTAAAAAAAGGCCCTGTTTTAATTTTTGAAATTAATACCCGTTAATATATATATATAATTTCAAACTAACAGTCATTGTGGAAGTTTTTGTAGTCCTCTCAATTTACTTACAATATCAGAGTACTTCGTATTAGGGTTTCACACTCAGATTGGAAAAACAAGTAATTACAACACATTATCTGTACGACTATTTATAAAATAATAAGTATTTAAATTTCCAACATTACTTTGTAAATTTGAAAAAAGTAACCATTTTAGAGCATAAAAAAAGAAACATGTGGTAGGATCTCAAATGAAAAACAACTTAAATTATGGCAAGATATATTTATGACGGGAGATATTGTTGCGTTTGATAATTTTTTTAAACACTTAATACAAATGTTTACAAAAATTATAGCGAATGGGATGACTAATATTTCTTTTGACTGTGTATACATATATGTGAAAATAGTTACAATATTCAGTTTTAAGAATTTCGTGATATATATTTGATATTCTTTAAATATATCTGATATTTGCTAAAAAATAAACAAACAATGTTACAAAGAGAGATGGGAGTACAGTGAAAATATTTAAAATGAGATCATTTTAAAATAAAAGTTATATGACAGAATCAGATGGAGATATTCGATGAAAATGTAATATTTCAGAGTGACTATAAAGCAAGGAATATCGATATAGCGTCTTGAGAAGACGAGATGTAAATTTATATTTTATAGGTAATTACAAGTTGTTAAGAATTGGAATGTCATTCGGTGCGGAAGATAATCAAAGACTGTTTTTAAGCTAGTCTAGTTCGTTAATTAAAATTTAAGAAGTAATTGAAGCATTAAGGTAAAATTAACTGGGAATCAGATTTTATCTTTTACTTTTTTAAATGTCTTGAACTTCATATTGAATTGTAAGACAGGACTAAGACAAAACCACAGGAGTATTTTCACAGTTAGCTTTGCTTTATGACAATTGATTATAAAAATAACTATAACTTATATTATCTTTCCCTATATTACCAAAACGATAATTGCAATTTTTTGATATTTACTGTAATGGGTTATTTTAGAATACTGACCGTTTTTGTATTTTATAAAGATAGTTATTCTAAAGTATTCCTTTGTCCAACTCAATTATCAGCACATACTTAAGTATTTCACTAATTGCAAAAAAAATGTTAAGTGTAAGGTTATAGATAAATTGTTACATGTTAGTCTATTAGCACATACTTTTAATCTATAAATAAGAGTAGGTATTTTCAATATAAAAGGATATATTTTCTTTTTTCCCTCACGTTTTGCACATATTTTAGATTGGTCATTTTTTTGTCCTAAGCTGAATTTAAGAAGCAAGGACCCTTTGTGAATAAATCATAAGCTGTTTGTTTTTGTCTAGCCAAAACTCAGTTTATATCTGAAGAGAAAATCGAACAACCTATGAGCTACATATCGAGACTAAACTATCGTCTTCTTGGTTTCTACATTAAGTATTTTATTAATTTATTTTAGCAGCTTGGTATACCGCGTCGTTTTGGATGTCCTTAAACAATACGTAGAGTTGCCGCGTGCCATAATTTTTGAGTTCTGACATTTATTAAATTCTAACATTAAGTAGACAGACGTTTTGTGCTTGAGCTGAGGTTTAAACTAGCAAAACAGAAGTGAATAGAGTTGTTCTCAAAATTATTGCGTATTTAGTTGCTGTCTTTGCAGGATGGAAACAGTAGATTAAGGCGTGTGGTTGAAAGCTCGCAGATTTTTGTGCTCTTCTATGTGATATTGTATAGGTTCTTTGTCATAAATTAAGATGTCAGAACTACATGGAAAATATAAGAAAGAAAAATTTTGATCTTACATCTATCACAGCAATTTATCCTGAATACACCAGTACGATATGAGTTTTGTAAATTGTCCATACATAATGATATCTTTCGGTTTTCTAGTATAAAATTTTAGTATTTATATTTGATTTGTTACATTGTTTACATTTCTTTATTTAATTTGTACTCGCATATTCACAACTGCGCATTGAATATTTATTGTGATTTTTTTATATCTAACAAATAAATTATTATTCGGGTTTTTGTAGCATGAGAATATAAAGGAAAACAAGGTTTCGAGCAGTTGGTTATAGGTTTTTTTATAAATATTTATCATAATCAACTTTAATTTATTGACATTAACTACATACTGAGTATCGATTTAAAAAGAAAAAAAATTTAAAGTTCCCTTCTTTTACTCTATCACTTATATTATTCACAAAATATTGTGATTACAGGTAACAAAATATTTATGTCTATAAAAATTTGTATTAATTAAATCATTTTCATAAGTTACGGAGTAATTCCAGAAAATATTGCCAATAATGAAATGGCAAGACTTCTAAATAACAAAAAACTAAGAATTTGATGAACAAGCTTATATTTTTTTATATTAAATGAAAAATGTACCTTAATAGTCATAAAATTGCATATTAACTAGATATAATTAAATAAATATGATGAAAAAATTGATGATACCTACTAAATCACAAGCTGTACGGCCTTTTAGGACGCGGCGAATCGCGGGAATTCGAGTTCCATTGGAGCCGTTCATCGAGCGGGATTGGACTGGTGGTCGAGTTGGCTGTAATAGATCATTTTCTGAGCAACAAATCCATCATATTTATTAATTTTATGCATTAAAGTAAGTAAATAAATAAATTAAAAACTTTACAAGAAAACGGGTAGTTCTTCGGATAATGATCAATTTAACGTTTTCCATACTTATATAATTTTTTATATCCTTTTGTTTTCTTTTTTATTAAGGGATTAAATTGTCATTTTTGTTACGTAGGAACAACGTTTTGTATCTTTAACATATCCTTGCATCACAGTTCAATATATTTTAATTTTTTCAACATTGGCTAAACGATAGGTTGTCATCTTCATCTATTTCTTTTAAAAGAATACGTAGGCGTGTATTCTTTGTTGTACCGGCATCTTTGCATGACAATGATATATTTACAATTATTTCGAACATGGGTTTAATATTTTCCGATTTTTTATTTTTAAAAGCCAGTCAAAAAGACGGTAAGCAACTTTATACTTTACATTAATGCTTACCGACATTAAACAAAAAACAATAAATCGACATCGACAGAGTACGAGGCAGACCTGCACTCCGTTTGTTTAGTATTTTTACCTATTAATAATGAAATAATATATTTTTAATTACAATTTAATTTCTGTGCTAAGACATCGTATCTCTAATTTTAAGTTGTTTTAAATATATTAACAATTATGTTTACTATTCTATTTCTCGACTGAAATATTGATTTTCGTAAATACATAACAGACAGATGTTACATTATGGTTACAAGCTAAATCGCAGCACAAATGCAAGCAATAAATTTATACATGTGTAAGTATTTTTGTAATTTAGTAATATTCAAGTCCATCATAAAAAGTACTAAAGATGAGAGGTAGATAAAAGGAAGGACAGATAACAGTAGTGATTGACGGAAGAACGAGTAATAATAGTGATCTTAATTTAGAGTAAGAAAAAAAAATATATCTTATTGTAAATTCTTTGACATTATTATCAATATCAGCATAGAAGTATGTAACAAAAGTATGTAAATAGACATGAGCAAAAGTTAGAGTTATACAGTAAAACTGTAAATGCAAAGACGGTATTCACGATTCCCCTCGCCACAGCAAATGTTATGTGGGCAAACTTAGTCTCTCGGGAAACGCTCGGTAGAGTTTCATGAAGTTAACACAATGATTGTGCACTTGTGTTCACAAATCCCTAATGTCCGGATTCATCCCTTTAAGCGTCTAGAGAATATATTTGCTTTACGGTATCTCTATATTACTAAGGTTTTTACTGTGGCAATTTCAGCTGCCATGACGGCAGATCCCTTGTATATATATATATATATATATATATATATATATATGTATATTTTTTTTTTTTTTTTGTCATTTACAATAATTTATTTTTTAAGCAAAATTGTTTATAATTATTATTTAATATTCTAGGTTAATCCTTAATATCCGTATTATTCAAAATTTTGCATATGAAGATGTTTATTCTTATGACCTTGGTGAATCAAAATATTACATATTAGACTAACAAAAAAGTTTGACGTATATTTTATATTACATTATATAAATAGCAAAATGTTTCTTTGGGTAATTATACCAGATTAAAACTGATTTTTTGCTTCATTGGCTGTCTGTACAAATTCATTTCTTTAATTACAATCATTAATTTATATGTCAAATGCTTTTACCGTGATAGATCTATTAAGAAAATAATTTGTAGTTATACCAAATACAATAACAAAATTAATTTGATTGTTTACCTTGGTGAATCAAAATGTTCACAAAATGTGTGTTATTTTTACGACACTTCAATAATTTTTTTCAAGTTACAGAAAAAAAATTTAGCTCTGAAAAAACAAAAAATTGTGAGAAAATTTTTACTCAAGAGTGAAATATCTCATGGTGTCGGAAAATTAAGTAATATTATTATTAAGCACAAGTTTTAGCAAATTTATATAAGCTTAATTTTGTCCATATAATCAAATGTTTTATATTATCTAAAGTATTAATAAAACTGTGAAAAATGCCAGTAGTACCGCCTGTATTTTGCTAAGTAAATTAATACTTAGCTACAATAATGTAATTTTGTGGGAAATCAAAATTATTCAATAAAAATTATATAAGGTTACTTGTAACGTAACCGATTTTATATTAATATTTTGTGTCACGTACTAAATAGTCCTTTGTATCAATCTCCGTATTTGAATATATGGATTGTTTTTCCTTACAGATTAAACCTCTTTTTGTAACAATTTAAATAGCTAATATTCGTTTTGTAATTTTCATTATCTATAATGGCTTTATTTCAGCATTTAATTTCAAAAAGGAATATATCGTTAGTATCAGTAACAACTTGGGCAATATTTTTATTTTTTTTTTAATTAAATTCTATCACGGTAACAATATTTAAGCATTTTCACCGTTTTATTTATACTTTCTCATGTTTTAATGACAACTGGCTGAAAACCGTGTTACATTAATATCTTAGCGGAAAAATATTACACTGATTTTGACAGATAAGTTGTCAAACCAAATTTCATATTTCTATTATTTATATCGCTGAGAGTACTTTTGGCGGCATTAAAATTCCCTGCACAATCTCTATAATGAATTCAATATTTAATTCGTAGTATAAAATGGTTGCATTTAATATATGATTATCAAACTTCGTAATTGGTATAGAGCCCTAATACAGTAATTATACTGTATTTTTTTAATAATAAAATCAAAATCACGAATTTAATTCGTGAATGAGGATTATTACACGTAAAATATACACAAGTTTGACACAAATTCTTTATTAAAATCTCCAATTGTTATGAAATAAGTTACAAATAGCGATTTAATAGGTATGAAAACAGTTCCCAAATATTATACTCATATGATAAATGATTCTGAAGAAACAAGACGTCAAGTTTGAAATATTTGTTCATGAAAAATAAAAATTTTGTTTAAAAGAGTCAAAGTTTAATTTGATATTGAGAAATTTAAGCTCCAAATTAAAAGAAAATTTAATCAAAATATTAAAATGCCGACGCCTAACTTAAATTAATTGTAATCTCAATGTAGTGTCGATATGTATATCTGGTTTATCTCCCAGCGTTATTTTTACGACACATTGAAAATGCTTTTGAAATGCTAGCGTTTATAATGGAATAAAACATTTCGCCGTATATTACTTAGTAAAATTACGAATGTTGTCGCCATGATGTGACGAATTTATTACAAGGCATTCGTCGGCCTCTGGCGGTATGGCACACCGCGGGAATCCGGGCTCAATTCCCGGCCGTTCGTCGAGTGGGTGTGGTCTAGTATTCTGTAAGACATTGCTCTTGTAGCAATAAGTCCACCATATGTATCAGCTGTATATATTAGAGAACATAAATAAACAAATAAAATAAATAAATAGTAAAATCATCGAAAAATACATGAAAGATATAATTATACCCATAAATTTATTTTATTATCATGAAGGCTATCAAAATGCAGTGAAATATAAGAAATGAAATGTTATGTAGGGGCAAGTGCAATACGTGATGTGACTGGAATTAATGGTTCTCTTATGGAAATGAAGAATTAAATGAAGTTTGGTGTTTCCGCGGTAATTATGGAAAAACTTGTTACTAAGCGTACTTAGTTAGAAAAAAATATTTCATGTACTTTTATTGTAAAGCACTCAGCGAAAATTGCATAAAATGTAAAGTAGATTTCCCTTTATTTTACTGCCATATTCACTAAGTGTAAAGTACTACTTTTATTGCTATTTGTTCAACATTATGAACACAAATTCCAGTGTATAATTAAAGTACGCAATGGGTAAATTTATTTTGTGTATTGCAAGGGACCTTGAAGATGAAAATACAATACAAAGTGTCATCACGCTACGCACGGTAAATTATCACACACGCGCGCTACTTAATTTGCTCCGTTGTTCTGTAGGCCGTGGTGGCCGAGTCGTACAGTACAGGGATCATAAACGACGGGACCAGGGTTCTTAAATATTTTTACGACAAAATGTTATCGAATTTTTTATTCGGTAAGATAAATATTTAAATGATAACAGGCATAACGAATAGCCACTCCACACAAAGTAGGTAGTTGTTACTACAATTAGTAGTGAGATATGGCAAACAACTGCGTTAAATGCGTTGATTTAATGTAAATAAATGATTTGATAATATGTTCCAGTTGTTCGATTAAAATTCACTTTAGCTGCGATGCAATACGTGAGAAAACATTTAGAGAGATGTTACCCATGAATAAAAAGAAATGGAAGTGCTCAGAGTACAAACAAATGAACCTTGTAACAACACCTGCTAAAGATGGTCAGTCTTTGTGGTCTGCCGACTTCGACAAATTAACAGTGAATATTGATAAATAATTTGACAGTTTGAGGGAGGAAATAAGTACCAATTTAATAAAAAGTGTCAAAAAAGCTTTATAAAGCTTTATATCAAATTCGATGAAAATAAAACAATCTGGGAAGAGCAATCAAAATTAATTGGAAAAACAACACCTTCGATTGCAATACCATGAATTGCAGAAAAGATTCATGCTGTTGAACTGCAATGAAGAGAAGACTAGATAAACTGATATGTATGTGAAATGTAGAGATTCAATGCGTACCAGAAAATCGATCCGAAAATCTTATCAATCGTGCAATGCAACATTCGTCAGTTGTAAAGAGAGGATTGCCAGAAAATAATATCACTGCGGTAAATAAAGTAGCTAAGATAGATAAATATTCTAAAATACTAAGATCGATCATCTTAAAATTATCGAGTCCACGATGTCGTGACGCACTCTTAGCTGAAGTCAAACAAATCAACAAATCGAATCCAAAAGGTAAATTGAACACTTCTCATCTGGGTATCGGCGGAGATGTAAAGAATCCCATCTACATGTGCGAGCATTTAACTCAAGCTACGAAACAACTATACGCCGTCACGCGCATTTTCGCAAAATAAAACTCGTTTAAGTTTGTATGAGTGCGCAAAGGTAGAGTCTACTTAAGAAAAGGGGAAAATTCAAAATCATCCAGGTCATGTTATAAGTAATACTGAAAAACTCAATCGAGTTAAGTAGAGGTTACTTTTTTTAGTTACTTTAATATTTCGTTAGTTTGAATCATGGTCCTGCTAAACGTATATTATCAAAACATTATCATAAAATAATTCTAACTGAAAAAAGGTTGAATCAATATATTTATGACTGCGAGCTTTTCAATGAACGGTACCAGGTGTTTCGGCGAGGCTAGCAGCCCACTAATTAAGAAATATAATACTGATCTAAAGAAATACGAAGTTATTTGGAAAAGTGGGTGAGAAAATGATATAAAAGACATCTGGATTTCCATCAAATTCCTCAAAAAACAGGAACAAAATTTATTAACGTTTGTGCGGTTTATATTGTTCCACCCCCGAAGTTGCTTGAGATTTTTTTTCAAATTTAAATAATGCGTGCATTACCAATCCAAATTCAGATATTTTAGTAGCTGGGGATTTTAATGTCCCGGATATTTTTGGTGCACAAAAATAATTGCACTTCGCCAAAAGTAAAAAATCTTCATACTTTACTATGTTATTACTAGATGACGTTTATTTAAATAACTTTACCAATATAACGACATTGAAAATCTAAACAACAGCATTCTTGGTCTGGTTTTGAATAAGTTCACCTCAATATCTGTCTTTTATTCCAAATGACCCCTAAATAAATTAGATGTTTATAACCCGGCTTTGAACATTTTAATCCGTTACGTAGTGAGAAATTTATTAGTGAAATGCATTAGATCAAAGCTTAACTTCCGAAAAAGCGACTATAATAAAATTGATGAAAATTTAAATGAAGTGGATTGAAACGAATTTGAAATCTGAGTAATAATCAAAATATTCATAATGTATTAAATCAATTTTACGAAGTTTTCTTTAAATATATATCTGATTACGTTCCTAAAACAAATATAAAATATATGAAATATCCGTGCTAGTATTCATCAAGTCTAAGAAATTTATAGCAGAAAGACAAATTTTAAAAAAATACGATAATCCAATGGATAAGTTAACTTTCAACATGTTTAGATCCCATTCTAATCTTTGATCGTTGATTCTCAGTTATATTTATAGCGACAGTGCAAACGATGACGTTAAAAATGTGTAAAATGGACGAAAATTTTTTCGCCAATACGAAAAGTAAAGTTAGCATAACTTGGAGAGAGACTCTAAAGATTCTATATAAGCATATCTTGAAAAGTCTTTTTTCAAGATATGCTTATATATAAGATATAGCACCTAAATTTCGACGTATAGAAAGAATCCGGTCCGGAACATACCATTACCATTATATATATATATATATATATATATATATATATATATATATATATATATATATTACATATATATTAATGTAGTTAATTATCTTCCTATTTCAATTCGATCTATTGGTAAAGTTTCCGATTGTCTTATTTATAAAAGTATTTATTGTCATATTAACCCACTTATCACTCCTAACTAGCATGGCTTCTAACCAAACAGTCTAAGTCAACAAATTGGTTGAATACATAACGGATATTGCAAATTTTTTAGATAAATGCTAGCCAGTCGACGCAAACTACACTGATTTCAATAAGGCTTTTGATGAAGTAAATCACGCTATTTTAATATACAAATTGCAATGTTACGGTATACATGGTGACTTGCTAAAATGGTCTTAATATTTAGCAAACAGGAAGTATCGCGTTATAATTAATGCGGTGAATACAGTTATAATTAAAGGGGTGAATGTGAATTAGAATGAGGCATACCGCAGGGTTCCCACCTCGGGTCACTAATATTCGGCCTTTTTATAAATGACAAGCAAAAAATTGTTACATGTCGAACATCTTATCAGATGATTTCGAAATTTACAAAATAAAAGAAAACGATTTAGATGTTGCACAACTCTAAAAAGATCTCGATATCCTGTCAGTATGGTGCTCGAGGAACACAATACACCTAAATCCTAATAAATGTTCCTACGTAGAATTTTTCATTCGCTCCCAAACTTGTAATAGTCATCGACAATGTAAAACTTGTTCAACATAGTACCATTAAAGATCTAGGAATAATGGTAGATGATAAGTAAACATATGGAAAACTCGTGGACCACGTTACTAATAAAGCTGCGAAGACGTTGGGTCTCGTTTTGAGTGCAAGTAAGGTTTTTAAAAATGTTCAAAAATTTCTGTTCCTGTACTATTTACGCAATCGGCTCGAATAAGGGTATGTGGCATGGAACCTAATTTTTAAAAAGTACTCTGAATGCATTGTAAGGGTTCAAAAGATATTTTTTGTAGCACGTCACCTATAAAGCTGGGTTTAGCAAAATAATACTTAGTTACGTTTATATTTTAAATCAAACATTTTAGCTCAAAGGCGAAAATGTACTGAATGCATATTCCTCCATAAGCTTATCCAAAATACAATTGACAGCAGTCCACTTCTTCAGCACTTTCAGTTTAACATTCCACGCAATAACAGTAGACTGCATATATATAGTCCCTTCTTTATATCAAAGTTCGCATCAATTTAGGATATTTTGCTAATCTAGCTTTAGAGAATAAGCCATACCCTGAGTGATATTACTTCAAGTGTATATTTCTTTTGGTCCTCAACTTCATCATTTAAAAATAAACTTATTGAGAGTAACAAAGACAGGTAGATTCCACTTGTAACAAAGTGATATTTAGTGTATAGTTATACTGTTATGCTGTTTAACATAATTAAATTTAATTTATTTAATAAATTCCTTTATTTTGTCCTACATTTATTTGATTTCATGTTTTATTAATTCTATTATTGACTGTTATTTAATTAACTATAATTAATTTAAAACTTGACTATGCATTTCTTTAACCAAGTCAATTGATAATTTATTGAAATTAATTGAAATACTTTTTTTTTTAATAATATTATATGATAAATGTAGCACCAATTGAATCATGCTGTGCCCACTGATTTTGGTGTTGTCACCAAGAAAATTATACATATATATATATATATATATATATATATATATATATATATGTATATATATAATTATGTGTTCTCGAATTAAATTATTAAAATTGTGACATTACTGTTTGTGTGTCAATAATAATTAAATAAATAAATAATAATAAAAAAACATTTTGTCACATTATTTTACATTTTATTTTATTACACTACTTATGTAAAAATGTGTCTAAGCTAATACAAATTATAGACAACTGTATTGAAATTAGATAAGTACTACTAGAAAAGGCTTAAAACAAAGGATCAAATATGACTTTTATTTGCTAGATGAAGTTTCATAATATGTATGATAAATGAAATATTACCCTAATAATGAATAAATAATCTGTTTAATGTGTAAAACGATATAAAGTAGAAATTCATGAAAATGGAGGAGAAGAAGTTTGTGAGAATGGATGATTACGTAAGTACCGAGTATATTGTCCTCGTTAATCTTATCGAAATTAAAGTCGACTTGGATTTTATAAATTTAAACATAACGTAAAAAACATAGATATTAAGCTTATTTTGAATAGAATTAACGAGAAAATTGTTTACTGCCCCTCTTTTCAGTAACACAAATTAAACTGGACACGATGAATATGTAATACGTCTGCAATGTACATAATATGAAATAATATTTCAATTATGTACATTAGACGTACAATAATCTCAAAAGAATATTTCAATATTTTTTACTATTCATATCATAAGCGAAGAGAACCAGCTCGAAGCCATATTCAAATCGTTAGCAGATTGGAAATTTTTGGAGAGATAGTAAAGAATTTGCAATATTGCTTCACCGTTTCTCCTAAAAAATGGGGTAGCGATTTAAACAGATAATGTTTCAGTTAATTACGATTTACTGCTATATTGGTCCGGTTCAATGGAACTTCTGAGCGTGATCGATAATATAGTGGTCGAGAAGATCTCTTAATCCCTTATTCAAGAACAGAGAAAGTTTTTTGGTAGTGAGAAAATCTGTCGTAATAATAGTAATGGAACATTGGTACTATATGGTGTAGCATCAGAGAAAACCAGAGGAAAAATCTGAAGGTCATATTTTTCTAAAGAAACAATTGAAATTTGTGTAATACCTAGAGAACATTGAATTTTACTTTAAAAAATGCTAATATTTCCAAACAATATGAGTTGATGTAGTGTCATAATAAAACAATTGAGTTAAAAGAGCAAGTGGAATGTGAGTTGACTAGTTTCAATTGTAAAGGAGCAATATTTTTGAAAGAGACTCTGAATTCAATTATTTAAAAATAATGTGTTGAGAAAATTGGATTCGGAAAGAGAATATTAATTAAAATATTTTTGAAGTGAATATGGTAAAGGGATATTGTACTCTAAATTTTTATTTATTATGAAGAGTTGCATAAAAGGAAGTCATTTAAATCTGAACATAGTATAAAATATAGAGTAAATTATTATTTTTGTTAAAATGGTTTAAGTAAATTAAGCTACTTGTGTCTTTTAGAAAATCAATATTTCTTATATCTAAAATTGGCTATTGGATAAAATATAAATAATAAGAATGTAAAGCTATTTGAAACTATTTAGTCTTTTCTAAACCTATAATAATATGATGACGAGACGGTGTCGTGAACTTTAAGGAGACTTGATATAGTGAAGACTTTATATAGAAAACTTTATATAACAATACTTATGAGGCTCAATTCCCGTAAGAAGTCATAATACCCCTCGCCCCTCGAATCGAGATTTTCTTCATATAGGTAGTACCGTGAATTTTTATATTCGAGGGCTTCGTGCTACACTATATTTCTAGTATTTAAAATAAAACGTTTTGTGTAATTTTTTTGTAGATGAGAGCATTTATTTTAATTTAAATAAATATTTTTCGTTATTAATTCTTTTATATTTACAGTAATGCTAATATTGACGTTTTTGCAGTTAAGTGTAAAAATATAAATATTGCTCATAATCCTAGAGTTCTCATAAGTACAGCTAAAAAGAAAAAGTTTGAAGGTCTTGAAAACGGACTGTCCATCAGTGGTATTTATTTTGTGAATTGTACATTCACGAAATTAACTATCAAAAACTATGAAACTCCGAGGGTGAACTCCGTTTTTGATATTATATTGATAGTTCGCATTGTACGTATTGTAATTATTTTTGTCTTGTGTCTTTCAATGTATTATTTTCGATGTCATTATAGAAATGTGTCTTTATTGTACTGACACGACGCTACTCGCTTAGCGTGTGGTCTAAAAATAAGCATAATCAGGAATATCAACAAAAGCGAACATGAACAATATGATGTTGGCATTGAGTGTAGAGTATCTAATAATTTGTATTTTTTAAACGTATAAGTCAAATTTAATAAATCTAATATTGTTAAATAAAGTTTATTTTATATATTCTTCTTTTTTACTCATATTTTTCTAGGTTACATCTGTCACAATAAACTTGACCCTAATTGAGTAAAAAAAGACAATTTTATAAATTTTTCGAAAATTTATAAATCTTATATTGATTATTTAATAAGATAAACACATTCCATAATGTCTGTATATAGAAGTTCCAATACGTACGAGTACACTACATCATATTTAAAAAAAAATTTAAGGAAATTGCGATCGAACATCAGTGATATAGGTCAATTTCAATAATCAATATTTAGTTATTTCCAGGGTACCGTGGATTGAAATATGTCTTTTTTATTTAATTCTATTTAGTACTAATTGAATATAAGTAAATAAAGTAAATTTCAGTGATGTATATCTCCTTTCGATACGACATTTTATTTCATAATGGCAAATGTTGGAATTAATTTTTGTAGCATTACCCAATTTTCTATGCGAAGAAAAGGTTAAATTTCTAATTATTAAATCACTACTTACAGTATTATATATTTGGAAAATTTTGAACACGTAATTGGAGTTGTAATTCAGAAAAGAAAAAGTAAACATTAATAATAGCTTAAAGAAATTATAAGAAATTTAGCGTTTTAAAAAAATATTATAGATAAAATAACATATCGAGATTGATTATTGAAAATATTTTTTGCTAAAAAGGTCAGAAACATGTTTTTTGAAACTTGCAAAATTGTGGAGCGTGATGGAAATATGAGAATTTTCACAACCAGAAGTATTAACTCAGTAGGAATACACATTTATTATTTATTTCCGTTTTGGCTCTGTACTTTCAAAATAAATTATTGAGCTTAACATGCGAACTTCGACATTCAGTCGTCCTTCGAAAATAAAAATATATATAATAAATTAGTAGGAGATATTCCGGAAATATAATAGTGGTTAAAAATGTTATCTGGATATATATGCAAAAGCGAAAGGGTCAAAACATGGTCAGTCATGAATTTCAGAGGAAATAAATAAAGACGTAAAATTTTAATGATTTTATTTTTTTTTTGGTTAAGTAACAAAATTTGCATCACCAAAAGTTAAAACTCGATGCACAAAGAATAAATTTTCAATGTGAGAAAAACATACTACCGTAAATATAGGATTAATTCCTAAATATAAATCCACTTAACAAAAAGTAGAAATTTTCATTAGAGACTTATGTTATATCAATAGTCAGGTGTATATCTGCTCGTAAAATAAAAAAATATAGAGTTACGAAATGTTATGCCAACATTCATATCTATAATATTTATTTAGGAATTTTATTAGCTGAATTGGTGTCAAGCATTAATAATTGAAAAGATCTTGCATAAAATTTATTTCTATACTAAGCTCCTTATAAATAAACAAAGAATATATGATATACGTGAAACGATAAGTACACACTAATATAGTTGAAAGAATTAGTGAGACTTTAAATTATATCAAGTCTTTGTTTTTGTTGACCTTACTCACAGTTCTGTAAAACCTCTAGTTGATGGTATTTTAATGAAAATGATAGAGACATTTGAATATGAACAAGTTAAATAAAAAAAAACGCTTGTTTCGATTTTTGATCGCTTTCAGAAATTAATGTGAATTTTGCTGTAAGGGAAGATGATAGAAATGGTGGTCATATTTGAAATCAGACCACGTTACCATAAGTTAAAAAAGTATTTCAAGTGCAAGCGAAATTAGTGTGTGGTACGGTCCTCCCCAATTAAATATTAATAGTAATACGCTCCGACTTTGTTTTTAAAATGGGCCTGCCTACCGCGCTAGCCGCTGCCGACCGTCGTATTACATCACAAATGCGCGGAGGTGACCTAAATTGAAAATTTGGAAAACATGACAAAATTGTTTCCTTACATCCTAAGATATATTTTCAGTCGAATAAACTTTTCTGTAACACAATAGATCAGTCGTTGTAAGGAAATAAGTAATTAAATTTAGCATAAAAATTGATCGCACTGGAAATTTTCTAGCCCGATAATTTTTGTTCAATGTATACCTAATCTTTAATGTTTAAAAATGTTTCAATGAAACACGTGCTTTTATTTAACAACCTACATAATATTTTTCTTCCCAAGTTACGCCCTGTAATTAACCCCCGAATCAAAATTTACCTTTTTGCACTTTATATCTATAATTGGGCCACGATACTCTGTCTCCTTGCTCAATTTTACATTTTTACGTCGAATACTTTCAAATCATTCAAGTAGAGTTCAGTTTTGGAAATTTTGCTACGGAACACTATAAACACTCGTTTTGATTATTGGAATTCGTACGAGTTAATGTAAGCAATGGAAGAGTAAAAGTCATTGTGATGGTTTTAACATTCCCTTCAAAGTAAATGAATGAAAAATGTTAAGAGTTTCTACGCACTATCGATTTTTCGCGCTGTAAGCTATGGATAAAGGAATGAATACGGAATTAACCCTCGATTAATTATAATTTATTTATATAGTTGTTGTTTCTCTGTGATATAAATATTAAAATTATAATATTCGTTTGATAATTAAAAAAAAATCTTCAACGAATTAAAAAAACACAGTTAAAACCATAATATTGGAACAAGAAGGTAAGTAACTCTAACTGCAACGAATGGTAATTATCAACGGCAAATATATTCAATAAATTTCAATTATGCAAGGCAAATTTTTGCGCGAGTTTTAGTTACACTTGACCAATTTTTAGAACACTCAATACAAATGTTTATACAAACTGAAAAAAAACAATTTTTCTCTTGATTCGGTACAGATGTTTCAAATTGTTTATAATAGGTAGTTTTAAGAACTCTGTGATCGATCTTGATTTTCTCTGAAGGTATATTTGCCAAACATTTAACAAAATTTTAAATACAGGGGAACAATGCGAAGTAAAGATTAAAGATTGGAACGAAGGCGGAAGGTTGAAAATTTGCATAGACCTTTATCTTGATAGTCTAAAAACGAGTTGAAAAGTCTCATAATATCTTGTCCTCTAGACAAGTTATCAAAGTTCAAAAGTCACAAAAATGGTTATAAAAATATTATATACCTCATAGTTTATGCCAGGTTTAATAACGCTAGTGCATTCTATTCTCTATTAATTTAATTGAATGTATTTTTTCGTATGACAATCGTTTTCGAGATTTAGCGCAATTTTTTAACTTCATTAAAAATATTTTTTTCAATTCTTAATACCTTGTAAAGTATACTATGTATATGGTTTTCTAGTTTATATAGCGAATATTATGCTCTATGATTTTTATTAAACCTCTAACGACTTACGCGCCACAGAAAGTGAGATATTTAAAAAAAACAAAATTCAGAACATTTTATAGCTTGAGTAACGAACCCGATATCGAATGAGACTATTGAGCTCATCACTTTGAACATTAAACATGAGCTCAAAAGTCTCATTTGATGTCGAATGAGACTTTTGGGCTCGGTCTATGAACATTTTTAACTTTTTTTTCTTTCATTCCGAGGTTTAATCCTTATTTGACAATACTAGTTGTGAAGTATGAAACAATGTAACATGCAAGAGATATATTTGATGAAGATGCGATATTTAATTGAGGAGAAATATTAAGAAAGGAATGTCGAAAAACGTAGTTTGGTCAAATTATACAGGAAAGAACTTATAAAGAAGGTACATAAATATTTAGGAGCGTAATGAAAACGAACTATTGTGTAAGGAATTATAAAAATAGTTTAATTGCTTACATACGTAAAATAGTAAAGCGATAGAAGTACGTTAAGATTTCTAATTGTGTTTATATTTTTTTTCTATTTTATATGTAATTCAGCTATTATGTTAATAGATCCTAACTTACTTTACGGTAAATCAAGGAAATTCGATGCTTTAACATAGACTTTAGATTTATGAAAACGTCGTTATAAAAGAAATTTTAATGAATTTGAAATTGATATATTGGTTATATTAGTTTCGAAAAAGTATAGAAAAAACCTTAATATCTTAATAGTTTGTTAATTTGTTTTTCATTTATAGCGTCGTCCTTGATGAATATTCGTCGGTGTTTGGACTTCTGTACCACTAAATGAAACCGTTGGTAAATCCATTTCAACTTTAAGTGAGCCGATCTAATTGATCTCATTCAAATTGACAAAACACATCGTACACGTTATGTGCATTAAATAACGAGTATAAATATCCACTAATCTTGTGTATTTAATCTTACGTGATTATACAAATGAAAAAAAAATGAAGAGAAATGATATCTAATTCTAATGTTTAATACAATACCTTTTGTAATTTTAATTTTTAATACCACACTCTATGTTACTCGCTTTGATTTTAAATACACTTTGCTTCCCGCTTTTACTACTTCATGTTTCTGTGTTTTTTATTACTTAGCTAACATATTTCAAAGGCTCCTTCAAAAGCAGTTTTACTTTGTAATTAAAAGCTGTCAAACTTCATTGCGTAGATGGAGGAAACATCTTGTTTTGGCTGTTTAGCAATTATTCCATTACCCCGTAATTTCATTACCCGAGGCATCAATTAATCCGGTTTAAAGCATTAGTAGTGCTCAAAGTGGTAATCAACTGCTTCCAGTCCTCAGAAGTTGCTACGACTTTTGAATCTACAGTGAACAAATCTTTTCTTCGTTAAATTAAAGTTCACCAACAGTGGCTGTATTAGCATCACAGGTTTCAAATATTTTTAATACAATTGTTACAAATAATACTTTAATCAGCAATAAATTAAGTTTTGGGTAGTACATCCCTCCGAAACAAAAAACTCCGTTTTCATATAATAATATTTGATATAGGTCGCTAAGTAGATATATTTACGTTGAGGTTACCATCTCTTTAATGATCAGTTTTTGAAAATGTTGATATTTTTATGTAAGTGAAATTGTGAAATATTTCATATTTTTATGTATTAAATGAGAGTTATGTTAAAACCTTTACTGTAATTTGCTGGTGGCTATTATATTGATACACTCTGATTATATTTTTAAATGTCTGGCGATCCATAACAATAGATTAGTTTAATAGAAGTTGTCTTTAATTTGTTATTTACTACTAAAAATTTTTTATGATGTTCATATTATTCGTAGATAAATAAACGTGATAAGAAATAAATAACACATTTTAGTTGGAACACATGTAAATTTTGTTATATTTGAATTACGTTGCTCATGGACCAAAATAACGTGACTAGTAAACTGTTCACTTTATATTGTTGGAAAATAATTTTAATTTATTTAAACTCGGTATTCTATTATTTTATTATATATTCTATTATATTTTAATTCTATTTTTTACAAAATGATAGTTTTAGAGAGACCTTCTCTTACCATGACGAACGGAGCGAAAAAAAATTTCATTCCAGTTCGTGGAATTGAGCTTAATTTTTGAAATTTTGTTAGGATATAATCTCAGTTTCTTTAGTAAAATGAAACCGATCAAGTAGTTAGATAAATGTCTCCTTCCTGTGAAAACTTATAATTCAAAGTCCAATAAAGTATTTTCGTATATTAGTTAAGTATGAAAAAATGGCGTTTTCCAGTTTGTGGATAGAATAGATTCAGCGATTAAATGTTAGTATATTTTCGATAATAATTATTTGACGTTTCTGAAATTATCGCAATTACTTTATTACTTTCTTCGTTTAAATAGAAAGCTGGCCTTTGTCATTTACACTTACCTATCTTTCTTAACGTAACTTTTTTACTGTTCTAGTTTAGTTACTTTCTGTTACCATCAATAAGAATTTTATTTAATTATTTAAAGAGTGGTAAAGAATAATCAAAGGTGAGAATATTTATTAATATATAACATATATTGCTAAATAGAAAAAATATATTACGAAAATTTTCAAAAGGTTTAGTAATTTTCAAAGAACTGTTAATTAAAATATGGTAAATACCTACTACATGGCTAAGAATTTCCTGTTCTTAAATAGATGATAAGTATCATTTATAAAAATGATATCAGTTTTATGTTTAGATATAGCACTCGATGATTTCGTCAAATTGTATTTACTGAAAAGTCATATAAGCATCATATAACAATTTTTTATCGTTTGCACAAAATCAATATGGATTTATTGTTAAACGAGAATTTTTACCAAATTTTCGAATAAGGCAAAAATGAATTGAAAGTGATAAAAATATTCTTGAAACCGGTTAGTATTCACCTAAATTTGGTGATTAATGTATATACCCTTCTGATATTAAATAACTATAAAACATCATTTGTTGCTTATTTCTTACTTATAACTTATTGGTTTATGCCAAAAATTATTTTGAATTAGTAAAGTTACTAATGAAAATAAAAAATAATAAACATTTTTCGTTACTTATTTAATAATCATTTTTATTCTTACAGGCTATATATATATATATATATATATATATATATATATATATATATATATATATATGTATATATATATTCATTTGTTTTCACCAATTATTTTTTTTCTGTAAAATGACACTTGTTTATGTTAATATGTTATTTGTTTTCTGACTGTTCATTTATTTTATTTTATAAAATGTATATTTGAAATAAAAAAGTATCGCTCTCTCTATATAATAATGACGTAAAAAACATTTCAATCAGTTGAACTTCAAACTTAAATAATAAAGAACAAGATTGAAAATGCATTTCTTGATAAGAGGCGTTATTAAGGCATGGAGGCTTCTAGATTGGAAGTTGTTTTTTATATTTAAGTACATTTACAATTAGATCGACAGACGATGGAATCGACTTTGACTAGTAGTTTTATACATATTAAATAAGTATTTAATTTAGTAAAGCAAATAGAAGTATTAAATTACCAATAGTAATTAACAGAAAGTACATCGACTCTTAGTTTTCTCGCAGATTTCGCCAAAATTCAGTACAAAAATATTGCATACTTTCAATCGCTTATTTTTAGCAGTTCAATTGTATTCCACCAAAAGAGATTTTAATCATTACTAACAGACAAATATTTTAAGTTAGTTACTTAGAGACTACGTTGACATGCATTAGTAATTGGAATTCCAAAGGACGTGTAGTGCGTTGATGAGTCTTAAAATATTTTATTCAATTAACAACTTTTTATTCTTAGAATAAGCCACAAAATTTTGTAAGGCTTATCTCTTCATTTGAAATATAAATAAATAACAGTTAAAGCAGTTGGTACCAAAATATAAATCTCCAAAACAAACTTTTTAAAACTATTATCTTAATCTGGATATTTATATTTATTTATCAATAGTGAACCAAAACACTCACTTGCCTAATTTTCTAATCAATTATCTTAGGACCATTTGCACTAAGATAATTGATTGCAAAAAGAACATTTTCTGCTTTACGTATTGTTCGCTAGTAATAAATATTACCGAAGAAATATTTTCAATTGCATCATGCTAACTATAATGGTATACTTAACAATATTGGCTTTATGTCATTTGACGAAAAATCAATATTGCCCTTCCTTTCCATATGATTAGATGATTTATAATATAAGACAATTCCCTCATTTATACGTATATTTTCCACAGTTGTAAAATAAGGACAATTGTATACTTATTACAAGTGAAGTTAGAATTTTAAAAGAATAAACCATGTAATTTCAGTATCGAAGTATGTATTTGTATAAAATGAATAATGATGATTAAACGTTCGTAACAAAAATATAACGAATCGAATATCCTGTCTAGAAATGATAGAAGTTTAGATATGTTTTGATAGAAAGTATATAAATTTAATTAAAAAATGGGAAATATTTTTTCATGGTTCTGTCGTGAATCATGAAATTACTTCCTGAGAAGCTTCGTAAAATAATTATTGAGAAATGTGTAAAATATAAACGAGTGAAGATCTGTACAAATATGTATTTTTGATATTATCTGCGATGTTTCTCACTTTAACTTGTCGAAGGACACTAGGATGTTTAAATAAAAACAGATTCAAAAATACGTTGTAATACCAAATATTCATCTCAGAAGCGTTAGCATTACCAAAGTGAAGTATATTTTTTGAATGCATCCTTTCGGTTTTTTAATCATCAGAAAGCCCTTTTTTTACTAATATGCTTCCGTCGAAATTTTAATCTGTTATGATATTTTTATATTCAGACTGGAAATAATTACTCTTGCATTTAGTGCGTCTAAAATTTTTATCATTTACTAACATTTTTTTCTTGGCTTACATGCTAGAATAGATATATTTATGAAATGAGGAATTGGGTCGTAATTTTTTTTATAAGAAAAAACTTGATGATTGATTTGTAATTAAAGAAAACATATACTTTTTAAAAAATACAGCCACTACACAGCTTAGTTTATTAAATGAGCAGTACGAAGTAAACTTGTGTTTTTTTTATCACTTAAACGTATCTCGTTTGTTAAAAAAATATAATTGAAATATAAATATCATGCAAAATAAAAGTATTATATTCGCAGCTAATAAATATGGTTCTTAATTCTTAAATATTAGATCCTTCGGTGGGAAACAGAACATTTTTATTTCCTACCCTAAGCATAAAATGGGTTTTTCTATTGAATTATGATAGGATAAGAAGTTCTGCCAGATGTTACCTTAAATTAGAATCAGTTTCGATAAAGTTTTTAATGGTTTTTTTCAGTTTATGTCGGAGGTCGCTCAGGATAAGTCTTATCGGAGAGATTACAATTTTTTTCGACGAATTTTTGAAACCTTCACCACGTTTTGCATATTTTACGTGTTGTTTTACTCGCTTTCCGTCCTAAACTGAATTTATGAAGCGAGGATACACTGAGCTGCATTTGTGAAATTTTTATATGTTGTTTGTTTTTGGCTCGCGAAAACTCAGCACTAACTGAATAGAAAATCAAACAATGCACTCTTCATACGCTCTACTAAACAAATTGAAGAAATTATTATAATATTCCAAAAATTTCTGTAAAAATTGGCAAGATTGTTAGATACCGATTTAATATTTTACAGGTTTAAAAGATGTTTACACTTCGTTTACAATAATTAAAGTTTAATTTGTCGTATTTGGTGAATAAGTGTCAATAATTTAGACCCGAAAACAACAAATCAAATCCGTACTTCATGTTGAAATTAAATTATTGTCTGGTTGATTTCATCATTACCTACTTTATTAATTTATTTTAGCCACATACCATGCTTCGTTGTCTTGGAGTAGTCCTTAAACAATACACGGACGTGTGATGGATGTTTTTCGAGTTTTGAAGTTCTGTCCTTACCGTCATTTGAAAATGAAGAAATCATTTACATAGAATGTGATAACAGTTTTCTACTAATCATACATTTTTATGTACATACGTGGCTCTATCTTTGACCTAATATAACCCGTTTTTGATAAACATTCATATACTTTCTTGTACTATGTTCTTGAGGACTATATGTACCCATATATTGCCTTTTTTAATTTAGGCATTTGATTCTTTTATGTCATTTTTTAAAAACCCTCTTGTATCTGCATATAAATAGTTTCCTCAAGAGTTCTCTTCATAAAGGAAGTTGTCACATCGGGATGCATTATATCAAGATATTAGCATTATATTAAAATATTACTAGTTTATCTGATATTGCAAATAAAACCTCAAAGTAATATATCTTAACAACGGAGAAAAAGTAGCTGAAAAGTTCACACTTTTGACTTACAAACACTTTAAGCCACCAAACACGCTCAAAAATGAACTATGTTTTAAATATCATATTTTTTACGTGACGTTCTCTTGCACTGCATAACTCTACCGTCTTGTGAAGCATCACTCAACTCTAACGCACTATTTTCTTTGAAATATTGAAACTGTTCTTTCTTAGCCATTCCCCACTGCATCTTTTAAGGTCCATTTAAGGCCTCATGCAGAGACAAACTAGCCGAATCTATATACATTTTACTGCCAACCCACAGGTTTGAGAAACTGAATCTTTCTGGCTCCCTCCTAATCCCTTCACGTGTTCTTTCTGCATTTTCATAATTCCCGGTAACGTGTGTCTCATCTTCATTGTGAAGAGTGTCATCAAAATTTTCTGAGATGTTTCCACTAGACGTTGATTCGTTTGCTTTTATGTCTGGTTCTTCAGGTTTATACCCCCTGAATTAATTTTCTGATCTTACATTTCAGTCAGACATTCAGATTTTGATTCCTTCTCAATTACAATTAAGTCTCTGCTAATCAACTCATTTCTCGCATCTGGACTATAAACCTTATATCCTTTAATGTTTTCTGGATATCCGATGAAAATACATTTCACTGGTTTCTTGTTCTAATTCTTTTGTTTTTCTTTAGCTACATCAGGCAACATAGTGCTATCAAAGATTTTGGTACGGTTAATATCCGGTTTGAAAGCAGATCATAAATTATATGGAGTTGTTCTATCCAATACCCCTGCTATAATTCGATTCTGCAGCTACGTTGCCGTTTTGACAGCCTCATCCAAGAGCCTAAGTTTGCGTCAAAGAGTAGATACGTTTCCTCTTCAACAATTTTACGATTGATTCGTTCACGCATTCCATTCTGCTATGAGATGTAAGGATTGGTCTTCTGATTACATTGATTTCCTCTTTTTTTGATTTTGAACTTAAACTTTGAATACGTTGAAACATTTCAAAACCTCATTTTTGTATTTGCAACAACAAATGACATACGTCTATGATCATCG
Organism: Druceiella hillmani; assembly: GCA_039881145.1. NCBI lineage: Eukaryota > Metazoa > Arthropoda > Insecta > Lepidoptera > Hepialidae > Druceiella > Druceiella hillmani. The sequence goes on from JAYKKI010000130.1 coordinate 3,452,267, forward strand.
AAAAACAATAAGGAATATTTCGGGCTGTCTATAGACACATTCTCCACAGATCCACAGAAATATTGTGCACCACATTTAGCAAGTTACTACTATCTGTGTATACAATACCTAGTAAGTATCTGGCCAGTGGCTTTAAATTATAAGCGACATTGCTCGTTTTCGCAACGTGTATTACACGAGGACTTATTTATATTCACTTTTTCGTTAAGAGACATAATCAGCACATCATTCATCTGATTCAAGTAGTCTTTATTGATATCTCCTAATCTACTATGCCATGTTACTCTTAACAAAACTGATGCAGCCAGTCGTACATGATTAGGCAGGTTTAAGGTCAGCCAGCAATGTTGGGGCTACCAACTTATTCTTCTTGTTGTATACTAAATAACTGTAGTTCGAGGACGACACACTGTTGCCTTTTACAATCAAATGGGTAACAGATAGTAAATTTGTTGTTTGATTTGAAAATTGATAAAATATTCATTCTACTATGATGTCGTACTTAAAGTTATTAGTAGCAGTCGTAATTTTCAAATCCCCAGAATAAAATACTGACACCTTTTCACTATTTGCAACAACAAGTTGCTTATATTGTTCATTCATAATAAAGCTTTGATTCACCGTTAGATGTAAACTTGTGCTCAAGTCGATAGGCCATTCATCTTTGTTGATATTTCCACTCAGGAACACTACATTAAAGTCATTAGAATGCATCAAATTTTTCTTCTTGTGATCTTATGAGTTATTTTTGTTATTTGTTTATTCATTTCTAAAAGTTTCACCAACTTTACCTTTGATTTTGACAAGTTAGCGCTGCAATTATTACCATTTTTCGCACACTTGGAACAAATGGCGAATGATGCACTTGGAACAAATGGCGAATGTTCCTCTAAATTTATTGTGGTCTTATTCTATCGATTACTTGTCTAACAATTTGGTTTTGATGGAATCTGCCGCTGTATAAATCCATTTTTACGTGTACGTATCAAGACGGGTCTTTCGAAATCAATTTGCTTTTGCTTTTTCCGCCATCTACAGCTTCTATAGCCTTCCCATTTTCTGGCTTCACATAATGTTTCATGCATTCGAAGACCAGGAATTTCCCTGCCTCAAAACACCATTCACAATAATTTTTGCGTCCCTTTAGCTTGGGCACCCTGACAAGATTTTTGGTAGACATTGTAACGACCAGTCACTAAACTTATACACTGCAAAAATACAACAATCCGTCAGGGCACAGTTCAATCACGTTTTAAAACTGACTTCAAAACTGGCAATAGTCGGAAATACTTGTTAAAAACAATAAAATATTTTCGCTTTATTTGCCCAAAAACCTGAAAAATAACGACGCGTTCAATATCAGAGTATGAACTGAGTGTTTTATTACGGAATAAAGTAACACACTAAAAACCACATATGGCATCCCTAAACTCACATTGTCGATATATTTTAACAATTAGCAATATTAGTATAGAAGTCTGAAATAAAAGTAAGATTTACACTAGTGGACCTGAAAAAAGAACACAGTAGAACCGTAAATAAAAAAACGGCATATACAAAGTAGAATCAAAAATATAAAGACGGTGTGTTCTCAATTCACTCCGCAACTCGCCGCGGTTAATATTATGTGAGTAAACTTAATCTCTCAGGGTATGTTTGGTGTAGTTTCATGAAGATAATGCAATTTATTACGCACTTGTATCCGAAAAGTCTCCTATGTCCGAATTTAGCATTTATATTGAGGGTCTAGAGAATATGTTTGCTACATTGTAAATATTACCCAATTTTCATATACACACGCACGCACGAAAGCACGCACGCACGCACGCACGCTTGCACGCACACATGCGCACACGCAAGTATGCAGGCCTACGAAAATGCACACCGCATGCATACGCACACATAACTTGCGCGCGCACACGTACACAGCACACACACGCGTATACACAAGTGCCCCAAACGAGAGTTTCAAGAGGAAGGAGAGAGGTAAAGAACATTAAGACTATTAAGAAACAGCTATATATATTTAGCGTCTTTTTACAATTAGGAGTTAAACATTTCTTTGTGTTTCTATCAGCCAAAATCATAAAGTGGGTACAAAATATTTCTGTGTGACTTGAATATTTGTGATAGAAACGTGGTTTTATTAAAAACCAGTTGTCTGGCTGTTCCTTTGGAATAAAAATATTCATTTCTATCCGTTTTAACATAGTGTTAAAAATTAACAAAATCGTAATGTATTCTAAGTACCATATTTTAGACTTAATGACTTAACTTTTGATGTCGTTTCAGAAAAAGTTCACCAATTTTTTTCCAGAATCTATTTGAAAAACTTTTTTACATCATCAGTTTTTGTTTGAGGAAAAAATAGGCCAATAGTGCAGTAAGAGAAAAATCATATATTTTGTGAGTAATAATGGAAGTAAAAATTGGGAAAGAATGGAATAAAATATGAGCTCTATTCAATGCAAAAAGTAACAACGTTACGTAATTATATCTCTTTTTTTGATTACTACTACTTGCGCCGGCCAAACTAACCGAAGTGGTGCTTACTCTGTCACTTACGATTTACGGTTACATTTGGTTTAAGATTTATTTTCATTAATTTTTTATTTTCTTCCGAGACTTTGAAGTATATAACTACCTAGATTAATGTCATTACATAAATTGTGCCATATTGGTAAGATTAACAGGTTAGTGAACTACTTACCGTACTCATATTTTTACTTTGAACTAAAAATATGAATACGTTGAGCAGATTGGCCGGCATGTCTCAGCAAACTTATAGCCTGGTCTCGGAGATTACTCTACTTAAATCTATTTGACTTTTTACGTGTGTGTATTAAACAAACTCGTCATTTCAAAAATTAAAAGAAATCTGGGGGAAATCGAAGAAATAATTAAAAGTGTACGGAAGTAAGACCACCAAAAAAGTTCAAAAGAGCTTTTTTGGTGATGTATAGGCTAATAGTTTTCAACTTAAAGACTCAGTTTGCAAAGTGTTAATATTCCGGGTCAATACTTAATATTCGTGTTATTTTTAAGCTATAAAGATATTATATTGTCATAAGGTTGGTAAATTAAAATATTGAAAGCTTAGTCTAATTCAGACGTTTGATGCAAATTATACATAGCGTTGTTTAAATAGCAAAATATTTCATTGGACAATTTAATAAAGATATAAATATTTTTTTTATTTGTATCGTACTATATATTTTCATTGTTCGCGTTACACTTTCTATTTAATTATTAAACGCTTTCATTGTAACAGATATATTAAGTAAGTAACACTTAATAACATATTGAATATTATAGAATAATAAAATGTCATTCTAGGTCCAACCGGAAATTAAAAATCAATTTAAATGAAATAGTAATTTATACATTTAAAAATTGATTAATTTTATTAAATGGATTATAAAATCTAAAGAAGTAAATCAAATGTCCCATAATAATTACCAACGGCACCATCTGTTGCTAAATATATTAAACTCAGCATTGATGTCAATCTGTATGAAATCTCCATACGTTCATATGGTAATTAATCAAAATTTGTTTATAACGCATAATTATAATGCGGCACATTGCTAGAAAATTTTGAAATACATCATTAATACTATACAGTTTTCGGTCGTTCAGAAAATATTCACTTGTAACGTAATATCTTTCTTCATTACTATTTTATGTCATGTAACTAAAATTTACGTATACCAAATTCTGTATTTGAACGTAAATATTGTTTTACCCTTTCAGAGTGAAAAAAAATTCTCATTGTTAAAATTTAAATATATATTATTGGTTTTGTAATTTTCATAATCTGTAATGGCTTCGTTCCGGTATTTAATTTTAAAAGGCCGTTTATAGTTTGTATTAGTAACTATATGGTCACAAATTGATTTACTATGAATTAAATTCTATCACATATTATGACAGCTTTAGGTAGTTATTCTACTTCGGATATACTTTCTCATATGTTGTATATAACTGGTTGAAAAAAGTATCTAATTAATAACAAAAATATTGCACTTATATTGGGAAATGTGTTTACAAAAGTTCATATTTCTTATGTTACTGTTCTATTACTCATGTTGCTATGAAGATTTTTCTCGACATTTACATTTCTTGCATGGTTCCTACTTTCGATGTGAAGTTCGTTACGATTGACGCTTGCGTTAAAAACGTGGTAATCAAAACTCAGAATGAATATTGCGTCCCAAAAAGTAATAAAAATATTTTAAATTTACTGTTTCTGAAAAAATAAGACATTAAAGTGGAAACTTCCTTTTTATAAAAAGTATAGTATTTTATATAAAGTATTTAATTTATTTATCCTAATGTTGAGAAATTTGTAATCTAAATTAAAAGAGTATTTCAATGCAGTTGTATACTTCTTCATATTTCTATATATTTTTGTAGTTTTTTATAACTTATTTTCATGTCATTTCAAAAAAAAAATATTCATGTGAATTCTATCATTAGTGACGAATAGTTCGAAATTTATAGTAAAATATTACTGTTACTAATAAATAATCCATGTTGAGATTATACTGCATATTTCTTGTGGTTTCACAAAATTGTATATTTTGTAATTAGCACAATAAGTACGAGTATATATATACATATATATATATATATATATATATATATATATATATATATATATATAAATATATATATGTATATACATATATACATATATATATATATATATATATATATGTATATATATATATATATAATTGATATATTATAATTTACTAAAAATTACTACTATATTTATTAGAGTAGTAATTTTTGATAATTGTAATATTTGATATAATTTAATTTACCATGTGTATAATTAAAACTAATACTTGATTCTTTATTTTATGTTATCTCGTAACTTTTTCGAGTTTTTTTAACTAATTTCAATGTAGCTGAATTTAGTATTCTTACTGTTTATAAGCAAATATATATTTTATGGAATAAGTAATGTAATCAAGTCTAATGAAAGAGAAGTTCTAAGGAATAAAGTACTATAGTTTTGAAGGCATTAGGTCAAATGAATTCACTATCACTATGCATTATTTAATATGTCATGCAACTAGATTGACAAAATTTATTAAGATTAGCTTTGATTTCATTTTTCTTTTCTGAATTAATATTTATTTAATATACTGATAAATTAAATATATGGAGCAAAGTGTTAAATTTGTTAACCAACTAAATCAAATTTACCAACAATTGCAACTTTTGAAATTATTCATGTATTTAAAAACCAAAAATTATTAGTTTTGGTTTACTGTACTTATAATGTACATATTTTGCAAAGGGCAATTAATGAACTAAACACTCAGGATAGTAATTAATTTCATTCGATTATCATTATAAGATGGTCTCTTATGAAAATTGGTTCATTATGGCAATTTAATAATAAGGAATTTAAAGTTTCCTATTTTCCTTGTTTTTGGTTCAAAATAAATTGAAACAAAATTGTATGTCGTAACAGATTTCAAAAAAAATATTTTAATTACTTCTCGCCACAGGTATAGGGGAAATATGTACAAAATGACATATAGTTTTGTTTTTGTATCATAACTTTTTATTGGCAGCACAGAAAAAAAAAATTAACTGAGATCAATCATAATCCATTTTGTCGATATGCTTCGGACAAAATGATATATTGCTAATGTACAAAATGACATACATGTAATAGCTACAAAATTATTGGCATAATTCGCAAATGAAACGCTTAGTTCTTCTTGGAACATTATTGCAAGAAGTATGAGCCCAAAGCAAACATTGTAAGCACCGCAACCAGTTTTCTCCGGGTTTAGATCTTGAATAAAGGTCGTTACAGTAAATGCAAGCACAGTCCTCTTCATTGTCATGAGAAATATTAGGAAAATTTTCTTCCTCGTCATTTTCTACATATAATTTTTTTATGGCTTTGCGTTTTTTCTTTGTTGGGGGAGCTTTGCGCTCATTTTTAGTTTTTATTTCCAACATATTAGGAGTACAAGTCAACACCAATGAGCTCTGTCGAATTTTTGGTTTACGTTTTACTTGACCACTAATAAAACATCATTTTGGCACCGGAGAAAGCACTTCAATAGGAACAGCAAAAGCAGAAGACGATGGACGTTCATTGGTAGCAGCAGCAATTAAAACAACTTCTAAACCGGAGTTTGTTGTTGGAACCTGAGATGAGCTTATGGGTCGGTAAGTGCTGTATCATGGAACCATGGCTGAACGAGAGGTAACGCAGCAGCCACAGCGACCTGAGACGCAGGAACTGAATCATCTGCTTGTTGCGAAGGTTGTGTCAAAACTTGTTCAGAGTAGACAGAGCTCATTACTGTTGCGAGCTTAGAAGAACAGCCTTCTATTGGAGTTGTCTTCCAGCGGTATGTTTGTGGTTTCAGCGGGCTCGTACATATAATCCGGAAATATATCAGCGTTCAGGGACCAGATGCCAGTGCTTTTAAATCCGTGACATGCATTTTGCACCGTAGCTGCTTGCCATATGCTTCGTTGAACAAACCGGTGATCTGAAGATGCGTGACAACACGTCCAGGATGTGACTTCAGCCATTTAGTAATTTCTTGGTTATTCAAAGGCCAAAAAAAAGAGACGTCAAGAGGTTGCATGCGATGAGTGCGATATGGAGGCAGACAAACTGAATGTTAAATTTATGAACAAAACCTATGAAAATAACATTAATCCCGTTTTCTTTTGCATATTCCAAAGTTTTAATGCCTTTATGACTTCCATGTCCATCAACAATTAGAATTACTTTATTGTATTTTATGTACAAAACTTTGGAAATGCTTTATACATTTCATAAATATTTCGGTGGTCATCCAGCCTGATTGTTGAGCTACACCTAAAGTGCTAAGAGTTTTTCATATTTTTTCTAGAAAATATCATCATCGGCGGGATGAAAGTTCCAACAGCATTAACACAACAAACGACAGTGTTGTTTGCTCCACGCTCCGCACTAGTTATAACTTCGACTTGTTTCCTTCCCGTGGTATTTGAAATCTTTTCAGGTTTTTGTAATGTAGATTGCCCAGTTATAATAACGGTACGGTCTATAGCCAACTGATTCTAGCAAACTTCTGTACAACTGATAAAACTTTTGGACTTGCGGCTGATTAAAAGCTTGAGCTCGAGCTGCTGAAGAGGCTACTGGTTTGAGCAAAGATATATCTTTATTACGTCTTAGAAATCCAGCCAGTCTTGTCCTGCCTTTTGTTTTTGGATGTTAAATTTATGAGTAAAACCGTTTTTCTCAGCCATCTGAAAAGCTAATTCTTGTACCGATGCTCGTGTAAATCCGAACAAACGACTTTCGAGGAATTTTATATGCTCAACTAATTGCCTTTCCACATCAGATGGAAATATAGCTTTTCAACAACCAAGGCCTTTTGAATTTGACTCCAAAGTTTTATTAGTGAAAACTTTTATTAGTGAATATAATATGCCTGCGGAGAGTTGCTTGAGGAACACTAAATGTTTTTGAGGCCAATAACCAGCCCATTTTCTTATCTCGAACTGCCTCGATGGCTTTCTTCATTGACTCCGTACTTCAAGATTGCCGATCAGTCGTTCGTTTATAATCGCGTGGCATTTTGGTATCTGAAAAAAATACATACCTGCATATAACACAAAAACTATGGACAAAATGACATACCTATGCAATTTGTCCGTTATATATCTATGTCGTTTTGTCCATAGAGCGTTTTAAAACAATACAATTTGTAAATAAATATACAAAGAGCTCTTTTTCTAAAAATAAGTTATTTAATTTGAAGATAAGTGTTTGAGGAATGAAACAAATGCTACATAAATAGATACAATATGTAGCATAGATAGATAGATAGAATACAATAGCAAAAAACTTACCATTTGAACAAAAACTTTGACAGTATGGAATAAACTCGTAACGTGTGAATACATATTACGGCCATGACACCAAGACAAATGAAATGGATGCGTTCAAAATTTGACAGATTATAGAGTGATGGTCGCGTGGTGTTACTGTCAGTTTCGTGTTAAAGTCCGCCAAATTTAAAATAACCCGCCTTTGTCATTTTGTACATATATGTCATTTTGTACGTATTTCCCCTAGTTGAAAGTTTTAAACTAACATTATTTTTGGCCATATATTAAACATATTATTGATATGATACCTTTTATTATAATAATATATTTTTACGAATTTTCTTTAGGGAAATTATAAATGTTAAAATTGCGAAAGGTAAAATAATCATGGTAATTAATTTTTTTATCCCGAGAATTATTACAATGCACTCAAAAATAAGAAATATATCTTTATGTCACGATAAGTGCAATACATTATGTTATCGGAATTAATAGCGCTGTTATGAAAAGAGAAATTAAGCATTGTTTGATCACACTGCATTGCATTTTACTTTATTACCATACTTAAGCCAAAAATATGTCTGGTCTAATTAAAGTAAGGATAAAAAAAGGGTGCGTGTACTTATGTACGCGCGTGATAATTTATACTCCTTTGGCATCATTAAATAATACATACGGATAGATAACCTCAATTATATTGGAGCACTTGAAAAAGTCTATAAACACAATGTTTTCACTAATATTTACGAATAGTAAATATATTAATCAAAATATTGAATTTAAATCACTACTGAATATAATTTATCAGCACCTATATAAATCGCACTTATATGAAACTAAAACACGTGTGTGAATGTAGACACTAGACACATGTGGATAAATACTATGAATATGAAAACAGTGAACAGAGGCGACGATGGTGCCAATAGCTTTTGTTTCGAGACTGCAACCGCTGCAACTTCATACTGTAACTTTTGTGTGACGAATCTTAAAATTTCACTCTCATCATTTTTTCATAATGCGCCTAAAGAAGTATAACTTCAAAAATAAAACTCCGTTTAAATTAAATAATCAATACTCGAAAAGGTTGTGCAAAGCCATAAAATAAAGGATCAAGTATGAATTTTATTTAGTAGACATAGTCTAATCATTTTAATAAAAATTCTCAGTCATTCTACTAAGTCATTCTAATAAAAATATAATTAATTTGTGTAATATATGAAATGAGATGAAGTAGAAATTCCATAAAATAGAGAAAAAACTTTTATGAGAACGAACGAGAGTTGTATTACCATTTTTCACATTGTCATAATGAAAATCGACTTGGTTCTGTTAAGATATAAAAACAGTGCCAATAATTGTCATCCAAAGCATATTTTCAATAGAATTAATATAAATATGTGTGGAATATCCAATTTCAGAAACTCAAAGAGAACACGCGATAAGTGAAATATAGACAATAAGTATTTGAAATATTCTTCAATATTCATATAATAAAGGAAAAGAACCTGCAAGAGTTCCCTTCCATAAATATAATATGCGAAACCAAATTCTAATACGTTTTTGGATTTATTTCTAATTTAAACGCGACACGTGCAATATTGCTTCACAATCTCTTCCACAACTACTACGATGATGAATAAAACGTTTAAAAAAGTCAATTAATCACGATTTACTGCTATTTTAGTTTTATATAAAGTGATTGAGTGAAAATTCAGAAAACGTTCGATAATATTCTAGTAGAGAAAAACTCGCAAACTGTTACACGAGAACAAAGAAAGCCTTATTGTAATGGAAAACTCTGTTATAATAATAGCGGTGGAGTATTGGTACTCGATGTTATAACAATTGAGAAAATCAGCGAAAAAAGATGGGAAAAGTTCCATTTTTAGAAGAGATAATTGAAATTTGATTAATATGTACGGAACATTGAATTGTCACTTCAAATAAATCTTAATACTTTGAAACCATATTGTTGGAAATATTAGCGCCTCGGATGTGTATCCTGTCGTAATGGAATAATTGAGTTAAAATAGCGAATTTTCTTCACACACAAGAGGATTGACCATTTTAATTTAAAAAGGACTGTTTTGAAACGAGTCTCTGAATTTAGTTATTTGAATAATAATATATAGGCACCTGAATTCGGAAAGAGCATATTAACTGAAGTATATTTTAAAGAGAAATTGGTATTGATATATTGTATAATAAATATTTATTTATTATAAAAACTATATAAATATGGGCATGATCTGATTAAACTCCAGAACATAATTAAATATACATTGTAGAGTTTTTTTTTGTATCCGATATAAATTAATTTAATTTGGTCAGTTGTAAATGTAACAAGATAATAAACACTTTCAATGCCCAGCATCGCCTATTTGTCAGTATACATATATATATATATATATATATATATATATATATATATATGTATATATATATATATATATATATATAATATGAATATATAGCTATTAGAAAGTAGTTAGTTCTATCTATACATAACCGTGTAATAAAATGGTAACGACGTCGTGTTGTGAAATTTAATGAAACTTGGAAATTTTGTATATTAAGGGGTTGACCAATGTATACTATAAGTTTGAGGCACGACTTCTAGAAGGAATCGTTATGATGTTAATAGTAGAAATAGAGCAGAGGATTAATCGGTTACAACCTAATTGTAAGAAATCATTTAGTTTTATTATTCTGCGCTACTTATTATTTATATTTAGATAAAACGTTGTTTCATAATTGTCGGCTGGATATTTTTTGTCTTATGTTTGTTAAATGATTTTAAATTATTAATGCAATTATAATTATTCCAATGCATTTATAGTCACTTATTAGTATGGCAATATTATCAATATTTCTTATACTCTAGGTTTTCTCCTTGGTATAGACAAGAGGAAAAATTTAAAGATATTGATAGAGGGCTGCACACCAACGGTGTCGGTTATTTCTTAAATGTATGTTCAGCCAAACAATTGTCAAAAATAATATTTTTATTTAATATGACTTATTTCACATTGTACAGGTTAAACTACGAGGGAGAGTTGAATAAGTTAAACAACTTCGCGCGGTAAATAAGTAGCGCAGCACAAGATAACTGTAGTGCCATGAAAACATGTTTTGACACAGTTTTGATATCTCGCGTTATAAGTAATATTTTTGTAATCGTTTTGTTGCTTGGATTTGTGTTATAATTTGGTTCAATATATTATTTTGGATATCGGTATTTAAGAGTGACTGATATTGCGCAAACCGGATATCTGTTACTTAACGGTAATCTAAAGAACAGCACAAATAAGGATATCATAAAGAAGGAAATCTCCAAAATGTAACGTTAGCGATTTTTTTGAAGGTTTGTTTTTTTATGATATTCTTCATTGTACCTTTCTTTAGATTAGCAATGCTCTACTAGCATGTCAAATGATATGTGGTTTATTTTATTTGACTTATAACTCAAATGTGTTTCGAAAAATATATTGAATTTATTTCCTTTTGTCAAAATGATCTTGACTTAGGCGTTGTCAAGCCCAAATGAGCAAACAAACTAGAGTTGTATCAGTTGTTCGATATTTTATGATGCTTATAGTTATTCAGATCGGCTTATGCCATATTCAGATCGGCTTATTCCATAAAATCGATAGGTCTATACATATCTCATAATGTTGATAGCTTCATTGAAGTTCACTTTCGATACAGTACTATGTTCCGCATTCACGTAGGCATGCTCCATCCTAACAAAGAGCAACTTTTTCTAACACAAAAAAGGTCATATTTGTAATTATTCAATATTTTTTTACAGTCTAATACATTGGGATACTTTTAAAATACGTGGTGGGAACTGTAATTAAAAAAGTAAAATAAATAGTGGAAGAAGTATTGTAGACATACGATGTATCAAGTCACAAAATAAAGGAAAACGGGGTTAATATATATATATATATATATATATATATATATACACATATATATATATATATATATATATATATATATATATATATATATATAATGTGAACTTTTAAACATTTAAACAATTATTTGATCAATTAGTAACGATGATAGTTCCAAATCACACGTGTAAAATTCATTGATATGCTAAGTTTATTTTTAATAACAGAAGACAAATATGTGAGTACACATTAGTACAATTAATGGAACGTATACGAAAAAAAAGAAAATATATAAATTAAAGAAGAATACAATATAAAATGATGTCTTGCATATCTTTTTTATTAACCATATTCACAATTCTGAGAAATCTCCAATTAAAGACATGTTCCCGGAAACGGTAGAGATATTTGAAAGCGAGCAGGTTGACTTTATAAAAAATTATTCGGAAAGAAATACCTTGTTTCTATTTTAATTCATTCGGTTTGAGCGATGGATGGCACTATCACCGAGCGCGGCATGCGGAGAGCTCATTATCTGCAACCTATGACAGTCGGCGACAAACTGCGAGATGCGCCAGCGGTGGGGGCCTATTTGTTCGTCTCGCGTTGCGAGTCGTGGGACTTTCTTGGTTTGCGCTACCTTGTTCGGCGATGGTCCAGATCTGTCGCGATGCGCCCTCTAAAGATGTTGATATTGCTGTTTTTAGTTTGGAGATTACTTTTGGTATATAAAAGGGTTTGTTGTAATAATCAAAATTCATTCAATATTCGCTATCTAACACTTTACTGTATTATACAGCATTCTACGCCTGAAAACAACTAGTCGCCTTTGTACTCGCTTCAAGTGTATCTAAAGTTTGAAACAAATCTTCAAAATTCTTTTTTGATTAAATGTTTATTTATTTATTTACTTTAATGTATCTAATTGATACATATGGCGGACTTATTGTTACGAGAACAATCTCTTACAGCCGATTCGGTCGAGAATCGAACAGGGGTCACCGTAGTGCGCCTCACCGTCAAAGGTAGTATGCCTTGTGATCAACCCAACACACCACGGCGACGACTAAATAAATGTTGGCATGCTGTATGTATTTACAAAGAGTGTATAAAGAACCCTTGAAATTTTATTTTAAAAGTATTATTCTGACACGTATAGAAAAAAATAGTCCATGGAATTAAAATCTGTTTTTTTTAAATTCCTAAATTATTAGAATTTTCTTTTACTATATCAGGGGAAGTCTAAAAATTGCTCGAATGTTTGTGATGAGAGAGAAATCAAGATATACATATATGGATGTTTATTGAAGAATTTCGTAGTAAAAACAATAGTTTTAAAAGTTTTTGTAGCACTACATATTAACAAGGTATCCTAATGATTAGGATTCATCAACTTTTTATTTAATAAAACATAAATTACAAAAAAATAAAAAGAATAAAAGAAATTAACCAAAAAAATATTGAAAGGATGAAAATGAATATTAAATTACTGCCAATAATATTGTAATTAAAATATGAAATTGCTAAAAGAATAAAAGTAACAAGTAGTCTAAAAACACAGGGCAACAAACATTATATCCACTAGATAAACTGTTAAATTAAAAACAAAATAGAGTCTCTAATAAAGTATTTGGGAAAATAGACATCGAAAGTTGTGAATAAGAAAAACATTTTTGTAGTATAGTAAAATTGATCGCATTGTTTGATTACCATAAAAAATGTGCAAATAGTACTTCTTTACGCTCTCCATACCTCACACCGAATATGTAGTAATATCAAACACATCTTATTACAACAAAATTCATCAAAATTAAGGTAAATTAATTTTTCAGAGCTCAGCTATCGATTTCATACACTTTTTGGCATATTCGCCAAGATACTTTAATGGCGTTTTCCAGTTTACGGTTAGAAAAGATTTTATGGTTCAACGTTAGTGTATTTCATGCCTAATAAACATTTTTGAATTTCGATAGACAATTTTTCGACTTTCTTTAATTGACACAGTCACAATACAATACAATACAGTAATAATATATATTTTCTTTATTATTATTATTTATTATTTACTACTTTCCTTTCCTGTTAAAAAATTAAGTGTCCAATGTATTTTGAAGTGTGATTTGATTTTTTTTACAATACATATAGCTTCATAAAGAAAAGGTATCACAAAAATTTTCAAAATATTTAGTAATTCTCAAAGAATTCTTTATCGTAATACGATGGGATCATAACTTTACAAATATATACATATATATATATATATATATATATATATATACATTTTATTGTTCTATGAGATTTTTAATATATATTTTTTAAGTAAGATAAAAAAAAAGTTTCAATTTGAGCTTAAAAAAATTTTGTAAAGCCTTCAGTAACATACGCATAAGTTTGCTAATTAATAAATTTACTTATTCTTTGTATTTAATTTAAAATATTTGAATTATTTTTTTAAATAAATAACGGGGAAATGTCCATGTTTAATCAATTTAAAATTACATTTTCAATATATATGTATATATAGGTCCATAATTACATCTTCTATAGTTTTCACTGTGTATAATTTATTATATTAACTTAATTGTAGTTTTTTTGTGCTAAAGAAGTTTATTTCAACGAACAATATTAAAGGTCTATATGAGAAAATTATTTGTTTATGCAATTTATCTCTCTAACGAGCTTTCTTAAAGCTTTCAATATTTATTTACATAGCCTTTTATGGAGTTTAGCCAATTTGCATCGTCACGGTACATAACAAGATAAATTAGTTTTCACCCTGAAAACCTAACTTGTAAAGTGTTAATAGGGTAGGTTAATTCTTAATACAAAATTATAAGTTTTTGAAAGTTTTCATTCCTATGATGCTGATGAATTAAAATATTGCAAACTAGACTAAATGAAAAGTTTTATGGAAATTACATATCACATTATATGAATAATAAATTATTTCACTATGTATTTGTAAATATTAAAAATTATATTTTTGATTTATTGAAGATCTGTAAAATTTCATTTCTTTAATTGCAACCATTTATTTAATTATCAAAAGCGTTTAAAGTAATAGATATATTAGAAAAGTAATACGTAAATAATACGCTAAGATCACAAAATTATAAAATACTACTCCACGTCCAAGAGAACATTTATTGACTGTGTAGGAATTGGAAAAAGCGAAGGGTATTTTATTGGTACTTCCATGAATAAATCAAAGTAACATTAAATTATCTATTACAGAATGATTAAATCAAAGGTAAATTAAATCATTATTGTGATTTAAATCAACAATATTGATTTAACTGACTAACATTTTCATAACTTTAAAGAAATATGTAACCTTCAAAGGAAAAAAAATACGTAAGAAAATTGTTATACTCGTATAAGAGAAAAACATCACTTAGTGTACGAAAAATTACGAGATATTATTATAAAACACAAATTTAAGGCAGTATTTATATAGATAAATAAGGAACCAAAAGTTCATATTTCTTTTACTATTTACAAACAATTCAAAATCATGAATTGAATGCATGATTATTTTTTTAATTTCGAATAAGGATTATTTTATGTCAAATATGCACAATTTTGACATAAAATCTCAATCAATTATCTGCAAGTGTTATAAAATTTTTTGCAATGAGTGATTTAAAAGGTACGAAAAAAGTTCCCAAATATTATACTCGTATGATAATTGGTTCAAAAGAAGTAGACTTTCAACTTTAAGGATTTGTTCAAGAAAATAAAAAATTAGTTTAAAGCATGCAGTTCGTTTAATTTCATATTGAAAAATTTATACTCTAAAGTAAATGCACATTTGGACATAGTAACAGTATATCGAATTACTTTACAGTAATATACAAATTTAAATTAATATACTTTTATGAAGTCTCTTCAAGTAGTTGTTTGATTTCTCTCCTAAACAATTAACTTATCTCTTTCTCGAAAGAAGCAATATTTTTGAATTCGTTATCACAACATTTCTACGTTCATTTGTGGACATTTCAAAATTGCATCATGTCAGTCAAAAAATATTCGAAATAATTTATTTCGCCACTAATACGCTGCAATTAATATAGACAAACAAAATTAAAAATTGCTGCATTCATTGTGATTTTTAAAAGGACAAAATAACATATTTTTCTCTATACTTTAAAGATACACGCAAAAATGATTTCGCGCTCTCACCACATTTCGCATGATACATTTTAATACAATTTCTTAAAAACATCGATGTAAACTTTCTCCCCGATAGAGAATAATCCGATGTTTTTAATATACATAATAACGTTATAGATCGAAAACCTATGTTGATATCTTATATTATTTATATTTTATAATATGGTTTCAAAACTTAAATATTTAGGAATTCAAAAAATTACTTTCAAATACTAGTTTAAAAAGAACTAACTAAAATAGTTCTCAAAGCACGAATTCTAATGTATTCACCAGCAATGTACATTATTCGTACAATGGAATTGACAAAATTTATTAACAGTAGCATTTCTTTTCTTAATTACATTTGGTGCGAGGGGTAGAAAACTTATTGATATAATTTCACAAACTTACGATTTATTAAGCAAGTAAATAAAATATAACAATACAATTGTGAATCTTTGTATTGTAATATTCATATATCTGAAAACCGGAACCCTAATCAGTCTCTTTTAATTAACTGGATCTTTCCTTATATATATATATATATATATATATATATATATATACATATATATGTATATATATATATATATATACATATACATATATATATATATATATATATATATATATATATATATATATATTCCATAAAGGGTAATCTTTGAATTAAATATGCATAATATTTGTATTATTTTCATTTGATTGTCATTATGACACGGTTTCTTGTGAGAATTGCTTCATTGTGACATTTTCTATAAACAAAGTTAAAGATTCTATTTTAAGTTTTTGGCTAAAAGTTTGGCAAAAGGTTGTATTTCGAAAGAGATTGTTTTTTATTTCTGGAAATATTAGGTGAAAGTTTTAACAGTTGCGTTATTTTTGATGACGTATTGAAATTATTATTATTCTGCTAGTTTTTTAATGGAATAGTACATTTCAACGTATGGTGGTTAGTCAAATTTAAAATAGTAAAGTCGCTTCGCCTTGAAAAATACATAAAATATAAAATTACATCTATAAATAAATTTCTTATATTAGGAAGATTAGTAAAATCAATGATACGAGACTTACGGAGTTTTTTCTTACTTGTTAACTTTCTTAAAATGAAGGTCGGCTTGGAATTTACAAAAATAAAAAAGCGACACAATCTTTATGGTAAAGCTTATTAGAATATAATTAATAAGAAAATGATTTACAATAAGTAAGTTCAGTAATTCAGATTAAACCAGAAATGGAAAATAAGTGATAAGTGAGGCACAAATGAAAAGCATGCGAAATATTCTTTGATATTTATACAATAACCGAAAAGAACCGGCTAAGTCCTCTTCCAATTCGAATGATCTGCTCAGCCGTATCCCAATCGTTATTAGATTTATTTCTGATTTAAACGCGAAACGTGCAATATTGCTTCACTATCTCGCCCAGAAAATGGCATGAGATTTAAACGGATAATGTTCAGTTAACCACGATTTACTGCATTATTGGTTTTATATATTTCAATTCTATGTACGTTTGGAGCGTGGTCATTATATCTAGGATATTACCGATGAAGTAATATTCTGGTACTCGAGAAGAATTCATGATTCATTACTCAAAAACTAAGGTATTGAGAAAATGTGTCATAATAACAGTAATGGAGCATTGATAAATTTTACACTCATAAATAATTATCAAAAACAATACTTTCAATTATTATAACTTACCCCATATTATGTAGATTAAACTCCAAGGTCGAATTTATATATGAAGCGAAAGATGGATGTAGTGCAAAAGAGATATATTTAGATATTATCTAGATAGTTCGCATTGTGCATATTGTAATTATAATTGTTTTCTTGCTTACAATATATTGTTTAGGATATCATAATAAAAGTGAGTCGTTATTGTACTCACACGACACTTACTTAGCGTGTGGTCTAAATATGGGCATAATCAAGCATGTCAGCAAAAGTGAACCTGAAACATATAACATTGGTGTTGAGGCTAGCGTATTCAATATGTATTACCTAAACTTATAATCAAATAAGGTTAAATAAAGTTTATTACACATAGTTGTTTGTTTTCCTCTCAGTTTTATAATTTACGTCTATCAATAAATTTGACAACGGCTAAACACTAACTGAATAAAGGAAACAGAATTTTCTGTTTGAAAACTTTATATTGATTATTTAATAAAACAAACTTATTCCATATTGTTTTTATATAAAGGTTTCAATAAGTACACTACATCATGTTTTAAAAATATGGAAGACAATTATGACAGAGCGTTAATGACATCTGCAAACTTTAATAATCAATATTTAGTTATCCGTCGGGTACCGTGGATTGGCTACTTTCCTTGAATATTTGTTTTTATTATTTAATTCCTTTTTTAATCCTTTAACTCATTTTGAAACGATATTTTATTTCATAACGGCAGGGGTGAGCATTCATTTTTGGAACATTGCCCAATTTTCCGTGCAAAGAAAAGGTCAAATTGCTAATTATTAAATAACTACATATAGAATTATATCTTAGAAAAAGAAAAGAAGACCTATTTAGAATTTTTATTTAAAAAAAAGTGGATATTAGTAAGCTTAATTGTATCACTATACGAGAAAACTCAAAACATATAGGATAGCTTTTAAATATAAATAACACATATATCTATAAACATAGATTTTATTTTTAAATATAAATCCACCTAACAAAAGTTAGTAGAAATTTCAATTAGAGACGTATGAGATATGAATAATCAGGAACATATCTGCTCGTAAAAGAAAAAATATCGAGTTAAAAAATGTCATGTCATGCATCTATAATATTTATTTAGGGATGTTGTCCGCTGAAATGGTTAGAAGCAATGAGAATGGAAATAATTCGTATAAAATTAATTTATGCGCTAAGCTCATTATAAATATACAAAAAATAGAGTAGATATGTGAAATAATAAGTACACACTAGTATAGAAAAAATTAGTGAGACTTGTATGAAAAACAAAGTAAATGTATTAATGAAACAAGAGTGGAGCCAAAAATATGTCAAGCCTTTGTTTTCTCCCAATTCTGTGAAATTTCTAGTTATGTTAATGGAAATGTTAGTGACATTTGAACGTGAAAATTAGACGATGTTTAAAAAAAAAAGTCCTTTTTTTTGTTTATTATTGCCTTTAGCAATTTATAAGAGTTTTGATGGAGAAAATCGGTTGTGATAGACGGGCGGACTAACATTAAAGTAATTCCAGTTTGGAAATTTTCCTTCCGTTTTAGAAACTTTGGCACAAAACACTGAAAACACTGGTATTATATGTATAGTATGTATTATAAAATTCAAACTGTTAGCATTACATTCAATTAAAAGCGCATTTATCGCGCGAGGTTTAATCTCACTTCATCACTTTTTTAATACTAAATACTAAAGCTTTATGCAGACTGGCAAGTCCCATGTTTCTTTTGGTGGGTACAGATGTTTCAAATTACTTATGGTACACAGTTTTAAGACCTGATTGATTTTAATTTTCTTTGAAGTTATATTTGCCTAACATTTTAAAAATAAGTTTAATACATCGAAATAATGCCTAATATAAATTACGGCTCCGGACAAAAAAGGAAAAGTTGAAAATTTTAAGTCTTTTGTTTTGGAATTCTAAGATGAGCTTAAGTGTCTCATAAGATATTATGTCTATTAGACAAGTTATCAAAGTTAAAACGTCATGAAAATAGTATTATATATTTTAGAATATTACATTTTAGAAAATATTTCGCTTCCTATGCCTCATAGGTAATTCAAAATTTAATAAAATTTGTAAAGCATAATATTTTCTATAAATGTGGTGATCAAAAAATGGTTAAACCCATTTTTTGGTGTGATAAATCCTTTTTAAGATTTAGCGTAGCGAGTAGCATCCGTTTAAAGGATAACACTATATTATAAAGTTTATTATATTCCAAAATTATATTTATTACAATTAGTAAAGTCAAAAACTTGTTTATTTATAAAAATAATTATAATATAAATCGTAAAAAAATATTATGCAAGATGCTTGGAGATATTGTAGCAAATCTTCTTAAATTACTAAGTATGCAATTTAATTTTAAATTGTATTAATCTTTATTTCATATCATTTTAATTTACTTCAATTTACAAATATTTTTTCCATATGTATGCATTTTTTATCTCTACTACTAATAATTTTATCATACAATTCATGATAATCTTGCAAAGTGAACTATGCATATGGTTTATATAGCAAATTTTATGGTCTATGAGTTTTGTTAAACTTTTGACGACTTGTAAAGCATAAGAAATGAGATATTTGCAAAAAGCTTTGATATCTTGAGTAGCGAACCCGGCACTTAATGAGACTTTTGAGCTCGTATTTAAAACGTCAAAACAAAAGTGCAGGCAAATTTTCAACTTTCTTCCTTTCATTTCGAGGGGTAATCCTTATTTGACTAACTAGTTATGAAAAATTGAAACAACGTTATATAAACGAGATATATTTGATGAGAATATGATACTTAAGGGAGGATGAATATAAAGTAAGGAATATCGAGGAACAAAGTTTGGTTAACTTTTACAGGAAAATACTGACAAAAAAGATACATAAATGTTTAGGAGAGTGAAAAAAAATTAAAAAGATAAAAGAATATTATATAAGAAATCATAAAAATACATAAATAATTTAATTGCTTAAATACGTAAAATTGCATCTTCCTTGATGAATGTACATTTGTATTTGGATTGCTTCTCCATTAAATGAAACGTTAGTAATTATATTACAACTTAAAGTAATCCGATCTAATTGATCTTGTTTACATAACAAAATATATCGTACATATTACGTGTATTAAACTTTAAATATCCACTAGTATTTTTATTTAATTTTACGTGATTATGCAGACGAAAAAAAGAATGAATAAAAATTATATATATATATACTTTATAGAACAATATCGTGTTACCCGTCTTGATTTTAAATATACTTTTCTTCACACTCTTTCTACTTTACGTTTCTGTGTTTCTTTATTACTTAGCTAATATATTTTAAAGGCTCCTTTAAAAGCAGTTTTACTTTGTAATTAAAGGCTGTCAAACTTCATTGCGTAGATGGAGGAAACACCTTGTTTTGGCTGTTTGTTCATTGCTCTACTAATTCCATTACCCGAGGTTTTAATAAATCCAGTTTAAATCGTTTGAAGTATTAAAAGTGGTAATGAACTGCTTCCAGTCGTAAGCTTTGATATAAGGTGACATCAAAATATCAATCTCGAAAACGAACTTTTTTAAACTTTTACATTCATCTCGACTTTCATATTTGCTTATCAACTGTGAGCCTTAATACTCCCTTGTATAGCTACTTCCTTTATGATAATTGGTTATGAAAAGAATTATTTCCGCTTCACTTATCGTTAGTCGGTTTGCTATTATAGAAAAATCTTCCCAATTTCATAATGTTGCCTGTAATGGCATCCTTAATAATATTGGTGTATTGCCATTTTACAAAAGTCAATATTGACCGTCCGTTCCATATGATTTTTGATTTATAAATGAAATCATTCACTAATTTATGTACATGTACTAATTTACGTACAAATTGTGTATTTTTTAGATGAATTTAGAAATTTAAGAGAATAAACCACATGTTATTTCTTAGAGTGATAATTTCAGTGTCGAAGTATACATCTGTATGAAAAAAACAATAATATTTAAAAATCTGCAACAAAAATAGAACTCGAATATCTCAATTATAAATCATAGGAGGTATATACCTTCCATGCTTCCTAGTTTTATGAGTTTTGGTAGGAAGTATAACATCACAAGTTTTAATAAAAAGTATGAAATATTCTTTACTGATTCTATTAATTATATGTGAATGATGAAATTATACCGTAAAATGATCGTTAAAAAAATTATAACAGTGTATATTTGAACGTATTTACAAATATGTTCTTTTCATTTTATCCGCTTTTCTCAAGCGGCTTGTTGAAGGAAAATAAGAAATATTCAAATAAAAACAGATTCAAAAATTGGTTTTAACATCAAATATTCATCTCAGAAGCGTTAGTCTTACCAAAGTGAAATCAATTTGAAATGTATCCTTTCGATTTTTCAACCGTCAATAAATTCTTTTCTTTTTCTTTATTAATACGCTGTTATTGGAGTTTTAATCTGGTATGATATTTTTACATTCAAACGGGAAACAATTACTTTTGCTTTTAGTGCCCCTGGAAATTTTATCGTTTACTAACATTTTTTTTTGCCATACATGACTATAAATATTTTTGAAAAGATGATTTGGGTCATAATTTACACAATAAACAAATTTACATATTAAAATATTGATGGATTTATAAACAAAAAATATATGTGTGTTTATAGATATCGGTATTTTACAAATTATTTTATTAAAGAGGCAATAAGAAGTAATCTTATATTGGTTTTATCGCTTATCGCTTACACGTATTTCATTCATTATGAGTAAAATATAATCAAAATTTAAACATTATGCAGAAGAAATATAAATTACCACATTCGCAACTAATAAATGCAGCATCTTAATTTTTAAATATTAGCTCATTTGGTGGCAAACAGAACATTTTCATTTCACACCCTGGGCATAAAATTGTTTTTCTATTTAATTATGATAAGGTAAGAAGTTCTACTAAATTATGATAGGGTAAGAAGCTATATCAGATGATAACTACATCCATACATTATAATAACTTACAACAAAAATTTTAATTGCTTTTTTAAGTTTACGTAGCAAGTCGCTCTGAATGAGTCTTATCGGAGAGATTACAATTTTCTTCGCAGAATCTTTGAAACCAATGCTTGACTATATTGTAAGATAGCGCAACTTCACCATTCTTTGCATAAATTGCGTGTTGCATTACTTGTTTTTCGCCCTCAACTGAATTTATTAACAAAGCTACTTTTAGTTCACTTTGTGAATATTTTATATTTTATTTGTTTTGGCTCGCGAAAACTCAGTAGTTAGCTGAAGAGGAAATTGAACAACGTGCACTTTATATGCTTTACTAAAGAAATTTTAGAAGCTTTTATAATATTCCAGGAATATTTGTAAAATTTGTGAGATTATTAATAACCAATCTGATACTTCACAGGGTTAAAACGTATTTTATACATTATTTATATAAGATAAAATTTAATTTTTCGTATTTGATGATTAAGCGTCAATACTTAAGAATTGAATTTACTTCAGCTATGGAGTAATTCCTGACCATGAAATTATTGCCGATAATGATGGCGAGACATTTAACCAATAGGAAAACTAGAATTCAATGAGGGAGGTGCAAATATTTTTGGTATAAAATGATAAAACAATGTATTAATCAGAAGAAAGCCAACCAGTTTACATGTGTAGTTAAATAAGTATGATGGAAATATTTATAGACACAAAAAATTATATGGAAACGGTTCGTACCGCTTGCATCTGATAGTTATCAATTCAGAATTTAGATTTCTTTTTATTTTACTTAATTACTCCTAATTCTTCTTGGCAAGATGATTTAATTGATTTTTAGCGTATGAATAACGTGTTTTATCTCAATGTAGCGTTGGAAAGCAATATAATACGTTTAAGTTTTTACAAAATTTACTCACCGTCAGGTCATAATTTTTTTTATTTCTCTGATCATAATATGTATGCGTATACGGGTGTATTGTATCGGCATCACAGAATGTGAATAATAAATTTGTATTCTCTGAAAAATTTGTTGTATGTTTAAACACTTTGTGAGCTCTATTTTTATTAATGTTTATCGATACTTTAAAAACATATTAAACCGGCACCCAAGGGGCTCTACTTAGGCTTGCCCTACGTCTGTTTCTTATTTTAATCTGTTAATAGTAAAATAATATAACACCACCATTTGTTCAATTATATTTAACTACGTATAAATAAAGAACACGTGGTAAACTTAACCAATCGCAACTTGGAATACTGATAGATTCATAACTGCGTTTCATACAATTTATACCACCAGAAAAACCACAATGAAACTTGGATATTTTTCATACTTTTTAGGATTTCAAATTAAAGCTTAATTTCAGATATGTTGATAATTTGAAAATTCATACAGACTTATCAAATACATAATTATTATTTACGGTTTCATTTCTGTGAAAGGCCCGGAATATATAATTTTAATATTTTAAATGATTCAACAAATGTCTATATCTGGTATTTTCCTCCAATGAACTATTTATTTATTCAGTTACACAACAGACCTGTGTTACAGCATAACTATAAACTAAACCAACGTATAATACCGACATAAATGAAAAAATCGAGTACAGATATTAGTTTTAAAAGCCTAACTTTATCCTATGAACTCGCTGCCAAAAGAAAATATTCAACAATTAACAGAATAATAAACATAAGTTAAAAAAAATGAGAATATTAAAGCTTTCATACTAAAAATTACTAAAGATATAGTAAATAAAAGTGATAGACAGATACGTGAATAGAGTAAATTACTATGGAGTATAAAGTCAGAAAAAATATCATATTGCGAATTGTTTGACGTTATTAGTAAAAATAACGACTCGTTCAGTGTCAAAATATGAAATGAGTGTTTTGTTTCAGAATAAAGGTACACACAAAAACACAGATCGCAGCACTTAACTCGCCTTGTTGATATATTTCAACATCCCCACTATATATAACAATGTGAATAAAGTTGAATATTATCTTAAATTGAAAACATTTTGAATACTTACCTCATTCAGAAATGTTTATTTCAATAGCATATAAACTCTTCTTAAACAAATCAGCAGCCATCTCAACTGTTGGCAAATACCTAATTTTTGCAATTTTGTTTGTTACACAATCTCTGCCAAAGTGTGTCTAATATCAATTTATTTGGTTATTTTGAGAAAACTGTATTTGCAATCAGCTTATGCGCACTCTGATTATCATCAAAAAGATTAATAATGTACATTTTCTTTCTAATCTTATATTATACATCCCTCAGATTATTTTCTTTTTAATCTTATATTGTACATCTTTAAAATTCAGCTTCTTTACAGGCTATTAAAACCAACAGTTTTAAAGAAACAGTTTTCTATTTTTTTTTGTTTTTCAGGAAATTACACAGCCAAATAGAGTAAAATTAAGCCCAGGGTATGATCTCCTATCAATATTGTTACCACCTCAATCGGTATCGACAAACCTTTCTAACATCGAATTTCCGAATTTTCCGAATTCAGTATACTTTAAATCAAAATGGTTAGTAAGTTTTAAATATCTTAATATCCTTTTTATATATACTGATATTTGGAGTAACGATTATTAAATTGACTTAAAAATTCAACTGCATATGCAATGTCTGACCTGGTCAGCGCTGTTAAATACATGAGGCAACCTATTATTTGCAGATAAGAAAATTTACCAACATAATTCTCGCATTACACGCATGCAATTTATGAGTAGTGTCCATTGGAGTCTAAAGGATTTTACACTGATTCATGCTAAATTTTTGCAATAACTGATAAATATAATCCTTCTGACTTAAGATTAATTTCACCTAAATCTTTAAGTTTTACGTGAATATCTAAGATATCTTTCAAATGATTAGTAGGAAACTACCATCGTTTGAAAAAATAAAAAAATTATCTACATAGAGTGTGACAATAGTTTTTGAATAATATTGAAGTTTTGTGGACGTGCGTGGATCTATTTTTGATCCAATGTAACCCATTCTTAATGAACATTCATATACTTCCTTGTACC
This sequence comes from Druceiella hillmani, assembly GCA_039881145.1. NCBI lineage: Eukaryota > Metazoa > Arthropoda > Insecta > Lepidoptera > Hepialidae > Druceiella > Druceiella hillmani. The sequence goes on from JAYKKI010000130.1 coordinate 3,477,929, forward strand.
GTATTGTTGAAGACTATTTAAGGCCATAATATTATCTCTTTTAATTCAAGCTTTTTTAATTCAAGCGCTTGATTCTTTTGATGTCATTTTTGAAAAACCACAATATTTCACACCATAAATTGTCATATTGAGATGCATTATATTGCGACCTAGTTTAATTGACAATGTAAATCAAAACCTCTGTCTCTCTACAATAGAAGAAGAAGTGTCTGAAAAGTTAACACCTTCGACTTGCAAAAAACCTTTAGCTACTAAACGCGCACAAAAACGGACTTCTGAACTATATGCTTCCTGCGTCTTCATTTTTACTGGAAACATGTTTCTCATCATCATCGTGAAACGCATCATCAACATTTTCTGAGCTGTCTTGACTAGGCGTTGATTCGTTTGATTTTATGTCTGGTTCTTCAGGTTTGATTTTTCCCATTGAATCAATATTCTGACCTTGCAGTTTAATCAGACATTCAGATTTTGATTTCTGATCAATTATAATTATGTCTCTACTAGTCATCACATTACTCGTATCCGAATTATATACACTATGTGTGCGATGAAAATAAATTTCTTTGATTTTTTTGTCTTAATTCTTTTCCCTTTTTTTAGCTACATAAACCATCATAGTGCTATCAAAGATATCATATCCGGATTGAAACCACACCATAAGTGATATGGAATTTTATTACCCAATGCCGCTGCTATAACTCGATTCTGCACATAAATTGCCGTTTTGGTAGCTTCATCCAGGAACTATCTGCCTACGTTTGCACCAAAGAGTAGACATCTTGCATTTTTAATGACTTTACGATTGAATTTTTTACACAATCCATTATGTTGTGGGGTGTAAGGATTGGTGTTCTGATGAATTATATCAGCACTATTCAAGTAATTGTCAAAGAATGAATTATATCAGCACTATTCAAGTATTTAGCGTAGTATTGTAGTATATTATCACTTCTTAATACTTTAATTGTCCTCTTTGTTTGATTTTCCACCTAAGCTTTGAATACCTTAAAACACTTCAAAACCTCGTTCTTGTTTTTCTGGAAATAAACAAACGCTATACTGATATGATCATCGAAAAACAATAAGAAATATCTCAAGCTATAGGTCCACAGATGTCTCGTGCACTATATTTAGCAAGTTATTGCTGTCTGTGTGCACAAATGGCAGCACTAATCTCAAATTGTCAATATATTTCCGCAATAAGCAATATCAGTAGAGAAGTCTCTAATAAAAGTAAGATTCACACTACTAGACCTGAATAAAGTTACTGTTGCAAAGTTGAACCTCAAAGAAAAATAAGGTATATGCATAGTAGGATCGAAAATGGTTTGTTTACAATTCACTCCGCAAATTATCCGTAGTAAATGTTATGTGGGTAAACTTAGTCTCCCAGTATACGCTTGGTGGAGTTTCATGAAGATAACACAATTGATTGCGCACTTGTATTCACCGTGTCCGAATTAAGCATTTATTTTGAGAGTCTAGAGAATATGTTTGCTATATTTTAGCTCAATATTAATCATGACAGCAGACCTCGGCGGATCTAACTGTGCAACAACAAACTACATATACACCCCCGCACACATACACGCAAGCGCGCGCACGTATGCACGCTCGCACGCTTGTACGCATGCACGCACGCACGCAGGCATGCTCAAAAGAGGGCGCGCACGCGCACACACGCAGACGCACACTCGCATACACGCACACGTATTCATAGGTGTCCCAAAAAAGAGTGTGAAGCGGAAGGGCAGAGGTAAAGAACATCAAAACTATTAAGAAACCTATATATATAAAGCGATTTGGAAAAATTTTCAGTTAAAAATGTTATGTCACCCAAACTCATAGAATGAGGTTAAAATGTTTCTGTACGTGATGAGTAATTGTGAGAGAAAGGTGTTTTTTTTAAATTAGTTGATTAATCGATCTATTTGGGATAAAAACATTCACTTGTATATGTTTTAAGTGTTACTTACTCTGTCAATTAAGGTTAAGTGAAACTTGATTCATATACATAAATTGAGCGATCTTGGTAAGACTAACGGATAAATGAACTACTTACCTTACTCATATTTTTACTTTGTACTGAAAACCGTCATCTTTTCTCGAAGTGAATGAATCGTTAGAGTTTTTTTTGAACATATTCAAAAATGCACTCTAATTAAGGTGACGCAAAATGGAATAACTCGAAATTAGCAAGATTTTACATAGCACATGCAGAATTCATAATTAGGTCTCAACCCATGCTGTTCCCAGACTACCGTATGATTTAAGGGTTCATATTTAAAAAGATCAATAAACAAGTGTCAAAGCTGTAGAACATCAAATTAGCAACCAAATATCTGAGATAAATGACATACTTCGGGGAGAGAGATGTCACGCATATCACATCATTAAATTTCAATAATTTTAACTTGAAGATTGTGATGGAATAGTGTGAGCTTGTAAAAATTTTTTTTTATTTAATATTATGAACCCGATTTTCATGAACAATATAGTATTAGTCTATGGTTTGGGCAACTAAACAGGCCATTAATTCACCCTTTAGAATCTCAGGTTGCGTAAAATGGGGGTCTTACACTATATTTTTAAGAGACTATCTAATTTAGTTTCTAGAGGCTAAATATACAGGCGTGCAGAGATGTGATATTACCTAACGATGGCGGATACTGCCTTACACTAACAACGTGAAAAATATTTATGGGTTAACGAAAAATTTCAAGGGAATTGAGTATGTCTTACCGAAATTATAGCTTAGTCTCCGGGAATCCTTGCATCAAAGAAAACCGTCATAATTTTGAAAAATTTAAGTAATTTTTTAAAATAAACTGATTTCTGACAATTTTTCATTTTATTTTAATCGTTTCTTCACTTACATACAAAAATTATAATTGCTGAATTACTATATTTTGGATTCATATCTAGAAACACTCTGTAATGGGAGCAGTGTCAAACTTAGCAAAGGAAAAAGTTTTTTATATAGTTTCTGGAAAAAAGCAAGTGCATTTTTTTTAAATGGCGCCTGAAATTAAGTTTAAATTCTGCTGTTCACAATAAACTTGAAGTAAGTGAATATTTCTATTTCGAATAGAAGAGATAGTCAACTAGTTGATTAACAAAATTAAGTTTTTATCACAATTATTTCTGTCAGACAAAGATACATTTCCTCTTCATTCTGTGAGCTAAACTAAAATACCGGAAACAAACTTTTTCTCAATATCTATCAAAAATAGTTGAACACATGTAGAGATGTTTTCATCTTACATCTATCACAGCAATTTATTGTGAACACACCAGTACGATATGAGTTTTGTAGAGTATCTATGCATAATGATATCTTTCGGTTTTCTGGTATCAAATTTCAGCATTTATTTTTGTTACATTGTTTACGTTTGTTTATTTAATTTGTACTCCCATATTTATAACTGCCAATTGATTAACCTTGGTGATTTTTTATATCTAATAAATAAATTATAATTCGGGTTTCTGTATCATTAGAATATAAAGAGAAACAATGTCTCAAGTAGTTCGAGCTTATAAGTTTTTTTTTTGTTTATGTTAACCATATTCAACTTTAATTAATTAACATTAACGACACACTGAGCATCTATTTAAAAAGAAAAAAAGCCTTCTTTTACTAAAATATTGTGATTATTGGTAACACAATATTTATGTCTTTATACGTTTGTGTTAATTTAATAATTTTCAGAAGTTGTGGAGTAATTCCATACTATTCTACAAATATTACCAATAATGAAAGATTTCTAAAGTATATAAAATAATAATTCGATGAACTAGCTTGAATTTTTTTTATATAAAATGAAAAATGTACTTTTAATGTAAATTTATGTAAATTTGACAATTAATTAATTAATGTTAATTTGGCAATATAATTAAATAAATATGGTGAAAATATAGATGATACCTAATACATTACAAGCTCTATAACCTTTTATGGCGCGGCGAATCGCGGGAAAACGAATTCGATTCGAGTCGTTCATCGGGTGGGACTGGAATGGCGCTCGGGTTAACTATAAGAGATTATTTTCATAGCAATAAGTCTATCATATTTATTAATTGTATGCGTTAAAGTACCTAAATAACTAAATGAATAAAGAAAAATGAAAGAAAACCATTCGGTCTTCGGTGTTAATGTTTAATATTTTCCATTATTTTTAATATTTTTTATATACTTTTGTTTTTTTTCAACGTAAGAACCGTTTTGTAACTGCAACATACAGTTGCAAAGCAATTCATTATATTTTAAGTTTTTCAGCATTGGCTAACCGATAGGTCATCATCTTCATCTGTTTCTCTTAAAAGAACACGTACCCGTGTGTCTTTGTTGTACCTGCATCTTTGCATGACAATGATATATTTATAATAATTTTGAACATGGGTTTAATATTTTTCAATACTCTTATGAATTCTGAATTTTTAAAAACCAGTAAAAAAGACGGTAAGCAATTTTATATTTGACATTTAAAAAAACAATAAATCGACATCGACAGAGTACGAGGCTGACCTGCACTCCGTTTGTTTTGTATTTTTACCTATTAATAATGAAATAATATATTTATAATTACAATTTATTTCTATGCTAAGATATTTTATTTCTAATTTTAAATTTTTTAAATACATTAACAATGATGTTTACTGATACAATTCCTCGACTGAATTATTTATTTATTTAAATAAATAACATACAGATGTTATACATTTGGTTACAAGCTAGATCAAAGCACCAATGCATACAATTAGTTTAAATTTATATAACACTAACAAATTTCAATAAAACGAGTACAGGTGTCAGTTTTTAAGCAAATATTCATCCTGTGGGCTCTTTTTGCTCGTGGCAATTTAAGCTGCCATGCTGCCAACCCCGTTGCATATATATATATATATATATATATATATATATATATATATATACATATATATATATATATATATATATATATATATATATATATATACATATACATATAAATGTTACGGACAGAGTATCAATGCATGTACACACTCTAATGTAGTTTTTTTCTGTACGTATACATAGAATTATATTTTTACTATAATAGCTATCCGATTACGACAAAAAATCATTCAATTCTTAATAAAACATATTTCATGGGCTGAAGGATAAAAATAAAGATAAAATATTCTTTAAATTCTGAATACATCGAGATTTAATAATATTTTTTTTGTTTTCATAAATAAAGTTAAGTAGTTAGTTTCTAGCATGAAGACTGTTCCAAAGGAAGTATAATTCAACAAACAATATTAAAGACCTATATGAGCAAAATTTTCCGTTTATTCCAAAATGAAAAACTTCATTAATGCATCTCTACCAACCTTTTTACGCAAACTTTTATGGAGTTTATCCAATTTTCATGGTCATGTACGGTTGGTAACAGGATGAAAGTTCATAATTAAATGAAACTACGTGATGTAGTATTATTTCTACTTTTTTTAAGTTCGAAGAAAGAAAGTAGAAATAATACTATATCACGTAGTTTATTTAATTGTGAATAATACATTTCTACAAAATTAACGCCAAATGTATTCAACAAGGATGAAAGTTTTTAACCTGAAGAGTTAGCTTGTAAAGTGTTAATTTTCTAGGTTAACCCTTAATATCCATATTACTTAAAATGTTGCTACATAGAAAGATTTTTATTCTTATGAGGTTGGTGAATTAAAATATGGCAAATTAGACTAAATCAAAAGTCCGATGTAAATTTGTATAAAAATTAAAATATTTCATTGGGTAATTATGTAAAAGTAAAAAAATTATTTTTTTTATTAATTGGTGATCTACACAATTTAATTTTTTTCGTCATAGTCATTTATTTAATTAACGGATACTTTTAACGTGATAAGAAAATAATTAATAATTAAATACTAAATGTCACAAAATGATAGAATATCGTTTCACATTCAACAGAAAATTGATGGGATGTGTAGAAATTGAAAAAGGAGTAGTATGTTTTGTTGGTATTTGTGTGAGTAAATCAAAATAACATTATATAACTTATAACAGCCAGGGCAGGGGTAGCCAATTTAGTTTAGTAGATTTCCGCCCACAATATTAATTTAATTGATTAATATATGATAATTTAATTGTTTAATTGATTGGTTTTAAGAGAAAAATTTAACCTTCAAAAGAAAAGAAAAATTCCTAAAACGCTTTTGCTTAAGAGTGAAATATCACGCGGTGAACGGAAAATTACGTAATAAGCACAAATTTTAGCAAATTTATATAAGTTTAATTTTGACTATTTAATCACATGTATTATTTTATTTAAAGTATTAATAGAACCGTGAAAATGCCAATAGTATAGCCTGTTGCTAAGTAAATTAATAGTTAACTACAATAATGTAATTTTTTTGGAAATCTCTGTAGCATAACATAACAAGTTTGGTTTTTTAGAATTTGTTCTCTTCTCAGAGTACTTGTGACGTAACCGATTTTTATATTAATATTTTGTGTCACATACACTATTTTTATTTTTATTTCTTACTCAAATTCTTACTAATTAACAATATTTTAGTAGTTTCCTAATATATTTGATGAAATCTGGCTGAAAACCGTATTACATTAATATCATAACAGCGATAATATTGCACTGACTTTGTCTGATAAGTAACTAAAAGTTCATATTTCTGTTACTTATGTCGCTGTGAGTATTTTTGGTGACTTGTCTATTCCTTGCATAGTCCCTATAATGAATTCAATATGAAATTCGTAGTATGAAATAATTGAATTTACTACTTGATTATCAAAATTCGTAATTGATCAGAGCCCTAATACAGTAAGTATATTTGTATTTTTCAATAATAAAATGAAAATCACGAACATAATTCCTAATCAGGATCATTGCACGTAAAATAAATACAAGTTTAGCATAAATTCTGAATAAAAATCTCCAATCGTTTTGTAACTTCTTATAATAAGTGATAAATATTTTGTTTAAAATTGTCAAAGCTTAATCTGATATTGAGAAATTTATACTCCAAATTAAAAGAATATTTCGACGATGAATTAAAATGCCGAATTACTCAACAGTTATACACTAATTTAAATAAAATATAAATTTAATGTAGTGTCGATACGTAGGTATCTCCCAAACCATTCTATGTTTCTCTGTTTCAAGAAATCACCAAAAGATTTCTATGTTCATTTGTGAAAATTTCAAAATTTCACCGTGACAGTCCATAATGGTTAAATAATTGAATTCTTCATTAATAGGAATTAATGCGGAAGCAATATTTACATCTGCTCTTCCCATTGTACTCAATGATATGATAAACTCTAATTTTTAATGGAACTATGTAATATACTTGATTTTTACTTCTAATGATAATCGTCTTCTATCATTTCATAAAAATTTATTGTTACATTTCTTATTACTTGCCTAAATTTTTCGCCAATAAAAAGTAATCTGAAATTTATATTGCATATTGTCGTTAAAGGTTGCCAATATCTCTTATATGTGTTTTATAAAATATTGATGCAAATCTGGTCACCAATAAAAAATAATCCAAAATTTATTACATACAAATTACCCTTACAGATGGAAAAGCAACGTATCTTACAGTATTTATACCTTGGAATGCGATTCCAAATAAAAATAACCCAAAATAACTTCTACAGAGTAGTTTAAAAGAATAAAGTAAAATAGTTTTCAAAGCACGAATTTAAATGAATTCACAAATAATATACATTATTTTTACAATAAAATAGAAAAAAATAATTAATATTAGCAAATGTCAAGTCGCCATTTTTCGAACGGTTTAGTAGATATACAGAGTGTAGTAATCGAGAACATGTTGATTAGGCATATGCGTGATTTTGTGCGTATATATGTACATATATATATATATATATATATATATATATACGTACATACTTATGTTTGAATATATATAATTTTTAAGTAAGCATGAATATAAATCACTTGAGTTTATCATCAACTCTTATTACATACATTTATTTCGAATTATTGATCACAATTAATTTTCCATTATATAATAACTAACTCATCTCTAAAAAAATATTTTTTAGAAATGAGTATTTTTTTAGTAATTGTGCCATGCTGAGGCATCATAAGCTACAGTTAACTTTAACTTTGGCATGTTTTTTTCTGGTTAACCATATTATTTAACTGTATTTCATCTTATTATCTTGCGTTTTGTTCCTCCACAGAGAAAAAAAACGAATATAGAATCATTTACAACTTTTTGTCGAAATTTACCTAATAGATGTTTCACAATAGTAAGAAGATAATTAGTACAAGATTACTACAGAATTAAGGCTGATGTATTACATAATTAAGGCTTCTTAAACCACATGATTTATTTAATTGAAAGCATTCGGCCGCCGACGACATGGCGCACCTAAATAAATAATATATGTAAGTAGTAAAATGCCATGATTTTTCGCATCGAAAAATACCCATAAATATATTTTATTATCATGTATTTTGATAGTCTTCTTAATAATGTGAAATTTTAAATTTTAAAATTTTATGTAGCGGCAAGTACAATATATGATGTAACTAAAATTAATGACTCTCTTGGAGAAATGAAGAATTAAAAATCATATGATCACGTTATTTTACATTACATTTTATTACGCTACTTATGTAAAAACGCGTCTGAGTTAATACGAATCGAGAATAATAAAGTCAACTTTGTTGAAATTCGATAATTATTACTAGAAAAGGCATAAAATAAAGAATCAAATATAACTTTTATTTGCTAGATGAAGTTTCATTATATATGCGATATATGAAATGTTACCCTAATAATGAATAATTAATCTGTTTAATGTGTGAAATTATATAAAGTGGAAATTCATGAAAATAGAGAAGAAGATTGTGAAAATTAATGATTACGTAAGTACCGAGATGTATTATCCTCGTTAACTTTATCAAAATGAAAGTCGACTTGGATTTTATAAGTTTAAAGATAGCGTCAAAATATAGATCTAAAGCTTATATTAAGCTTATAGTCAATAGAATTAACAAGAAAATTGTTTACTGCCCCTCCTTTCAGTAACTCAAATTAATCTGCACACGAAGAATACGTTACGCGTCTAACATACATGATATGTACGTGAAATATTCTTTACTATTCATACAATAATCGAAGCGAACCAGTTCAACCCTCTTCCAATTCGTATAATCTTCGAAGCCATATTCCAATCGTTATCAGATTTATTTCCGATTTAAACGCGAAACGTGCAATATTGCTCCACCGTGTCTCTCAGGAAATGGGATAGCGATTTACACTGATAATGTTCACTTAATCACGATTTTCTGCTATATTACTTTTATGTGATCCGATTCAATGAAACTTCAGAGTGTGATTGGTCTACTAGGGTAGAGAAGAATTCATAATCCATTACTCGAGTACAAAGAATGTTTTTTGGTAGTGAGAATATCTGTCTAAATAACAGTAATAAAATATTGGTAATATATGGTGTAGCATCAGATAGAAATAGTGAAAAATTCAGAAAGTCACATCCTTGTAAAGAGATAACTGAAATTTGTTTAATATGTAGAGAACGTTAAATAGCCATTTTAAATATATTGTAATATTTTCAAACAATATGAGTTGATATAGTACCTCGGCTGTCGCTCAGCTATCATAATGAAATAATTGAGTTAAAATAGTAAACCCCGCACATGGAATTAAAGTTAAAGGAAACATATTTTTGAACAATTATTTGAATTTAGTCATTAAAATAAAAATATGTTGAGAAAAATTTATTTGGAAAGAAAATATAAATTGAAATATTTTTGGAGAGAAATTAGTATCGATATTTTGTATTATAAATGTTTCTTAACTATGAACAATTGCTTCCAATGAGATTCAAATCTGAAAAAATAAATAAATTTAAAATACAATGTTGAAAATTATTTTTTGTATAGTTTGGATTAATTCAATTAGGCCACTTGAATTTGTTTTAAAACCAATATTTCTTATATGGTCAATTTGATAAAATGTAAGTTATACGAATGAAAAGCTATGTGAAACTAATTGCTTCTATCTAAACCTATAATAAAATAAAAACGAGACGGTGCCGTAAAATTTAAGGAAATTAGGCAATTTTAAAAAAGTAGTAAAGTAAAGACCAATATCCGCAATATTTATGAGGCTCAATCTCTATGAAAAATCTTCACGATTTTCCTTATAGTGGTAGAACAATATATTCATTATTATATTCTATACGCGATATTTGTATGTAATATAAAACGTAATTTTGTAATTTTTTTGGTGGATGAGAGTATTTATTCCAATTTTAATAAATATTTTTTCATTTACCAATTCCTCTGTATTTATAGGAATGCATTTACAGTTAATTACTAGCACTTAACTGTAATGTTACCAATGTCTCTTTTAATCTGCAATTGCTTCTGGATTTTCAAAAAGAAAAAATTTGAAGATCTTAAAAGGGGTCTGCCCACCAACGGTATCTATTATTTTTAAATTGTACATTCATCAAAATAACTGTCGAAAACAGTTTTTTTTGCTGTCATTTAATCCCTATTATAAAAATGAAATTCCCGGGGTGAAATTAATAACCGCCAAACGGATAAATAAAGCCGCGTGTTAAATAAGTATCGCGATGGAAGACGGCTCCAGTATCGTGGAGATAAGTTTGAAAATGGTATTTATTTATTTTATTTATTTATCACCTATGGAAAAAACAGATACGAGTCATAGTGAAATACAAAATAAGAGTTTTTTGATAATAAGGTTAATTTATATCCTAACATTCCCACATGAAAGTAATATTCTACATACATATATCCTCAGTCTTTTCTAGATATTTCCATGATACATTAAATATTCAGAAATTTTATAAAATATCAATTTAAATTTTAATAAAGTAATATTGTTATCAATCAAGCAATAACTATTGAAATTATTGAAATCAGCCTTTCATTTAAAGTTCACTGTAACAGTTATCAATAATAGAATTAATAGTAATCACCATCCCACTGATAATAATATCGATTAAAAAAAAAAAAAGAATATCAGGTCGATTTGAATAAATAAAAATGTAGTGTCAATGCTTTCAAAAGACTAATGGTTGTATAGTATCCCTTTAACTGACTGTTTGTATTGAAGTACTGAGCTGGCAAATATATCTAGAGAATAAAATTTTCCGTCGCAATCATCACAAAGCCTGCGTAGTGGTACACGAGCACCAGCATTAGTGCGAGCGGTAGGTAGATGGAACAGTGCGATGCTACGGGTCGCTCTCCCTGGCACACGAAACTGCAACTGATTTACTATATCGGCGCAATCATGACAATAGCAAATATTATAAAGTACAATTGCTCCGAGTTCGATACGCCTCTCGTGGAGAGTACGGTATTTGAATGTATACAATGCATTATAATAGTCTATTTTGGGTGTATTGAAGCGATATTGCAATGTACGTATAAATCGTTTTTGCACTCGTTCGATCATATCAGAATATGTAAGATAGTAAGGATTCCAGACGGCAACAGCATATTCAAGTTGAGATCGCACAAGACTTGTGTAGAGGATGCGATACGTTCTCATTTGCTTAAAGGGTTTGGTAGTTCGTAAGACAAAGCCTAGCAAAGCATAAGCTCGCGATGTGATCTGCTTTACGTGAACATCAAAATGTAGCTTTTGATCAAACATTACACCAAGGTCACGTATGCAATTAACAGATTCCAAAGAATGACCACCTATGTCATAGGTATGAAAATGGATTGTCTTATTTTTAGAAAAGGTGATCGATTTACACTTACTGTGACTTAATTGTATCTTGTTTATTCTGCAATACGCATCTAGTCTTTTAAGATCTTCTTGTAACTTCGAATGATCAGAAGAATCTCTTATTTTGGAGAAAATCTTTAGATCGTCAGCATATAACAGGAACTTGCTGTGTTTAAAACAATTGCTGATGTCATTTATAAAGATGATAAACAAAAAGGGACCCAATATGGAACCTTGAGGTACCCCTGAAGTCACGGGAACATGAGGTGATATAAAACCATTAATTTTTACTGCTTGTTGCCTGTTGCTGAGATAGGAGACGAACCAACGAAGTAAATTGCCCTTTATACCGTTAAAAGAGAGTTTTTTCAGCAAGATGAGGTGATCAACCTTGTCGAAAGTTTTTTAAAATCTGTGTAGATGGAATCAACCTGTGTCCTGCAATCCATAGATTTAAAGAGATATTGCCTATACAATAACAGGTTGGTTAATGTTGACCGGTTCCGTACGAATCCATGCTGCTCCTCAATAATATGCTGATGCAATGGCGGATAAATCCTATTGTGAACCACTTTTTCAAATACCTTAGACACTGCTGACAAAATGGATATAGGCCGATAATTTTCGACAGATTGTTTACTCCCAGATTTATATACTGGTATTGTATGTGCATCTTTCCAGCACCCGGGAAACGTACCCTGCGCGATACACATGTTAAATATTATAGTGAGTGGAGCAGAAATCGTGTCGTGTGTGTTTTTAAGAAAAATAGGTTCAATGTTGTCTGGACCTGCTCCCTTATTGGGATTGATTTTCTTGAGGGCATTAGTTATTTCATCTCTTTGGAAGCGGATGGAGGTGATATTAATATCCATCTGAAGTGCTAAATTGTGATGAGAAGGTAGGTTTTGTTCGAAGGATTCACAAATATTATTTGGATCTAGAGGTGGGTTCCGTTCAAAGGTAGATTTGAAGAACTTCGAAAACATTTGGCATATCATTTGAATGTCATTCGATTCATAACCTTCGAAATTCATAGACGATGGGTATCCTTCTGACTTCTTTAGTGATGACACGTATGACCAGAAACCTTTTACGTTGTTATTAATAAGTTTCTCAGTATTGTGGACGTAGTCGCGAAAACAAGACCGGGATATTTTCTTAAATTGACTTCTTAATTTAGAGAAATTTAATTAATCGGAGAAGTTACCGTATAATTTCCATTTTACCCAGAATTTTTCTTTACGTTTACTTATCTGTATCAATTTAGGAGTGTACCAAGTTGGATGTTTCCTGGATTTTTGTGGTTTCTTTGTAACTAATTTATTGATAATATCAAAAATAATAACATACACAGCGCAGGTAGCTGAAAGCTGGTGGAACTCCTTTTCTCAGTTTATAGATTCTAGCGCTTTATTGATTGCAGTATAGTTGCGGAAATTGTATTTTGAGTTATCAGCCTTTTTCCTCGTTACCTCTGGACAGCAATCAATTGTGAGGAGGAAAGTAGGATGATGGCGGTCCTCACGAAGTAATGGTTCCGCAGAAGAGAGTTTACATTTACAATTACTCAGTGCGAGATCGAGAGTCCCGTTATTACAATTTTTAAGGTAATTAAGCTGTTGCAATTTCATGAACGAGGTGACGCCAGTAACAAGGGCAACTAAGGGGTCAGAGCTGTCATTTATGATGCCATAGGGACAATTTTCCATAAACTGATAATTTAGGGTTGGAATATTGTAATCACCAACAATTAATATGTGGTTACTTAAATTATCAGTATATAAATTTTGTAAATTGAAGAAATGTTTTTTATAGATATTTTGCGAAAATTTCGGTGGAATATAAACAGCACATAATATAAGGAAGAAATTCTTCATTCGCCAAGAAATAAATATTTCCTCCAAATCCTCGTTTTCCCATTGACGGCAACGCTTTGCAATAAGCTTTGTCATAACCGCAACAACAATTCCACCTCCATACAATTTAATGCTACTTGATAGATTTCGATCACGTCGAAACACCGTGTATCGGTCGTCTATGAAATCGGCGTCAAATATGTTTTGGTGGAGCCAAGTTTCGACAAGTACGATTACGTCGTAGTCATTTATTCGAATATTCATGCGCAGTTCATGCAGTCTTGGCTTTAATTCCACCACAATTTTGATAATAAACTGATAATTTTGCTAGTTCGTTCATATTTTACAAATGAATGGTTAGTTTAACTTAGAATAAATGAAATAAAATACAATGAAATACAATATAGTTGAAACCTATCCAGCAGACAATTACAATACAAACATAACACTAACAGATCGACAAAGAAACTATATAGGAGTTGGATACTATAACAATATTTAAATTTTCGACTTTGTTCGACTGTTTAATAATAATTCATATTATTTCCAATCGTGAATAACATAGGAAAGTGATTAATATCAACACTAGAGCTCAACTGATTACATTCTAAACATATTACACATAACACACAGGTAATTTTGAGAGTAAATATGCTGTTAAAGAATAGTCACATTTTCTGGATATCGTTTTCGCACTTGATTACGGAAGACTTATCCCCGGCACTTTTCCTGACATAAATTTTGCCATTTCGTACCCAAACATACTCGTAGCCTTTCTGTTTTTTCGCGGCACGTACTTTTGCGTGAAGTATTTTTTTGTGTAACGTAAGATGTTCATTTATATAAATTTTTTGTTCGGGCACTGAGAGCTGAAGAAAGCGCGTTGTGAGAGAGCGACGCACGCGTGCCGCCACTAGAATGTCGTCACGCAGGCGTCGCGTAGCCAGTTGTATAACGATGTTACGCGGGCGGTCCAAACTTCCGGTAGCAACGCGATGTGCACTTCGTACTTGCTCCAGAGGTATGGGTACGTTTAAGGCTACTGCTAAATTAGCCACTATATTTTGAATATTCTCACTTTTATTCTCAGGAACGTTTTGTATTTCTATGTTACATTGACGAGCTGTTTGTTCAATTTCTTCAACTTTCGATTTTAATAAGTCGAATTCTTTTCGCATCCAGTCACTGGAGGCGTTTAAACTGTCTATGGTTTTGTTATTGTCCGCTATTATTGCCTTTAGGCGATCTTGTTCGGCAGTATGGAATTCCAAAGACCTTTCGAATCCTTCCAGTGACGTGATTTTTGCTTTAATTGCATTTAGTTCGGTTTTAATTGAGCCAATCACTAACTCCTTTAAATAATTTTTAATTTTTTCTGTGAAGGTAGTCGCAAATTTTATCAATTTTTGTATCAATATGTGTTATATAACGTTCAAAATCAATCGGAAATATTTCTGAGCCGACAGATGATGACGACGAAGCTACTATTTTCGTGTCCTGCCGAATTTTACATGTTGGACATTTCCATTTACCTTTGTTCATCGGGAGCATTTTATTGATAGTTCAGGTTGTAAATATTGTTTTTGTTGTAAATATTAAATATTGTTGTAAATATTGCAAATGTCATGCAAAAGCGAACCTAATAAATATAACGTTGATGTTGAGTGTAGCGTACCTAATAATATTTATTTTTTAACTTCTAAATCAAATATTTATAAATAAAGTATATTATATTTACTTGTTTTTCTTTCACAATTAAATGAAACTACGTGATGTTGTATTATTTCTACTTTCTTTAATTTCTTTACCACGACCTAGGTTTCGTTGTATTATAACATCTTCAGGTGGGATATTAGCAATTATTATTAAATCTTTGCTAATATCCCACCTGAAGATGTTGTAATACAACGAAACCTAGGTTGTGGTAAAGAAATTAAAGAAAGTAGAAATAATACTACATCACGTAGTTTTATTTAATTGTGAATAATGAATTTCTACAAAATTAACGCCAAATATATTCAATATTGTTTTTCTTTCTCATATTTCTATAATTTAAATCTCTCACACTAAGTTTGACTATAGAGCAGAATTTTATCAATTGTTTGATATTTTATATACCGTATAATTATCACTTAACAATATAAACGTATTCGATATTATTGTTTATACTTAGACGATTTAATAATTACTCTACATGATATTTTAAATAATATTTAAGAAAATTGCGATTAACCGTCAATGACATCGGTCAAACATAAGGGGAATGTTGAACATTCCCATAGATCTTTGTTTCGTCATTCTGAAGATGGGCTGAAGTGTGTTATAAGATATTGTGTTCACTGGACATATTTTTAAATTTCAAGCCTCACGAAAATAGTTTTATAGCAAGTATTTCGCTTCCTACGCCTCATATCTCATTTTAGGTTTGGCAAAACTTGTAAAGTGTAATATTCTCTACAAATTTAATTGAATGCCTTTTTTAATATAACTGTTTCCGAGCTTTAGCGCAGCATGTATTGAACCCGCATCCAGTTGCAGCATATTTCTATATTAGACAGTTAGACTATGTGCCAATTATTAATATAATTTTTTATAAAAATAAAAACTTTTTATTGATAAAAATAATTATGAATAATATAAATCTTAAATAACTTTAATATGTAAGTTGCGTGATTTTGTAAATAAATTTTATAATTTTAAAAGCTTATAGTTTATACAATTTCATTTCATATATTTAAATATTTTTTGAATTTACAAGCAATTTTACATTTTACATAATGTTATCATAAAATTCTGAATAATTTTGTAGAGAGTACTATGTGTATGGACCCGCAATTTACGTAGTGGATTTTCTTAAGTTTAAAGTGTTAAGCCTCTGAAAACTTGTGAGGTATAGGAAGAGATAGTTTCAAAAAAAATAAGTTTCAGAACCTTTGATATCTTAAGTAGCGAACTCGATGTCTAATGAGACTTTTGAACTCGTCTTGAGAACGTCAAAACAAAGGTCGATGCCAATTTTTAATTTTCTACTTTTGAAAGCGGGTTTAATCCTGATTTGGCTATATTAGCTATTATTACTTGAAACAACGTAATATAAAAGCGAGATGAAAGCAAATTGAACATATTTCAAATAAGATAATTTTGAAGTAAAAAATATACGATCGAATCAAATATAGATTTGATCAAAATGTGATAATTAAGGGAGGACGAATATAAAAGGGGAAGTTTGGGAATGTGGTTTGGTCAAATTTTGCAGAATAACTGATATAAGAAGTACAAAATGTGAGTGAGGAAATAAAACATAGATGACCAAAGAAATTGTGGATAAGTCAGATTTAAAAGACTTAACTCAGGTTTTTATTTTTTGTTTATTTGTAATTTCAAATGTGATTTTAATATGTTCCAAATTTACTTGCCGGTAAAACCAATTAAATTCGTATACTTTCTCATGAACCTTATACTTTTGAAAACGTTGTTATAAAATAAATGCCAATATATTTAAAATTTGCATATTGATTGTATTAGTTTCAAAAAAGAATATATCAACTTTAGTACCTCAATGATCGACCAATATATTTTTACATATTGCATCGTCCTTAATGAATAGCCACGTGTCTTTGAATTGCTACTTCAATAAATGAAACCGTTATTAATTTCACTTCAACTAGTCAAGTAATCCGACCTAATTAATCTCACTCATATTAAAAAAAAATAATGTACATGTTAAGTGCATTAAACTTGAAATATCCGCTAGTCTCGTGTATTTAATTTTAAGTAATTTTACAAACGAAACAAAGAATGAAACGGTATAATATCGAATCCTACTTTTATAATACACTGTTTCTATGTTCTTTTATTTCTTATACAACAATTATATATAAAGGCTCCTTCAAAAGCAGTCTTACTTTGTAATTAAAGACTGTCTAACTTCATTGTGTAGATGGAGGAAACACCCTGTTTTGGGTATTTGGCAATTATTATATGGAATTAGTGGAGTATATATATATATATATATATATATATATATATATATATATATATATATATATATATATTACTCCACTAATTCCATCCATTACCCGAGGCATCAATTAATTCGTTTTAAAGCATCAGAAGTATTCAAAGTGGTAATCACCTGAGTCAGTCGTTATAAATTGCTGCGACTCTTGAATCTACAGTGAAAACATTAAAGTGCACCAACAGCGACTGTATTAGCATCACAGGTTTCAAATATTTCGTAGAATTCGCAATTGTTTTAAATAATACTTTAAGCAGCAACAAATGAAACTTCGTATAGTACATCCCTCCGAAGCAAAAAAACTCAGTTCCATATAATAATATTTAATAAAGGACGTTAAGTTAACTACCATCTGTAATGATTAATAACCACCTCCCGTAGTGATTAATAATTTCTTGTCGACTACCAGCCCCGCAAAATGTTTCCAGTTTTTGAAAATGTTGATATTTTTATGTAAATGAAGTTGTGAAATATTTAATATTATTTATGTGTTAAATGAGAGTTATGTTAGAGCATTACAAACTGTAATTTGTCTCCGGGTGGCTATTATATTGATACACTCTGATTCGATTTTTAAATGGCTTGCGATCCATCACAATAGATTAATTTAATAGAAGTTGTTTTTAATTTGTTATTTACTCCTATAAAATATTTATGATAGTAATATATAATATAATATAATATAATATAATATAATATAATATAATATAATATAATATAATATAATATAATATAATATAATATAATATAATATAATATAATATAATATAATATAATATAATATAATATAATATAATATAATATAATATAATATAATATAATATAATATAATATAATATAATATAATATAATATAATATAATATAATATAATATAATATAATATAATATAATATAATATAATATAATGTACACACATTTTGCATATTTTTCAATAAAATATTTAAGTTATTTTTTTAAATCACATTGCTTCTTGGCCAAAAATAATGTGATAACTAAACTGTTCACTTTATACTGATAGAAGCCCGTCAAGATAATTGATCGCTGCAAATTCAATATTCTATTGTTTAGAAATATATATTTCAATTCTATTTGATAGATATTTATATTATATTCTAATTTCATTTTCACAAAATGATAGTTTTAGAGAGACCCTCTCTTACTGTGACGAACGGAGAGAAACATATTTCATTCCAGTTCACAGAATTGTGCATTGTCTTTATAGTAAAATTTGTGAGGGTATAACCTCGATTTTTTTAATAATATTAGGCCGATCAAGCAGTTAAAGAAATGTCCTACTCCTGAGAAAACTTATAGTTCAAAGTCCAATAAAGTATTTTCGCATATTGTTTAAGCAGCAATGATAGCATTTTCCAGTTTGTGGATAGATTAGGTTAAACAATTAAATGTTAGTTCATTTCAGGCGTTACAAGACTTTTGAAGATTCGTTAACCATTCTTTGACTTTTTTAAATTACCGCAATTATTTTATTATTTTCTTTTCTGGCTTTTTTCCTTTACGCTAACGTGTCTTTCTTAACATAACTTTTTTACTGTTTCAATTTACTTTCCTTTATTACTTAATAAGAACTTTATTTAATTAATTAAATAATAGTGCAATGTGAAGATATTCATTAATATATAATACACTTTGTTTAATAGGGTAAAGATATTAGGAAAATAGATTTAATAATTTTCAAAGAACTTTTTACTCTAATATGGTAAATACTACATAGTTTGTAATTTCCTGTATTTGAATAGTTGATAAGTATAATTTTTGAAAATTTTATCGGTTTATATTAACATATAGCACTAAATGATTTTTTTTCAAATTGCATTTACTAAAAATACATATGAACAGAAATGTACAAAATATTTGTACAAAATTTGTTGCACGACGATAATTTTTACCAAATTTTCGAATAAGGCAGGAATGAAACTGAAAGTTAAAAAATATTTTTAAAAAATTTAATATTCTCATAATTTAGTTGATTAATGTATGTACCCCATAAACTTGTAATATTGAACAATTATATCATTAGTTGCTTACATTTTACTCATAAATTATTGATGTAACATGTTAAATTTATAACTTATTGATGAAACATTTTTGACATTTTTTGTTACTTGCTCAATAATCACTTTTATTTTTACATTCAGTTTGTTTCTATCAAGTATTTATTTTTTGTAAAATGATTGATATATGTATTTTATATCATGGTGATTTACTTAATAGTTTCTTATACGATGCACACATGTATTCAATAATATGTTATTCTTTTAATTTGCAAAATGTTTATAGTAAATATTGAGTAATTATAATTTAAATGATTACAATAATTAAGAGAAAATTATTACTTTATAAAATAATGACACCCAAAACCATTTTAATGAGTTGACCTTCAAACTTGAATAATAATGAGAGTGAAAATGTACTTTGTGATAAAAGACGTAATTAAGATATGGAGACTTTCAGATTTGAACGTATTTTTTAAGTGCAAGTACATTTGAAACTAGATCGACAGACACATGTTGGAACTGAATTCGATTATTCTGTTTAAACGCATTGAATCAGTATTTAATTTGGTATATAAAATAGAATTAATGAATTACAAAATAGTAATTAACAGGAAAATACATCTATGGTAAGCTTTCTCACAGATTTCACGGAAAAGCAGTGAAAATATTGTTTACTTCCAATCATTAATTGTTTAATGGTTTGACTGTACTCCACCAAAAGAGACTTTGATAATTATTTAAATACAAATATTTTAAGTTAGTTACATACAGATTACGCTGATATGCATTAGCAATTGGAATTTCAAAGGGCGTATAGCGCGGTTTAATGAGTCTCAATGTAAGTTACATTGCTATTAGGAGTTGCTAAGGATTGGGACGCCGTTTCATTCGAAGAATATTCCACAAAGTTTTAGAATCTACTTTACCTCTTTATTTTAAGTATAAATAATAAATGAATATAAGATGATATCAAAACATAAAACTCGAACACGATTTTTTTAAAACTTTTACCTTTATCTCGACGTTTATATTTATCAACTGTGAACCAAAACATTCTTATGTCTAACCACTTGCTCTAACATTACTGAATACAAAAAGAACCTATAAATAATCATTGTTCGCTAGTCAATTTCTAATGTTATACTTTAACGGTATATTATACAATATTAGTATTTTGTCGTATGACAAAAAATAAGTATTGTTCTTCCTTTCGATAGGATTACACATCATTTTGATTTGACATCTCTTTTGTATAATAAGGACAATGTTGTATTTATTAGAAGTGAAATCAGATTATTAACGAATAAACCACACGTAATTTATAGACTGATAATTTAAATATCGAAGTAGAAGATATTTTTACATTACAACTGAAAACAATTATTCTTACATTTAGTGCCTCTAAAGTGTTTTTATGATTTACTAACATTTTTTTCTTGGCTTACATGTTAGAATAGATATATTTTTGAAAAGAGGAATTGGGTCATAATTTTTTTACAATAAAAAATTTATGTATTTATAATTAAAAAAATATAGGTTTTTCTAAAATTATCACCACTTTGCAGGCTATATTAAATGAGCAGTAAGAAGTAAACTTATATTGGTTTTATCGCTTCACAGTATTTCATTTATTAATTATAAAAAACAATTAAAATATAAATATTATGCAGAAGAAAATTAAATTATTACATTTGCAACTTATAAACCTGGCATATTAAATTTTAAAAATTAGCTCATTCGGTGGCAAACAAAACATTTTCATTTCTCACCCTGAGTATAAAGAGCATGTGAGAAGTTCTACCAAATTATGAAAGGGTGAGAAGGTATATCAGATGGTAACTTAAATTATAATTAGTTTTAATAAAAACTTTAATTGTTTTGTATGTATGTAATCTGACAATGTGTAATCTGACATTTCGCAGGTTTAAAACTTATTTTACACAATATTTACATAAGTTAGTTTTAATTTTCGTGTTTGGTGAATAACCGTCAATACTTAAGACTTGAAAACAACAAATCAAAATCATGCCACATATCGAAATAAAAATATTGTCTTCTTGGTTTCATTATTACCTAACTTAATAATTTATTTTAGTCGCATACCATAAAGCGTTGTCTTGGTGAAGTCCTTAAACAATACATGGATGTATGTTGGATGTGGCACGTGTCATACTTTTTTAATTTCGAAATTAAGTCATTTTCGATAAAAGGAAGGAAGTTTTGTGCTTGCAATGTTGTTCAAACTAGAAAAATATCTAGTAACACATATTTATTACCACCCGCTTATGACCTCTATATTTTAAAAAAAAATCTAATATATAAATAAATTACATTTCTGTTATAATGAAGATATAACTATTAGAAATAATTTTTCCAGTTATTACTTTTCGGTTTTTTATACAAGTCTACTTTTTTATCCATTATTTATTTAAATTTATCTCTACTTAGCACATATTCCTCAAAGGAAAATTAAAGTTACCTTTTTTATTAACCCTATCATTTGTGCTTTTCACCAAATATCATTATTATTGGTAACAAAATATTTACAGTTTTAAACATGAGTATTGATTAAATAATTTATATCACTTATGAAATAATTCTCGATTATTCTTGAAATTATTGCCGATAATGAAGCCGAGACATTTAACAAATAGGAAAATAAGGATTAAGTGCGGGAACTTCAGATATTTTTGACATAAAATGACAAAACAATTTAATACTCAGAAAAAGACTTTATATGTTTAATTAGATAAGTATGGCGATAATATTTATAGACGAAAAAAGAATTGGATGGAAACAGCATTAGATTACTTTTCACCAATAATCGATTCAGAGTTTAGATTACTATTTATTTTTCTTAATTACTTTTGATTCTTTTCGGCAAGACGATTTAATTTAATTTTTGGAGTGCGAATAGCGTATTTTGTCTCCAATGAATGAATTAGAAAAGTAATATAATATGTTTAAATTTTTACAAAATTTACTCACCTTAGGTCATAAATTTTTCTATTTCTCTGAACAGAATATTTATGCGTGTAAGCGTGTATTATAGCGGCATCATAGCATGTAAGTATCGTCGTCGCCGTGGTGTGTTGGGTTGATTACAAGGCATACGGCCTTTGACGATGCGACGCACCGCGGCAACCCGGGTTCGATTCCCGGCCGTTCGTCGAACGGGGCTGGACTGGTGTTGTGGTTGGTTGTAAGAGATTGCTCTTGTAGCAATAAATCCGCCATGTGTATCAATTAGATACATTAAAGTAGATAATAAATAAGTATAATTTATCATAGTAATAAATTTGTATTTCTTTGAAAAAATTGTTTTATATTTTTCAATCACTTTTGATTTTTTATTAATGCTTACTTTAATAAAAATATTAAACCGGCACCCAAGGAGCTCTACTCAGTATTGCGCTCCGTTTATTTCTTATTTTCATTCCTTTTTAGTAAAACAATATAAAACCATTATTAGTTTCACTATGATTAACTATTATTAGCTGCATCTAAGTAAGTGGAATGTAACCAATGTTAAACTTGGAATATTGATGTATTCATAACCGCGTTTCATATAGATTGAACCACTAAAAAACTATATACAAGTGTGGATATTTTCCATAATACTTTTTAGGATTTTAGGAAAAAGTTTTGTTTCAGATATGTTGACAATTTTAAAATTCTTACTGACTTATAAAAATCATCACTATTATTTACTGTTTATAATATTTTAACTGTCTGTAATATTAATATTTTTAAGTGATTCAACAATTATGTATTTTTGATATTTTCCTCGAATGAACTTTTTACTTTTTCAATTAACAGACATGTGTTATAGCGTAACTACAAACTAAATCAGCGCGTAATACTGACATAGATGAATAAATAGAGGAAATGTATTAGTTTTAAAGCATGATATTATTCTTTGAACTCGCTGCTACAATAATATATTTATCATTTAACACAATAATAAACATACGTAATAAAAATTAGCGAATATTGAAACTTCCATCTTAAAAAGTACTAAAGCTATGCAAATAAAGTGGGCTGACAGATAGATACGTAAATCACAAAAAAAAGTCATATTGTAAATTGACTGACATTATTTGCAAAAAATAATGACTCTTTATCTATCAAATCTAGTCATATGAAATGATAATTTTGTTCCAGAATAAAGGTACATACAAAAAACCATTGATCGCAGCACTTAACTCACCTTGTCGATTTATGTCAACATCCCCACTACATATAAAAATGTGAATAAACTTGAATATTATCTTAAATTTGAAACATTTTGGACAGCTACCGCATTCAAAAATGCATAATATTTTAACAGTACACAAACTCTTTGTAAACATATCAGCAGGCATCTAAACTGTTGGCAAATATCGAATTTTTACAATTTTTGTTTGTTACACAATATCTGCCAAAATATATCTAATATCAATATGTTTTGTTCTTTTGAAAAAATTGTATTTGAAGTCAGTTTTTGCCCATTCCGTTAATCATCGAAAAGATCAATAGTGTACATTTTCTTTGTAATGTCCTACTGTAAATCTCTCAATAAAGAGCTTCTTCAAAACCTTGTATAAACAACAATTTTACAGTAACAGTTTTCTGTTTTTTTCTTGGTTACCGAGAAATTACACAGCCCGATAGAGTAAAATAAAGTCCAGTGAATGATCTCCTATCAACAATATTACCACCCAAATTGGTACAACAAACCAAAAGTATAATTTAAATCATAATGTTTAGTAAACTATAGATATATTAGTATCCTTTTTATCTGACACTGTTGTTTGGAATAACGACTATTAAAATGACTTAAAAATCCAACTGCGTATGTAGTGTCAGGCCTGGTCAGCATTGCTAAATTCATAAGGCAACCTATTATTTGCTGAGAAAAAATTTACCTACATAATTCTCGTCATTAGACGCATACAATTTATAAGTAGTCTCCATTGGAGTCTAAACAATTTTATACTGATTCATATTAAATTTATGCAATAATTAATTGATAAGTATAATCCTTCTTACTTAAAATTAATTTTGCCTAAATCTTTGAATTTAACGTGAATATCTAAGACATCTTTAAAATTATTAGTTTCTTTACCATCATTTGAAAAAATATAGAAAATAAATATATCATAAAATATATTATTTACATAGTGTGTGACAATAATTTTCAACTAATTTCAAACTTTTGTGTACACACATGGTTCTATATTTGATCTAATGTAACCCATTTTAAAAAAAAACATTCATATACTTCTTGTACCATGTTCTTGAGGAATAATTAACGCAAAAAGCATTGCCTTTTCTAATTTAAGCATTTGATTCTTTCGTGTAATATTTGAAAAACCATAATATATCTTCATTTAAATAGTATCCTTAATATTTACTTCAAGAAAGCGGTTGTCACATCAAGATGCGTTACATCAAGACATATTTTAACTGACAACGCAATTAAAAACCTTTTAATTGCGTTGTCAGTTAAACTATGTATGTGAAAGTGTCTCAACTACGAGAGGAAGTGTCTAAAATTTTTTTACTTTTGACTTGCAAAAAACTTTTAGCCACTGAACACGCATGTAAACGGATTTTCGCTATCATATTTTTTACGTGGCATTCATTAGCACCGCATAATCAAGACTACACCAAGACTATTAAAGAATCTAAATGTATTTAACGATTCTGAAAATTTCTGAGTTAAAAAGTTCTTTGTTTCTCCTCAGCCAAACTCACAGAATAAGGACAAAATGTTTTTGTATGACATGAATAGAGAGAAACGAGATTGTTTTATAAATTAGTTGATCCATTTAGGATAAAAATATTAATTTCTATATGTTTTAACCTAGCGTCAAAAAAATTCGAGAATCATATCATATTCTAACCACCATAGTTTGGACTAAAATTTTGATTTCGTTTCAAAAATAAATTCACCAATTTTTTTTCAGGATCTATTTCAAAAACTTTCTTTTATTACCAACTCCTTGTTTGAGAAATTTGACATTGTTACCCGTGATCCTATAAATTAATACTCAAAAATGGACCCATAGTGCTATAAGCATAGTGCATAGTGCACAATGGACCCATAGTGCTATAAGACAAAAGTCATATTTTTTGTGACTAATTAAAAAGTAAAAGTTAGTAGAGAATGTAATAAAATTTGAGCAGTTTTCATTGCAAAAAGTAACAACATGACGCAATTATATCTCCTTTTTGATTATTACTTTATGTGTCGGCCAAACTAACCGAGGTATTGCTTACTCTGTTACTTACGATTAAGTTACACTTGGTTCAAAATTTAGTTTCTTTAATTTTCCATTTTTTTCCAGGATTTTGAAGTGCATAACTATCTAGATTAGTATTATTAAATAAACTGAGAATTAAATAAACTGTTATTTAATAAAAGATCTTGGCAAGATTAACGGATTAATGGAATGTTTAAGGTATTCATATTTATACTATGAACTGAAAACCGTCGCGTTTTTCCGGGGGCGAATTAATCGTCGAATTAACCCTTTTGAATCTGAAGTTGCGGGAAAACTTAGTTTCTAAAGGATAAGTATTTACGGGATGTGCAGAGAAATGATATTACACAACGATGGATCTTCCAACTTAAATCTAGTTGACTTTTCTATATGCGCGAAGCTCAAGTTGCTTGAAATTAAGTTTTTAAAGGATGAGTATTTACAGACGTGCGGAGAAATGATATTACACAACGATGGTGAATTCTATCACCGGGATCTTACAACTTAAATCTTATTTTTTCTATATATGTGTACTCAAAAAAAACATGTCGTTTGGAAAAATTAAAAAAATCTGGGGGTAACGGAGGAAAGAAAAGTTTACCGAAGTAAGTCGTTTAAAAGAGCATTTTTTCGGTGATGCCATATTGGCATCAAACGAAACGATCATAATTTTGAAAAATTTAAGTAATTTTATAAAAGAAACATATTTCTGACAATTTTCTGTTTCATTTTAATCGTTTCTTCAACTACACATAAACATTATAATTTTTAGCTTACTCTATTTTGGATTTATGCTTAGGAATATTCCATAATGATTATAATGTCATATTTATCAATCAAAAAGTTGACTAATGAAAATAGTTTTTGTTAATAGTTTCTGGAAAAAGTAAGTAAATTTTATTTAAATAGCGCCTGAAATTAAGTTCAATTTCTGATGTTTACAATAAACTTGTATTTATATAAATTTTTTGACGCCATGTTCAGAGGTTTGTAAGTGAATATTTATATTTCAAATAGAAGAGTTAGTCAACTAGTTGATTAACAAAATTAAATTTCTACCATAATTATTCACGTCAGACAAAGAAACATTTTATCTTCAATCTATGAGCTTGATAAAAATGAAACAAACAAATTTATGCTAAATGAGTATTAAAAATAGCTGAACATATGTAGAGATGTTTCGGATATACCTTGATATTTCCTGTCTTTGTGCTTCCGCTTGCAACCGTACGCGCGTGCGCGTGTGCGCGTGTTTGCGTGTTTACCTGTAAAAGAAAAAAAATATTTTTAGTAAGGAAACTCCTTCAAAAAAAATTTAAATCAACAAAACAATATCAAAGGCGCTTATGAGGTACGATCAAATTATACCTTTTACCAAGGCGTAAAACTTCATAATCGTGTCTCAGCTTGCAAAGTGTTAATATTCTATATTAATGCATAATATACGTGTTATTTATAATGTAGTATGTAATAATATTTTATTGTTATACAGTTGGTATGTTAGAATATTGAAAGTTTAGACAAAATGAAAAGTTTGATGAAAATTACATATAACTAGTATAATAATATACCGCTTTTGGTCTTTTAGAAAATGTTCGCTTGTAACATAATTTCTTTCTACATTACTATTTTATGCCACGTGACTAAAATTTACGTGTATCAAATTCTGTATTACGTTCAGTAAATATTGGTTTACTCTTTCAGAGTAAATACAAATCCTAATTATTAAAATTTAAATATTCGTTATTCGTTTTGTAAGTTTCATGTGGCTACAAATTTTTATTTCTATAATGAGATAAATTCTATCACATAATATAATAATTTTAAGTAATTTCCCTGTTTCAGATGTATATTTTAGTATGTTGTTGAAAACTAGTTGAGAACAGATATTGCACTATTGACAAATAAGTTAACAAAAGTTCATAATCCTATCATTTACATTGCTGTGAAGGTTTTCTCGAGAACACTGTTTCTTGGGAAATAAGATTTTAAAGTGGAAACTTTGTTGATAAAAGGTATCGTATTTTAATTAAAGGATTTAATTTATTTAGCCTAATATTGAGAAATGTACACCTTATATTAAAAGAATGTCTCAACACAGTAATAAAATATCAAATAACTTCACATTGATATACTAATTATAAAAAAATTTAATTTTAACGTAATTTTGATATGTAGGTCCCCCCTCCCTAATAATTAAATTATCTGTTTTTTAAGGAAACCCTGTTTAAACTGTAAACTCTGCGTATAATTTATAGAAATCTCAAAGGTCCAGCAAATCAGACAAAAAATGGTTTAAATATTTCTGAGATCACCAGTAGTAATAGTGCTATTTAATACAGATATAAGATTTATATTTGGTATACTCATTATACACAAGGACATGAAAAAGATTAATGTTTACAATAACAATATTGCATATGCCTTTTTTGTCTTTTAGGATAATCGCGAGTATCACACTCTCACGTTATCATCCCTTTGCTCTTGTCAGTAGTCAGCCTAGTCAGTCTTGTTCGTAGTTTTGTTTAACTCATTTTAATATCTTTTCAGAAAAATATTCATTCATTCCATCATTCGTTAATAATAATTCGAAGTTTATAATACCATATTATCGACATAAATAGTCTACGTTGATCTTATACCGCATACTTTATGTGGTTTCACGAACTTGAATATTTTGTAACTACCACAGTATATATATATATGTATATATACATATACATATATGTATATATATAAATATATATATGTATATATACATACATATATGTGTGTGTATATATATATATATATATATATATATATATATATATATATATATGTGTGTAATGAAAGAGAAGTTCTAAAGAATAAAATACTATTGTTTTGAAGGCATTGAGTAAAGTGAATTCTCTATCACTGTGCATTGTTTAGTATGTTGTACAACGAAATTATCAAAATTTATTAAGATTAGCGTTGATTTCATTTTTCTTTCCTGAATTAATAACTTTCTCATATGCCTAGTAATTAAAAGATATAGAGCAAAATGTTGAAAATTTAATGTTATAATTACAAAATATTACTATCTTTAACCAGGTAAATCAAATTTAACAAAAATTGCTACTTTTGATTTTTAGTATTTATATGTTGGAAAACCATAAAGACTATACTTTTAATATTATTTTCATTAACTATACTTTTATTATACATATTTTGACAGTATTATAATTTTCATTCTTGTCTCTTGTGAGAATTGTGCCATTATGACATTTTTGTAATGAGGAATCTAAAATTTCTTACTTTCCGTTTTTGGCTAAAAATAAATTGTATCAAAATTTGATGTAGTAACAGATTATTAAAGATTTTTTTACCTACTCATTTTCACAGATATTAGTTGAGAATTTTAAATGTCGCATCATATTTGGCAATATATTAAAGATATTGTCGATATGATATATTTTTTTGTGTGTGCTACGTATTTGGATTAAGAGAATTATAAACAATAATATTACATCGCCGTTTCGTATCTAAAATTATACGAAAGGTAAAATCATTACTATAAGTTAATTTTTTTATCACGAAGATTATTACAATGCAGTCAAAAATAACAAATATATCTTTATGCAACGATAAGTGCAATACAATATGTTATGAATTAATAACGCTGTTATTAAAAAAAAATAAGAATTATTTGATCACATTGCATTAAATTTTACCTGATTACCTCACTTACTGCTAATAAAAGTAAGAATAATAAATTCAGCTCCGTTTAAATTAGATACTCGAAAAGGTTATGTAATACCGTAAAATAAGGGATAAATTACGAATTTTATTTGGTAGATATAGTTTAATTATCTAAATTGTATAGGAGGTATAACTCTATAAAAAAAAATATAATTATTCCGTGTAGTATATCAAAGGAAATTCATCAAAATAGAAAAAAAACCTTTATGAGAACGAATAATGTTGTTTTGTGGAGAGTTGTATTATGATTGTTCACCGTATCATAATGAAAGCGGACTTAATTCTGTTAGATATAAAACAATGCCAGTAACTATCTTTTAAAGCAAATTTTCAAGAACTTAATTTAAAAATTGTGCGGAATCCCCCATTTGAGAATTTCAGACAGAATATGCTGTAAGTGAAATATAAATGATAGGTATATGAAATATTTTTCACTATTCATACAATAAGGTAAGTGAACCTGCAAAGTCAAGTCCTCTTTCATTTCGAATTATCTGTGAAACCCCATTGTAATCCGTTATCAGCTTTATTTTTAAATTTAAATTCAAAACGTGGGATATTGCTCCACAATCTCTTCCATGAATTGATGCAATGATTTGAAAATATCATATTCCATTAGTCAAGATTTACTACTATATTAGTTTTATATAATCCGATTCAGTAAAAATTCAGAGATCGATCGGTAATATATATATATATATATATATATATATATATATATATATATATATATATATATATCCTAGTCGAAAAGAACTCGTAATTTATTAGTCGAGAAAAAATAAACTCTTTTTCTAAGGAAAAATTCTGTTATAATAATAGCGGTGGAGTGTTGATATTAGATGCAGCAGCATTTCAAAAATAACCAGTGAAAAAATGAGTAGTCACCTTTTGAAAAGAGAAAATTGAAATTTGCATAATACACAATGAATACTGGTTTATCACTACAAATAAATCCTAATATTTTGAAACCATATTATTTGATATATCGTCTCGGCCAGGTATCCTATAGTAATGGAATAATTGAGTTAAAATAGCGAGTTTTCTCCGCACACGGAATGAGGGTTGACAAGTTTTAGTTAGAAAGGAGAAATGTTTTGGAAAGAAGAAAAACTACTTAAATAATAAAATGTCGGAGAAGAAAATTTGGAATGAGAAAATCAATTAAAGTACATTTAGAACAAACATTGGTATTTCCATATTGCATTATAAATGTTTATTTATTATAAAATTTTCATAAATATATGCACACATCATTAAAGTCATGAATATAATTCGATGTACATGAAGGGTTCTTTTTATATCTGATGTGAAATAATTACATTTGTCAGTTGTATTTGTAACAAGAGAATAACCAGTTCTAGTATATACCCTATTTGATAAAACATACATAATATAAATATATAGCTTTTTCAAAACAGTTAGTCCTATCAATATGTAAATTGTAATAAAATTGTGATACAACACGACATGTGTTATGAAATTTGGCAATTTTGTACAATTTCACATGTAGTATTATTTTTACTTTATTCAAATTCTTAACCACTACCTAGGTTTCGTTGTAGGATAACATCTTCAGGTGGGCAATTTGCGAAGATTCAAACCTAGGTCGTGGTTAAGAATTTAAATAAAGTAGAAATAATACTACATCACGTAATTTTGCTCAGTCGTGAATTTTTGCAATTGTTTTGTAGCGTGTTATTGCACAAAACGGATACGACTTGCTTAATGACAATCTAAGGAAAAGCACAAACAAGAATATCGAAAAGAGATAAACCTCCAAAAAGTAACGTTTGCGATATTTTTGGAGGATTGTTTTTTACGACATTCTTGCTTGTGTTTTTATTTATATTTTCTATGCTATTCTAGCATGCTTAGTGATGTGTGTTATTGTTTAACTCACATAGCACAATTTTTTAATATAAATATAAGGTCTAATGGGTAATCACTAAATAAATTTATTATTTAATTATTGTAATTTAAAAGAAAAGTTAAAAATTAAAAATTAGTGTACACAAATTAAGGCGGGGATGAATTTTTAATATAGATAAA
The DNA here is from genome assembly GCA_039881145.1 of Druceiella hillmani. NCBI lineage: Eukaryota > Metazoa > Arthropoda > Insecta > Lepidoptera > Hepialidae > Druceiella > Druceiella hillmani. The sequence continues at coordinate 3,509,611 of JAYKKI010000130.1, forward strand.
AATACGTCCGTTCCTTCTAAATACGGACTTAATTTTAGAATATAAAATCACTAAGACACGAAGTAGAAGAATCTATTTTAGACGTAAGATATATCAATAGTTAGGTACATATCAGCTCAGAAAATAAATAAATGCCGGGTTAATATTTATTTTGTTAACTTTCAAACATTTAAATATTTACTTGGGTTAAAGTACATTTGATACATTAGTAATGATAAAAGTTCTAAAGCATACTTGTAAAAGTAATTAATATGCTGGGCTTATTGTCAATGTATAAAACAAATATGTGAAATTATGAGTACATACTAGTATATTTGAAAAAAAACGAAACTTATATCAAAATAAAGATAATATATAAATGAAACAAAAATAGAGCCTAAAAGTATGCTGTGCCTTTGTTTTTTATTAATAATACTCACAATTCTGAGAAACCTACAATTAAAGAAATATTTGCGGAAACAATAGAGATATTTGAACAGGAGCACGTTGAATTTATGGATGATTACAGAAATTTCTGAAAGTTCTGATTAAAGGCATTGACAAAATTGTTGCTGGTAATAGAAAGTAGCCCAAGCCGAAATTAGCAAGAAAAAACCCTGGAAATTTTAGAGCACAAACAAAGAAATATATGGTAGGAACTACAATGAACAAAAATTATCAACTGAAAACTTAACCAAAAAATTAAAATTATGGCAAGATACATTTATGGAGGGAGATATTCTTGCGCTTGATAATTTTTTTAAATAATTAATACAATTGTTAAAACAGAAAAGGTTATGAACTATTGAAATTAACTAATGTAGAAGAGAGATAAAAATGTACTGAATATATTTACAATAAGATTGTTGTAAAATAAAAGTTATATGGCAGATAATGGATGAAAATGTAATACTTAAGAGAGAATTAATATAAAGAGAATAAATATAAAGTAAGAAATATCGAGAGGGTTTGATCCAATTTAACCGGAACAAAAGTGATAAAACTATAAGAGAGCAGAAAAAGAAAACATGAGAAATTATCCAAAAAATCATGACTCCATCAGATTGAGAAAGTCCAAAAATGTGTAATATAAGGAGCCCTAAAAATAGAAGAATGTTTTATTTATTTGTAAATAAAACTTAAAAAAGCGGTAAAAGTATGTTTTCCAGAAGAAGGCAAACGATGACGGAAAATTGTACTTGAATGTTTCTTTTAGGTTTTTAATTTTTATATTTGGTCTTATATATAGTTTTAATAGTCATCTTAATTTGATCCTAATTTATTTTGGGGCCAAATTAATTAAATTCGTATGCTTTCAAATAAACTTTACGTTTGTAAAAATGTCATTGTAAAATAACTGCTAATACATTTAAAATTTATATATTTTATATATGATGCTTAAGATTAAGCGCTTCTTTAATTTTTTTTTCACATTTTGCGGCGCCCATAACAGATATCAATCTATTTTTGTAATACTATACCGTTAGATTAAACCGTTGATAATTTTATTTTGATCTCATTATGATAGTTAGATCCAACGGACATATTATATCTATTAAACTGTAAATATCCAGTAATTTTGTGCACTATGCAATATTTGATGTTTAACGCGAACAAACACTTTCAAAAAATACGTTTAACTTTACGTTTATAAAGTAATACCATGTTATTCGTTTTTACTTTAAGATTACTTTGATTTACATTCTGTCTACTTCATGTTTCCGCAACCTTTTATTATTTAAATAACAAACTTCACAGGCTCCTTCAAAAGCAGTGTTATTTTGTAATTAAAGTCTGACAACCTTCATTGTGTAGATGGAGGCAACACCGTGTTTTAGCTCAATTATTTCATTACCCTAACACACAGAGTCGAGGCATTAATTAACCCAGTTAAAAGCATTAGAAGTGTTCAAAGCGGTAATCAACTGTTTCCAGTCATTAGTAATTGCAACAAGTTTTGAATCTTAAATCTTAAATCAATAAAACTTAAATCTTTTCTTACAATTAAATTAAAATTCACCGACGGTGATTGTATTAGCATCAGAGCGTTCAAATGTTTCGTGGAATTTATAATTAGTAAATACAGTACATTTCGAAGTAACAAGTGAAACTTTATATAATACATACCTCTAAATTTCGGTTCCTTTCATTGGTATCGGATCAAGGAGGCCAAATAGATATACTAATATCGATTTGACTATCTTTTTCAGTGATTATAATTTTTTGTTGATTATGACTCCCGCAAAAGTGTTTTATTTTAGGAAAGAATGATTTTAAAATAAATATAAATTATTACAGAGCATTTAAAAAAAATTGTATTTTTAATAAGAAAATTGTATTTATTCAATCATTTTCCTTTTGTTGCAAAATTAAATTTTGCTATATATTAAATATTTTAATTTCATCGGAGAAATTGCACATGTAGCAATAAGTTCGCCTAATGTATATGTCAAAATCTGCAATAAATAAGTAAGTACACATTATAATAAAATATGATTAGGTTGACGAAAATGTAAATGAGATTATTCGTTGAGCGATTAGAAGTCGTGCGAAAGTAATATGTATATAAAGTTTTTGTACTTTTGCTTCTGTGTGAATTTACTACTCAATTTGGCTACTTATCTTACTTATGTTGTTGATGTTTTCTTGAAGGTTCACTATTTTCTTTAAGTTTTTTGTATTGAGATTTTTTAAAAGTTTCATAGTTTTTATATTATCTAGTATACATTGTTTTTGGAATGAAGTTTCTTATGGTACGTCAAACGCTAGGAAAATGCGAGTTCGCCTGAAAAAAGTTTAAGATTTCAACTGCTAATTTTGTTACAGTGCAAAGTGTATTATTTCGATCGACGCTTTTCTGCAGTATAAGCATTTGTGTGTTCACAAGCATATGCCAATCACCTACCAGACCGTTTCCAATTCGGTATGTATTTATTTGCATTATAAATTCTAAATCGTTACTGTATAATTTATTAAATATTCATAATTAATAGATAAGAATAAATTTTCGGCATATTCATTTATTTTCATTATTAAATAAACTTTATTTAGAGCATTTTAGTAAATTTAATTATTCATGATATTCATTTAAATGAAAAAAAAATGAAATTTTTATTTTTGAAGTATTAAAAATAAAATAATTTAATAAATATATAGCGAAAGGAACTTCGTTGCAATCGAGTCTCTCACAACACCTCACGTTTATTTTTCTTATTTGCTGAATTTTTATATTCCTACCCTCCGCACTCCCTCCCCCCCAATTAAGCTATCTACTTGCATATATAAGGCTCCATTTTAGTAGACGGAAATAATAGCCAGCACGTAGTAAACAATGGCTGCAGCTCGCGCATCGCAACTCCTCTGGTCGAATAGTGGAACTATCAGCCTACTTTTCTGCTCTTCGGCGGCGAAATGGGAACTATCAAACCAAGGTGTTGCGATATATCTAACAAACCAAGGTGTTGCGATGCCTGTAGCCCGCGCATCACAACACCTTGGTTTGTTAGAGGGACGGAACCATCATCCAGCTCGGTGTGCGGTGAGTTCCTTCCCTGCATCCTAAGACGGTCGACGGCGACGGGGAAACGCCCTAGCGGTTGGAGGCTTTTTGTTCGTGCAGCAGTACGGGGCGCAGGACTTCCGTATTATGCACGGCCTCGCTCGGCGATCATCCGTATTTTCCGCGATGCGCTTTTTCAAATTGTGTGTATTGCTTTATCTAATTCGTATCTTATTTTTGGCGTGAGCTTATTGAAATCACAAAAAAATCATTCAATATTCGCTACCTGACCTTTTACTATTTTACATCAGCATTCTACACCTCACAAAATGGTTAAAGTAAAAATGTTAACAGTTCTCTGTGCACCCTATCTAATTGCATAGAGTAAGCCAAAATTTATTCAAAAAACAATTTTGAAGTTTTTTAAAAACTTTAGACAAACTTGAAGCGAATACAAAGGAGACTACTTGACTCGCTTTTGTACTCAGTACAAGTTTATGTAAAGTTTCGAAAAATTTTCACAATTGTTTTTCGAATAAGTTTTAGCCTGCTGTATTTAATTAGATTGAGTGTCCATAGAACCTATACAATTTTATTTTACATGTTCATACGTGTTCAGACAAAAAAATGTCGACAAAATTAGAATTAACTTTTTTGTGTAATTACCAATAAACAAAAATTTAGCTATTCCCGCATACATACTGGAGGATTTAAAAGTAAAAATAATAAATTGAAAGGTTTTTGTAGCACAACACATTAATAAGGTATTCTAATGATTGGAAATCGTTTTTCTGATTTACCATATGAATTGCCACATCTATGAATAAGTAAAATAAATGAATGAAAAAATATTAAAGGAATTAAAATAATTATTGAGTTACTGTCAATAATTACGTAATTAGGATATGTAATTTTTAAAGAAATAAACATTATAATTATTAGGTAAACCATATATTTTAAAAACAAAATACAGTACCCAATAAAGCATTTGAGCAAGTAGAAATTTAATGTTGTGAATAAGGAAAGCATTACGTGCAATGGAAGTAAAAAATCATTTTCGATCATCTCTATTAAATATAATTTTTGTAATATAACAAAATTTATCACATTGTTTTATTACCATCAAAGACTCTGAAAAACAAACCTATTTATGCTTTTCAGACCTCACGCCGAATATACAGTAATATCAAACACATCTTATTTAATTTAACAAAATTCACTGAAATAAGATTCAATAAATTTTAAAGAGTTCCAAAATAGGAAAAGTATTTTAAATTTCAGACATATTTTTTCCTCGATCTATGAACAAGACTATGACTTAATTATCCTCGCACAATAAACCGACATCAGTGCTGATGTAGATGAATCGTTTCGAAGCCACAATTTTAGAGGGATGACCTGGTGGAAGAAGAAAAAAAAGCACATTATCATTCCAATTCTCAGCGATAGAGATATTTGTCACATTGCCTCTAGTTCGGATCAAATAGTTCAACAAATACCCTATTCCTGTAAAAATTTATAATGCAAAATCAAAAAGTATTTTGGTACATGAGTCAAGATACTATAATGGCGTTTTCCAGTCTATAGCTAGAACAGATTATTTAGTTTAAGATTGATTTCTTTAATAGCTTATGAATTTTTTTTAATTTCGATAGTCATTGTTTTTACTTTTTTATTTCCCGCAATCGCAATACGGTTTTCTTTATATTTTTTACTTAATATTTATTAGTTTGCCTTACTTCCGATAAGCACTTATTTAACCATTTAAAGAACGGAGTGTCTAATGTGAATTCAAGGTAATATTAAAATTTTCAAAATATTTAGTAAATCCCCAAGAATTGTTTATTCAAATACGATCCTATCGTATGTTTAAAAAATGGTACGAAATGTTTAAAAAAATGGTAGGATCATAACTTTAAAAAAGTATTATGAAGTGTTGAATTGTGTACTTAAATAGTTGAAGAACTATTTTTTATTAAAATTATATTGGTTTTATATTTAGATGTAAATATGTTTTTTAAAATTGAATGTACCAAAAATTTACATGAGCCAAAATCTTTTTATTAAAATACTATTTATTATTACTGTACGAGAAATGTTAATTAATTTATAGTACGAGAAATGTTAACGAATTTCTTCAAATAAGGCGAAAATAAAATTTTCATTTGAGGTTAAAAAAAACATAAGACTTTTTGTAATATCTTACTGAAACTCTTACGAATATTTTAAATGATTTAGTTAAAATGTTCATTGTTTCCTTTTACTCAGTTTAAAATATTCGAATTTTTTTTAAATTTAAATACGAGGGAAACGTGTAGTGGTAAATAATTATAATATTACATGTCTGTTTATTCCTTACTTGTTTAATAATCAACTTTACACGTACGAACTATATATGAAAGAATATGTATTTTTTCTTTCTTTTTTTTTTTAAATATGCAACATAATGCATGTCATAGTTTCTTATGAGATACTCATTCTTTTTTATTAATTCGTTTATGTTTTATTTTCTTTAATGTTCATCTAATTGTTTTTTGGAAAATCTGCGATTACTACTAAAAAAAAAAGCGTTTTCTTTGTCCAATGAGAATTTTTTTCATACTACTGGGATAAAAAGCGTTATTAAACCATAGTTGCTCCTCGCATTAAACAATTTTTTGCATGAAAGTATCTATTACTTCTAGACTAACAGACGAATATTGAATCTTACTTCGGTCATTCAAACATATGGATTCAGTATTAAAATTACTGAATACCATATAAATATTGAATGACAGAATTCTAGTTAACAGGAAATACATAGAAGTTGAGCTCTTTCGAAGAATTCATGAGAGAGCAAAAAAAATATTGCGCTTTTCCAATGGCTTAACGCCATGACTTAACCTAATCCCTAACCCTACTCCATTGAAAACAATCAACATGTATTCTTTTAGTTCACTAATTGAAATAAAAACAGTAATTATAGTATTAAAATAAAATATACTCCTAATCACATTGTAATGTTTACTTATGTTACATGACTTGAAATTAATGATGTGAAACATAATTACATTTTATTTGCCATCTTTGAATCTTGGAAAGCAATGTTTGGCTACATCATAGGATAGAACAAATTTCTCGCGTTTTGCATATATTTTACGTTGCTTATTTTTTTGGCCGAAATTGAATTTAAGAAGCAAGAACCCATCGCGAATAATCAATAATGTTTGTTTTTGTCTAGACAAAACTCAGTTTATATCTGAAGAGAAACTCAAACAACGTGCTCTGCATATACTCTACTAGAGATATATCAGAAGATTCCATAATATTCTAGAAGTTGCAATTGAAAAACTTGTTGTTTCACATCAGCTAAATTTTTATTCTTTGTATTTGATAAATAAACTTCGATACCGGAGACTCGAAAACTATCAGTTCAATCCTACATCTGTCACGGAAATTTATTCTGAATATGCCAGTGCTACACCATTTTTGTTAATTATAATACCATGATGATATCTTTCGGTTTTGTGATATCAAATTTTATTTTTTATTTTTCATTTTGTTACACTGTTTACGTTTGTTTATTTAATTGGTACTCGCATATTCGTACCTGTCCATTGACTAGTCTTGGTGATTTTTTTCTGTCTAATAAATAATTTATAATCAGGGTTTCTGTATTATGAAAATATAAAGAGAAACAATGTATCCAGTAATTGGTTGTGAGTTTTTTATACATATTAATTAAACAATACACATCAGTTCTGACTTAATTCCTCACTATTCTTGAAAATATTGTCAATAAAGAAATGGCAAGACTTTTCAACAATAGAAAAATAAGAATTCGATGAACGAGCTTCAATTCGTTTGACATAAAGTGACAAATGCACTTTAATAGACACAAAGTGTACAATTAAGTAAATATGATGAAAATTTTTATGAACATATCATCACCGGGATCAACTTCATATTGATTACAAGCATTATGGCCTTTTATGGGGCGGCAAATCGCTCGAAAACCAGTTCGATTCCAGTCCTTTATCGGTCGGAGTTGGACTGGTGTTCGGGTTGGCTGTAAAAGATCGCTCTCGTGGCGATATGTTCATCATATTTACTAATTTTATGCATTTAAGTACGTAAATAAATAAACAAAATTTGAAGAAGATGGGTTGTTATTCGGGTAATGATCAATTTAGAGTTTTTCGTTACTTTTTGTAATTTTTTTGTATTCTTTTATTTTTATTGTAATTTTTTAACGTAGGAACACCGTTTTGTATCTTCAACATATTGTTGCAAAACAATTCAATGTATTTTAATTTATTCAATATTGGCTATCCGATAGGTTATCATCTTCGTCTGTTTCCCTTAATAGAACACGTACGCGTGTACGCATGTACCTATATCTTTGCATGACAGTAAAATTTTCAAAATGATCATAAGTAATATGCCTATGATCATTTTGAAAATGGTGTTTGTATTTTTTAATACCCTTATAAATTATGAAAACCTGCATTGGTAAGACTATTATTATGCATTGGTAAGACCGAGTCTGTTCGAAAGGGACGCTAAAAACTTTTGTATTTTATATTAATGCTTATCGACATTAAATAAAATATAATACATCGAAATCGACGGGGCACGAAGCAGACCTGCACTCCGTTTGTTTTGTATTTTCACTTGCTAATAATAAAATAATACCATAATTAATTATGCCATGATTAATATTTCCTATTATTTTCAGTATATATCGCATTTCCTATAATCTTCACCTTGAGCAAAACTGTATATGAACTGGGAAATTTTCTACAAAATTTGAGGATGTGGAATAAAACGTAAATTTAATAACTCGACGGAACTATTCATTTACTTAAATAATTAATAGGCAGATGTAATAATTTGTTTAAAAACTAAATAGGAGTACCAATACATGAAATAAGTACTTGCCTAAGTACGCTTAATGCGACAATTATTTCAGCAACACTAACATAGTTCAATAAGTCTAGCTGATGTGACAGTTTTTAAAAAAATCTTCATGCCGTGAACCCGCTGGCAAAATAAGAATTTTTATCAGTCAAAGGAATAATAAACATAGAGTAAAAATTTGGCAATATTAAAATTTCCATCATAAAAGTACTGAAGACGTAAGGATGCGAAAGGCAACAGACAGGACTAACAGAAAAACGAATAAATATAACAATTCCCCTCAGAACTCGTCACAGGAAATGTTATGTGAGCAAACTTAGTCACTCGGGAAACGCTCGATGGAGTTTCATGAAGTTAACACAATTGATTGCGCTCTTGTGTCCACAAGTCTCTAATGTTCGGATTCATCCCTTTAAGCGTCTAGAGAGTGTATTTGCTTTATCGTATCTCTATATTACTCATGTGTTTGCTGTGACAATTTAAGCTGCATGACGGCAGACCCCGTTGTGTGTATATATATATACCTATATACATATGTATATATGTATATATATATACATATATATATATATATATATATATATACATATATATATATATATATATATATATATGTGTGTGTGTGTGTATGTATGTATATATCAGCTAAAAATGATGTTCATCTAACATTTATTTGAAGTGATTTATTAATTTAGTCCAAATATTATATTTTTTATTTATTAGGCAAAATTTGGATTAGAGTGGAGACTAATTTTATGTCAATATTTTGAAAAAAAACTCCCAGTCCACCTTTTTATGTACTTATTTTTATCTAAACATGGACCGTTTTCTGTGATTACTTTGACACATCCGGAAGTAATTTAAAGAATTTATTCCTTTTTTATTTATTTTAGTCAGAATAATATTTTTATTATCAGCTTCCATCCTTCGTCAATAAAATTTTAATATTGTACTTCACATGCGTAATGTTATATTTACAAACACACTCTATTGCAGTATTTTGTATGTGTATGTATATATATAGATATTATTTACTGTAATAGCTATCTGATGAATAATCACTACAATAAATATTTCAATTCTTAATGAAACCAATTTTCATAAGCTGAAGGTTAAAAAAAGATAAAATATTCTTTAAACTTTGAATATATTGAAACTTAATAAGAAATTATTTTTCCTGTCCATAAATAAAGTTAAATAGATGGTTAATAGCATGAAAACTCTTCTAAAATGTTTAATTCAACAAATAATATTAAAGATCTATGTGAGCAAATTATCCGTTTACAACAAAGTGGAAAACTTCATTAATGCATCTCTACCAATCTTTTTACGTAGACTTTGAGGAGTTTAACCACTTTGCATAGTCATGTTACATAACAGGATAAACATTTTCACCCTGAAGACTCAGCTTGTAAAGTGTTAATATTGTAGATCAATACTCATTATCCGTATTATTATGTATTTTTATTTTTATGAGGTTGGTGAATTACAATATTGCAAATTAGACTAACGGAAAAGTTTCATGTAAATTTCACATTACATTATATAAATAGTAAAATATTTCATTGTGTAATTGTATAACATAATTTTTTTTTCATTTATCGGCTAACTATACAATTAAATTTATTTTGCTATAATCATATATTTAATTATCAAATGCTTCTAACGTAATATATATGTTAAGAAAGTAATTAATAATGATATACTGAATATCACAGACTGATAGAATATCTCTCCTTTTCAACAGAAAGTTGATTGAATATGTAGAAATTGAAAAAAGGTAGTATGTTTTGTTGGTATTTGTGTGAGTAAATCAAAATAACATTATACAACTTATTACAGCCAAAGCAGGGATAGCCCACTAAGTTCAGTAGATTTTTGCAAACAATTTTAATTTAATTTATTAGTAGCGTTTTACCTCCAAATTTGTGGTTTATCTTGCAGTTTTGTATGAGTTTTATTTGATAGATATGGTTTATTTATCTATACGGTATATGAAATGTTACTTTAATAAAAATCATTTAAATGTGTAATATATCAAATGAGATATATTAGAAAGTCAGGAAAACAGAGAAAAAACCTTTATTAGAAGGAATAATATAAGTTTGTGGAGAGTTGTATTATGATTGTTCACCCTGTCATAATGAAAGTAGACTTGATTGTTAAATATAGTACCAATAATTGTCATCTAGAGCTTATTTTCCATTGAATGAATATAATTTTTGGTAAATCTCCCGTTTTAGAAACTTAGAGACAATAAGCAATTAGTGAAATATATACAATAGATATGTGCAATATTCTTTACTATTCATACAATAAAGGAGGAAAATCTACCAAGTTCTCTTGCAGTTCGAATAATCGGCAACACTATTCCAATACGTTATTAGATTTATTTCTAATTTAAACACGAAAAGTGCGATATTGCTCTACAATCTCTCCCGCGAAATGCTGTAACGGTTTGTGTAACGGTTATTTGTGAAATGGTGAAAAGATTATGTTCAGATAATCACGATCTACTTCTATATTATTTTATATAATCCGATTGAGTGAAAATTCGGAGATCGATCGGTAATATCCTAGTCGAGAAGAACTCGTAATTTGTTACTCGAGGACAAATAAACTCTTTTTGTGGCGAACAATTCTGTCATAAGAATAGTGGTGGAGCATTGGTATTAAATTTGAGAAAATCAGTGAATAAATGAGAAAGTCTCATTATTACAAAAGAAAATTGAAATTTATTTTATACGTAGGGAATACTGAATTATGGCTTCAAATAAATTCTAATATTATGGAACCATATTATTTGATATATAAGAACCTCGGCTGGGTATCCTATAGTAATGGAATAATTGAGTTAAAGTAGCGAGTTTTCTCGGCACACGGAATGAGGGTTGACAAGTTTTAGTTAGAAAGGAGAAATGTTTTGGAAAGTCTGCATGTAGCTACTTAAATAATAAAATGTCGGAAAAATGAATTCAGAAAGAGAAAATTAATTAAAACTATATTTAGAAAAAAAGTTGGTATGGACATATTGCATTATAAATGTTTATTTTAAAACTTACATGAATATATGTGTACACTCCAGAGTTCTTTTTATATGTATTGTGAAATAATTAAGTTTGGCCAGTTGCATTTCTAATATCTAGCATGACCTATTTTATAAAATATATGTAAAATACAAATATATATATGAAAACTTGTTAAGTTCGTATATTAAAGACTTGGCCAATGCATGGTATACATATTAGTACTACTTAATTATAAGTAATCAATATAATGATAGTTTTATTTTTTTGGGCTATGGCATATTTTTTTTTTTAAATATAGGTAGATTCATAATTTTTATTGGATATTGTTTAGTTTAATTTTTAATAATTATTTTTAAATTACTAATGAAATTATATTTATAGTAATGCATTTGCAGTAATTATTAATTTATTGTATTCATTAGTGCCTGACTGCAATATTATCACTATTTCTCATACTCTAGGCCTAGGTACAGACAAAGAAAAAAATAAACATATTGATGGGGAACTTCCCACCAATGGTGTCGGTTATTTCATAATTGTACATTCATTGAAAAAATTGCCAAAAATCATATTTTTATTTATTGTAACTTATCCCACATTATACAAGTTAAACTCGGATGGCGAATTGGATAAGTCAATTAAAGTCGCGCGGTATACAAAGTTCTGTATAAAGGCAGGTTTATGAAATTGATGCTAATATTTGAAAGTTAGACCAGGTTAACTTAAGCTAGAAAAAAACACATGTTTTTATTTTCGTAATTAATACACATTGATGTAAACTATGTAAAAGTAAGTCATTATTATTGTATTAGTATTTTCTTCAAATCATGTAAAATAGCCAATAGGTGTTAGGTTTTCGCATTAAGATGGAAAAAAATAAATGATTATGGAATACGGCATCTGTAGGTCAATTTATAAAACAGTTCTTTTGTTTGCGATAGAAATATTATAATGTATAACATTCATTTATAAATTGGAAGAAAAGTATCGAATAAAATAGAAAAAAATACAGTGAATATTTTAGTACGGAAGCAAAGAAATTTGTGAAACTATTTAAAAATTTAAATTATGGTCAGGTACATTTATTGTTGTAGGTATAGTTCCGGTTGCTATTTTTTTAAACACTTAATACAAATGCTATATAGAGAAAGGGAGGACTAATATTTTTCTTGATTGTGAATACATATATGTGAAAATAGTCACATTACGCGGTTTCAAGAAATTCGTAATCAATCTTTGATTTTCTTTTGATATGCTTTCTATTTGCCGAAAAACCTACAAAAATGGTAATGAAATATTGAAACAACCTAATATAAAAGAAACATAAAAGTAAACTGAAGAATGTTAAATTGAGATCATTTTAAAATAAAAGTTATACGGTAGAAGCGAATATAGCTTTATGAGGAGAATTTAATATTTAAGAGAGAATGACTGCAAAGAAAAGAAAATAGAGTAAGTTGGATTCAATTCAGCAGGAACAAAACTAACACAAAAATATCTATATAAAAAGTAAGAGAGTGGAATATGTAACGTAAACGTAGATGACCATGATGTATGGGATATATATAGTGCCTTCAATATTTATTTTATAAATGTTTTCCTGAGACATTTTTGGAAAAAAAGATAGTTGATAAAATTACAAATTTATTTTATTTTAATTCCCACATTACCAGATTCTTATTTTTCTTCATTATAGCTGAAATTCTTAAAAATTTCCCTAATTTTTACAATAAGAGGGAATCGGCTATTCAGGCATATATATGTTAATGTATAGTAAAGGATTTGATAGTAGAAACAACAGTTTTAAAGATTTTTATAGCACAACTGATTAATAAGGTATCCTAATGATTATAAATCGTGATTGTTTTTTTCTAGTTAACCACGTAAATTGACAAAGTGAAATCTATGAATAAATAAAGGAAGCTGACCAAAAAACATTGAAGAAAAAAAAAATAATTTTAAGTTACCGCCAACAATAATTGATATGTAATTGTTGAAGATATAAATGTGATAAGTAATCTAAAAACATAGTACAGTAATCATTATACTTATTCGATAAACTATAAAATTAACAACAAAATACAGTCCTCAGTAAAACGTTTGGGAAAATAGACATTGAAAGTTATGAATAAGAAAGATTACGTGCAATAAAAGTAAAAGGTCAATTTCTGTTATGTAAATTAAATACAATATTTGGAGAGTAACAAAACTAAGAGTGAAAGTCAGCTCCATGCATAATAGCATTTTTTGGTTACCATGAAAAAATGAGCAGAGTAATTCTTTACGCTTTTCAGACTTTACACATAACTGACGATATATTTTATATTACTCACTCATTTATGAAAACAACAGACAAATTTTTGATAAGGAAGTATGTAATATCTAATAGGTTTTAATTCGTTCAACAAAATTCAATAAAATAAATTTTTAAGAACTCTAATTTATCTTTTTTCTTGATCTGTGAAAAATACGATGTCTTAATTATCATCGCACAATAAACCGACATCAGCGCTGAAGCAGACGAATTTTTGCAAAGCCATAATTTTAGAGGAACGATCTATTACCGTGACGGACGGAGAGAAAAAAGCACATTATCATTCCAATTCTCAGCGAATTGAGTTTCATTTATCACATTGTCGCTAAAGGCGAAATGTTACGAGAAACTAATCTGGGCTTCGTGGCCAAAGGCTTAGCGAATCAAATAGTTCGACAAATACACTATTCCTGTGAAAATTTATAACGCAAAATCTAATAAAATATTTTGGCATATTCGCCAAGATACTGTTATTGTGTTTTCCAGATTATGGATAGAATGGTTTATATGGTTTAACGTTGATTTATAAAATACCTTATGGAAGTTTGAAATTTCGATAGGCATTTTTTTGACTCTTTAAATTCACGCAGTCACAATACTATTTTCTTTATACTTATTATTTAATATTTATTACTTTCCCTTACATCTAATAAGTGTTTATTTAACCATTTAAAGAATGAAGTATCCAATGTGATTTCATTTATTTTTTTTGAAAATACGTACATAAAATAAAGTGATCGCCAAAATTTTTTTTTTTTTCAAATTACGAAAAAATTATGGCACGAAGTTCATAAAAAATTACATATAATTTTATTACAATTAAAAGTGACTATTTTGAAGTTTTACATATCCTGTGCTTAAATAATTGAGGAAATATTTTTATTCAAATTATATCGATTTTATATTTAGACATGGCATTGAATGATTTTTTTTTAAATCGGAAAATTCACATTAGTTGAAATCGTTTTATCATGTTTACAAAATTATATTTGTCCTTATTGTTGTACGAGAATTTTTAAAGAACTTCTTCAAGGAAGGTAAAAACAAAATTTTGATTTGACCTTAAAAAATATTGGTAAGAACTTTATTAATATACGTATATTTTTCTTAAATAACATGTTTATTAATTCCTTTTACTCACATTAAAATTCTCAAATTATTTTTTAATTTGAATACCAAGGAAACATCGACGTTTGCTTATTTCCTTGCTTAATAATCAACTTTATATGTACGAATTATATATAAAAGATCATGTATTTTTCTTAGTAAAGTTAATTCATTTTTTTTTATTCAATTATTTACCCTTTTCTATCGAAAATTATATATAATTTTTGTAAACTTATACATGAATTAAATACACCCCTTTTATTAATTTTGTATGGTTTAATTTTCATAAATGTTATTTTAATTATTTTTTAGAGAATTTGCCATTTACACTAAAAAACAAAGCGTTTTCTTTGTCCAATAATACAAATTGTATTAATATAGAACTTCAAACTACTCAATTTAATAGACTTCGAACTTGAATAAGAGAGAAAATGTACATTGGTTTTATACGCGCGGGATAAAAAACATTATTAATTCATAGTTGCTTCTTGAGTCAAAAATATTTTTTTCATGAAAGTAAAATTACTACCTCGTTGACAGACATATATTAAAACCTACTTTGGTCTTTTGATTGGAACTTATTGGTACAGTGTTAGATTTACTAAATAACATATAAATATTGAATTACGGAACTCTAATTAACAAAAAATTAATGGGAGGTAAATTCTTAAAGCATTCATGAAAGAGCAGAAAAATATTGTATTTTTCCAATGATGTCAACGGCTAAATCGTACTCCATTGAAAGGCAATGATGCTAAATTTAAAAAAAAAAATTGTTTTAATATTAAATACAAATAAATTATTTTAAACATCTTCCCCTACACATCTGGCCACGACTATGCGCCTTAGAAGAAGGAATTCGCAAAGAACGCGTAGCGTATTGCTGAGACGGGATAGAAATTTTTATTTTATAGGTTACGTACGTTAATTACGTGAAGTCAAGGATTGGAACGCTGTTTAGTTAAAAAAATCGACGAATGTTTTCAAGCTAGCCTAGTTCATTAATTAAAATATAAACAGAAAATAGATCATTAAGATGAAATAAAGCCGGTGTCATATTTAACCTTTTAATTATATTTTAAACGTATTGAGCTTTATATTAAATTGTCAGACGTGAACCACAACAGTCTCCATAATCAGTTGCTTTATGATAATTGGTAGAAATATTTCCGATTTAATTATGTTATGTTTCCATATATTGCCAAAGCAATAATTTAAATTTTATAATATTTACTCTAATGGGATATGTCAGAATACTGACCGTTTTTGTATTTTACAGTGATCAATATTCTAAAGCATTCAATTATTAAACTCAATTATCAACACATTCTTAAGTATTTCAAGGACTTCAAAAAAGATATTATGTAGAAGTTTGTAGATAAATTGGTGAATGTTGACCCATAAGTACCAACGTTTAATCATTAACAACATAAAAGTACAATTTTTTTTTATTTTCCGTGTTTTTTGAGGTCCTCTTTTTGTTAAAAAGTCGTTGTATTTTACACTTTTCAGTTCATTTCTAATTATGCAGCGATTTGATATTCATTTTTACATTTATGCCTTACTATCAATTCTTGCATCAGTTAGTTTTTTTAAAATTTTGTTTCAATATTTAAAGAAAAATTAGGTCTTAAATATAATTATAAAAAGTGACTTAAATTATTATTAAAAAAATATTATATAATTTTTCAAATACGTCGCCATTTACGAGTTACTACTTACTATATCCTATATTACCAAAAATATTACGAATTTGGGAAGAATTCAATAAAACCTCATTTTTTGAAACGAAAATTGTATTATTTGCATATATTCACGTATAACATACATACGAGTTGATATTCAAAAACATTAACCTGTTTTGGCTTCACCCTACCCCTTAATGCCTTTGTATGTACTTTTACATACATAACCATTATGTCACTTGCTTATGTGAAGATAAGTAGAACAAGTCCAAAATGGGTTGAATAATTGTTTAATAATATACATTATTAGTTCCTGTCACCATTTTCTGCCTACATTTTCAAACCCTGGCCGCCAATTTTGACTAAAGGTTCACGTTTACCTACAAACGAATAGCCAAAAACATTAACCTGTTTCGGGTTCATCCTAGTTCTTTATGCCTTGTATATACCTTTATATACACACATTTTATATATAAACATGTACCGTATATACCTTATTATTTTTTGTGGCCGTATAAAAATGAGCTGGAGTGAGAAGGAATTTGCTGATGATCTTAAAGTCTACATGAATATATTTTTTTGAATTTTACACGTTCTTCTCGGGAACATCCCCAGAGGATTGAATTTTTCTAAATATGAATACATTCCATAACAGGTTACTACATTAAATTTTCATATTTATTAACGTCAAATAATAAGTGAATTTGTTTTTTAGGTTTCTCAAGGTTGGAAAAGCTTTTTATATTTTTCTTTAATAATTCCGTTGGCGATAATGAGTTTATACACCCTTAGGATCTTAATATGAAATAAATTTTGAATTAGAAACAAAAATCATTTATTCCTACATTTGTATATATATATATATATATATATATATATATATATATATATATATATTATTTCATCAATTAGCGGTCCAATTTTGTTTTATTAATTAAAAATAATTATGTCTTGTTATAAGAAGAAATAACTTAATGAAATTATAAAAATAAAATATTTTATCATTGTTCAAATACAACGCCATTACACAGACTATTTTATTAAAAGAGCGGGAAGAATCCACCTTATAGTAACTTTATTGCCTAAATGTATTTTATTAATTAAGAAATACAATATAACTTAAACCCGAATATTATGTAGAAAAAATTTCAGTTATTATATTGGCAACTACTAAATCCGGCATTTGAATTCTTCACTATTCACATTAAGCAGCCAAACGGAATATTTTAATTTCTTTCGGGGGGCATAAATTTGTCTTTCTGTTGTAATATTGCTGCGTGAAAAGTTCTGCTAGAATGAATGAGTTTCAACAGTCTTTTAATTTTTTTCTAATTTTATGCAGGAATGAGGACTCACTCTGGATGAGTGTTATAGGAAAGATTATTATAATTTACTTTATTTATAATTTACTATACCTTTTTCGAATCGTTGATAGCAATGTTTGACTATGTCCTCGGATAGCATAACTTCCTCGTGTTTTGCATGTTTGTATATTGCGAATTCTTCGTCCTTTATGAAGCAAGAACCCTTCTCAAATAATCCATATTTTTCTGTTTTTATCTAGCCAAAATTCAGTTTATCTGAAGAGAAGAGTTTACAACGCACTCTCTACGTACACTAATAATCCAGAAATTGTAAACTGTACTGTAAAAAATAGCAGGTGTGTTAGTTTCCAACGAAATATTGCAACTAAAGAACTTGATAATTTACATCAGGTAAAGTTTTATTCTTCGCATATAATGAATAAGCATCAATACCTGATACTCGAAAACTACAAGTCGAATCCATGTTATATGTCGAGATTAAACTATCTTATTTTTGGGTTCTATATTAAGCAACTTTTTAATTTATTTTAGCGGTTTGAAATGCTGCGTTGTTTTGTCGTTGTTCTTAAACAATACGTTAACGTAACGCGTGTCATACTTTCCGACTTCCGACGTTTAGTCAATTCTCTCATTAAGCGGACGGAAGTTTTGTATTTGAATTGGAGTTCAAGCTAGCAAAACATTAAATTACGGTCGTTCTTAGTATTATTACGTATTTCATTTCTGATGTTGTTGGATAGAAACTATAGATTAAGGCCTGTGGTTGTAAAGTTGCAGATTTTCGTGTCATTCTACGTGATTTTGGATTTATTCTTCGTCACAAATTAAGATTTCAGAACTCCATATAAAAAATTAGAAAGCTAATTGTTCGTCTTATATTTGTCACAGTAATTTATTTCAAATACACCAGTACGATACGAGTTTCGTAAACTATCTGTACATGATGATATATTTCGGTTTTCTATTATAAAATGCTAATATATATCATTTTTTTATTACATGGTTTTTATTTCTTTGTTGAATTTGTACTCAAATATTCATAACTGCCTATTGATGGGCAGTTATGTATCTACTATGACTTCAAAAATTGGTATTAATTAAATGATCTTGAATAATTTTATTATTCTTGAATAATTCTTCACTATTCTTGAAAATATTTTCGATAATGAAATCGCAAGATTTCTAAACAAGAGAAAAATAAGAATTCGGTGAACGAGCTTCAATTTTTTTGACATAAAGTGACAAATGTACTTCAATAGTCACGTAATTGCCAATTAACTACATCTAATTAATAAATATGATGAAAATATTTATAAACATGTTACACCGTTATGTATTGGGTTAATCACAATTTGTACGTCCTTTTATGGTGCGGCGAATCACAGGGACATGAGTTCGATTGCAGTCGTTCGTCAGACGGAGCTGGACTGGTTTTCGGGTTGGCTGTAATAGATCGCTCTCGTAGCAATATATCCATTATATTAATCAATTATATTCATTAAAGTACGTAAATTAATAAATAAATAAAATTTCGACGAAAACCGTCCCTTCTTCGGATAATGACGAATTTAAAGTTTTTCGTTTTTTTTTGTCATTTTTATATCCTTTTATTTTTATTAAAAGACAAAATTTTATTTTTTTAACGTAGGAACCGTTTTGTATCTTCAAAATATCGTTGCCAAGCAATTCAATATATTT
Source organism: Druceiella hillmani (assembly GCA_039881145.1). Taxonomy (NCBI): domain Eukaryota; kingdom Metazoa; phylum Arthropoda; class Insecta; order Lepidoptera; family Hepialidae; genus Druceiella; species Druceiella hillmani. The sequence continues at coordinate 3,529,146 of JAYKKI010000130.1, forward strand.
TAATTTTTTCATCATTGAATAATTGTTAGATAGATCTTCATCTGTTTCCCTTAACAGAACACATTCGTGTACTGTGTGTTGTACTGGTATTTTTGCATGACTGACATATGTTTATAATCATTAACATCCTAAATTTTTCAATACCGTTATAAATTTTGAATTCCCTATATTTATTCATTGGTAAGAGCAAGGCTGTAAGAAAGAGATGGTAATCAATTTTGTATTTTCTTATGTATTAATATTTATTGACAATAAAAAAAATGTAATAAATCGATACGGACAGGGGCAAGACGCAGAGATGCACTCCGTTTATTTCGTATTTTCACTTATTAATAATAAAAAATAATATCATTAGTTATATCGTGATCAATTATCATTTTATATTTATATCCATAATTGTCCAAATTATCCATAATTGCGCTTCCTATAGTTTCACCGGGACCGAAACTACATATGAACTTGGAGATTTCCTACAAAATCTTAGGATCTTGAATAAAACGTTAATTTCTGGAAACTTTACATTTTTAAAACTTCTGTACGTTTTTCGACACTATCTTCACTTTTATTTGCAATTTAATTTCTGTACAAATTCATTGTAAACTTTCAAGTTTTTTAAATACTTTAACAATTATGTTTGATATTATTTTTCGATTTAATTATTTATTTAATTAAATAAATAACTAAATCGAAGCACCAATGCATGAAATAGATTTATAGTTATATAAGAAAATTTAATACGACAATTATTTCAGCGATGGTGACAGTTCGATAAATCGAACAGATATGTCAGTTTTTAAGTAAATCTTCATGCTGTGAGTTCTCTGGGAAAATAATAATGTTTATCAGTTAAGGTAATAACAAACATAAATTAAGAATATAGTAATATTAAAGCTTCTATTATAAAAAAGTATTAAAGATATATGGATGTGACACATAACAAAGAACGAGTAAAAATAGCAATTTTAATTTAGGGTACGAAACCAAAAACATATCTTATAGTAAATTGTTTGTAATTATTATCAACATCAGTATAAAAGTCTGTAATAAAGGTACGTAAACAGAGTGGACCAAAAGTTAGAACTATACAGTATAACTGCAAATAAGAAGACGCCATGTTCACAATTTCCGTCGCAAGTGTTATGTGGGCAAACTTAGTCTCTTGGGAAACGCTTGGTAGAGTTTCATGAAGTTAACACAATTGCGTACTTGTGTTCACAAGTCTCGAAAGTCCGGATTTATCCCTTTAAGCGTCTAGAGAATTTATTTGCTTTAACGTATTTCTATATTACTCAGTATTCTGCTGTAGCATTTTAAGCCGCCATGACGACAGACGGCGTTATATATATATATATATATATATATATATATACAAACATTGTATATATATAAATATATATATATATATATATATATACAAATATTATTTACTATAATAACTCTCTGATTAATCAATGAACCATAATCACTACCACAAATATGTAAATTCTTAATGAAATAAATTTATTATTTTAATATTGAGAACTCCAGTGTGAATATATTAAAAATAAATTAATTGTCCTTTTCCATAAATAAAGTTAAACAATTAGTTTCTAGCACGAAAAAAGAAGTTTAATTAAAAAATAAACCGAAGATCTATATAAACAATTTACTCGTACATGCCAAGGTGTTACTCGTATATGCCAACTCATTAATGCACCTCCAATAAGCTTTCTACATAACCTTTTATGGAGTTTAACCAATTTGCATGGCCGAATTATAGAATAGGCTAAAACTTTTCACCCTAGAGGCTCAGCTATTAAAGGTTAATACTCTAGATTAACCCATAACATCTGTATACATATATATATATATATATATATATGTATATATATATATATATATATATATATATATAATTTTGCGATGATTTCAATTAATGAAGATTTTTATTCTTATAAGGTTGGTGAATTAAAATATTGCAAATTGGACTAAATGAAAAGAATAAACAGAAAAAAGAAATTACATATTACATTTTATAAATAGTAAAATATTTCATAATGTAATTATATATTACAAAGATGGTCTATTCATTTTCATTTTTAACCGACTTCAAAAAAAGGAGGAGGTTTCTCAATTCGACCGTATATTTTTTTTTATGTGTGTTCGCGGATAACTTCGTCGTTTATGAACCGATTTTGATACGTTTTTTTGGAAAGGAGATACTTCAAGGGTGGTCCCATGATAAGGGAACCGGGATCTGATGATGGAATCCTAGAGAAATTGAGGGGAGCTTTCAAAAATTGTAGGGGCGATTAGTGCGTTTGTTAATTTTTTTTTACTAAGTATTTTAAAGCACTACAATTTAAAGAAGGTCTGGATTCGATCTGATGATGGAGCCGAAAGACAGTCGAGGGAACTCCTCAACGATTTACAGCAGTTACCTTGTGTTTGGGTTTGATTAATTTGTATTGATGACAAATTTACACCTAGATGGGTTGTGACTGCCATTAGGGGTCTGATGATGAAGACGAAGGACAGTTAAGGGAACTCCTCAACTGTTTACAGTTGCGTTTGGACTTAATTCATTTATATTGATTAAAACTTTGCACCCATATAGGTTATAAGTGACTGATATGGGTTATAGTCGACTGGCCCTTTCTTCTGAAGTTTCATTAAACACCCTCTGTGCGAAACGGTTACGTAAGTAACTTACCCGTTGAGAATGCTGTGTTGCAGATTCATTTGACAATCGCTCATGAATCAAACTGAGCCGGTGAGCACGGGCTTCTTCGGTGTCATTTGGTAATCGGTCACGAATCAAACTGAGCCGGTGAGCACGGCCTTCTTCGGTTTCATTTGATAATCGGTCACGAATCAAACTGAGGCGATGAGCACGGTGTTCGTCATAGTTAAGTAACCAAAATTCATATAATAGTTAAGTAACCAAAATTCATATTTCTGTCACTAATTTCGCGTTTGAAAAAAAAATCCAAATATTATTCTCATATGATAATTAGTTAGTAAATTAACATTTCAGTGTTAATGTTTCAAAAGCAAAAAAAATTTAAAGACTCGTTTATGACAGTAAAAATTTTATTTAAAGTAGTAATTTTTTTTTAAACTTCAACACAGTTTTAAAATCTTGAATTACTTGACAGTTTAATATTGATTTAAATTAATTATAACTTTAATGAATGCAATATTATTTGATAGCGATTTTTTTAATGATAATCGACTATTCGCTCTCTCCTTGCCACATTTTTGTATGATACGTTTTAATATAATTTCTTAAATAATATAATTTCTTAATAATAGCATTTTTTTTATAATTTATGTAAATCTTATCACCAAATCTTGTCACAAAATATAATATAAAATTTATATTACACATATTATCGTTAAAAGTTGTCAAAATCTCATATTCATGTTTCAATATTATTTCTCAAAAACGTTGATGCATTTCGATTTGGTCACTAATGAAAAATGATCCCAAATTTATTACATATATGTCACCCTTATGGATGGAAAATCTTATAGTATTTATACCTTAAAATGTGATTAAAAAAATTTAATATTTTTGGAATTCCCAAAATAACTTCTAAATAGTAGTTTAAGAGAACAAAGTATAATAGTTTTCAAAGTACAAATTTTAATGTATTCGCCAAAAATATACATCATTTGTACAATAAAATAATCAAAATTCATTAATATTAAAATTGATTTCATTTTCCTTTACTGAATTAATAACTTCCTAACTACGTCGTAATGAAACCATTTGAAGTAAAGTGTAGAAAGCTTATTGATACCATTACGTAAACTTACTACATATTAACTAAGGACTTTAAATTTAACAAGGAAATTTTCACTTTTTAACCATTATTCGAGTATTCAGGAAAGTAGATTCGGAACGGAAATATTAATTGAAATATTTTTTAAGAGAAATTGATAAAGGGATATTGTGTTATAAATTTTTAATAATTATGAACAGTTGCTTAAAACGGCCATTCAAATGTGAAAATAAAATAATTTAAAATATTATCTAGACATTTCTTTTTGTGCAGTTTGGATTAATTAAATTGGGCTATTTGTATTTATTACAAAATCAATATATCTTATATTTACCATAGTAAATTTGTTAAAATATAAGTAATACAAATATATAGCTATTTGAACCATAGTATTCGAATATCCGAAAATGGAAACAATTAAGAACTCACTTTAATAGTTTTTATACTGTATAGATTCTGTAAAGGATAATTGATACACTAAATATTCATGATACTTGGATTATTTGACTGCGATTATAAAATGGTCTCCTGTGAGAATTGGTTCGTTATTGCATTTTTATAACAAAGAATATAAAGGTTCCTATCCTCTACCTAGGTCTTTGGCTAAAAATAAATTGCAAGAAAATCGTATCTCGTAAGAGATTGTTGAGAAACTATTTCTGTTGACAAGTAAGAGATGAAAATTTTAAAAGTCGCGTTAGTTTTTACAGCACATTGAAAATATTTTTGAAATGATAGCTTTTTTATAAAATAAAACATTTCGATGTATATTAGTTAATAAAATTACAAATGTCGTCGTCGTGATGTGTTGGATTGATCACAACACGTTCGGCCTTCGACGATACAGTGCACCGCGTGAATCCGGGTTCAATTCCCGGTCGCTTGTCAAGCGGGACTGGAATTGTGATCTGATTAGCTCTAAGAGATTTCCCTAATTGCAATAAGTCCACCATTGGTATCAACTGTGTACATTCAAGACCATAAATAAAATATGTAAATAACGAAATGATATCGCTCACATAGAAAAATAAATGAAAGGTAAAATTATACACATAAATTTATTTTATTATTACGAAGACTATCAAAATGCAGTCAAATATAAGAAACGACATTTTATCAGACGGCAAGTGCAGTACATGATGTTATTGAAATTAAAGGCTCTTTTACAGAAATAAAGAATTAAAGATGATATGATCAAATTAATTTACATATTGTTTTATTGCACTTCTTATGTAAAAATGTGTCTGACCTAATACAAATTAAGAATGACAAAGTCACTTTTATTGTAATTAGAGAGTTACTAATTGAAAAGGCCTAAAATAAAGGAACAAATATGTCTTTTATTCGCTAGATATCTCTATAATTTCATGACATATATAATACATTAAATTGTTACTCAAATAATAAATAATTAATCTATTTAATGCATATCATTTCATGTTATAAAGTAAAGAAAGAACAAATTGTTATAAAGTGGAAATTCATTAAAATATTTTAGAATAAGTTCATGAGAATCAATGATCACATAAGTACCTTAGTTATATTATCAGTGTTAACCTTATTAAAATTAAAGTCAACTTGGATTTTATAAATGTAAATATAGCGTAAAAAACTTAGATCTAAAGTTTATTTTCAGTAAAATTAGCAAGAAGATTGTTTACAGCACTTCGTTTCAGTAACTCAGATTAAACTACTGTATTTGCTAGATATAGTTTCGTGATATGTATGATATATGAAATATTACCCTAATAATGAATGATTAATCTGTTTAATGTGTGAATTATTATAAAGTGGAAATTCACGAACAAGCTTGTGAAAATGAATGACTACGTAAGTACCGAGATATAGGTATTATCCTTGTTAACTTTATCAAAATGAAAGTCGACTTGGATTTTAAAAATTTAAAAGTAGCGTCAAAACATAACTCTAAAGCTTATATTCACTAGCATTAATAAGAACATATTTACCGTCCCTCATTTCAGTATTCAATAATTCCTACATGTATATATAGGTTTTAATATGTATACTGCATCTTATTTTTAATTTCTTAAAGAAAATTGCCATTGGCCGTCAATGACATCGGTCAACTTCAATAATCAATATTTAGTTTTTTCCAGGTACCGTGGATTGATTATGCACCTTAGATTTGTTTTTTATTATTATTTGATATAATTACTAATAGAATAAAAGAAAATAAAGCATATTTTTCTGAAGTGTACCTCCTTTCGAAACGACAGTATTAGATCAGAAACGACAGTATCAGATTTCATAATGACGAGAGTGAGCATATATTTTTTTATAAGGCCCAATTTTCCATGCAAAGAAAAGATCAAATTGCCAATTATTAAATAATTACATATCTTAAGAAAAATTTGAACACGTAGTTGGAGTTGTAATTTAAAAAAGAAAAGTAGACATTAATAATAGCTTAAAGAAATTGGAAGACATTTTGGCGTTTTTTGAGAAAAAATAATATTTTAGGAAAAGTAACATAACGAGTTTTGTAATTAAAAATATTTCTTTAATAAAAAGGTAATACAAATTGTTTTTTTGAAACTTGCGAGGTTATGGTGCATGATGGAAAGCTGAAAATTTTCACGTTGAAAACTGTTTTCAATTTTCCCTTTTTTACCAGCATCATAATCAGAAGTAATAACTCAGTATGGATATGTATTTATAATTTACTTCGGTTTTGACCTTTTACCTGTAATATAAATAAAAATTAAATAATAAAAATTAATGGAAATTTTCTGGAAGTTTTCTATCCGGTTAATTTTTGTCCATTATATATCTAATTCTTAATTTTTATAAATTTTTCAAGGAATGGGTGGGGATAGCAGTTTTTAAAAATTTTTCATAAATATATTTTAAAAAATTAATAAAAAAATATATCACATATATAGTTGAACACGTGCTTTCATTTAACACTTTACACAATAATCCTGAATTTTTTTTGTTTCTCAAGTTACAAAAAAAGCCCTAGAATTAACCCCCGAAAGAAAAATTTACATTCTTATACTTTACGTATATAATAGCACTACTATACCCTGTCTCCTTGTTGAATTTTACATTTTTACATTAAATACTTTTCAAGAAAATTGGTTGTGATTGATATTCGGATACCGGATACCGAAGTGATTCAAGTAGCGTTCCGTTTTAGAAATTTTGCCACGGTACAATATAAACACTCCTTTTGATTATTGGAATTCCTACGAGTTAATGTAAACAATTAAAAGTAAAAGTCATTTGATGAAAATTCCCTTCAAAGTAAATGAATGAAAAATGTTAGAGTATTTACGCACTATAGATGTTTCGCGCTGTAGGCTCTGGACAAAGGAATGCGGAATTAACTCGGTGTTTCGATTAACCTGGACTTATATATATATATATATATATATATATATATATATATACATACATATATATATATATATATACATATATATATATATATATACTAATTTTCCATTTGTGACAGAAATATTAAAATTATAATTTTCGTTTGTGAATTGAAAAAAAGTCCTCATCGAGTTAAAAAAATGAAAGTTATACCATAGTTAAAAATATATCTGGGAATAAAAAGTGTCACGGTCTGCAACGAATGAAAATTTTCAACAGCTCTAGTCACACTTGATCACTTTTTTTGAACACTGAGTACAAATGCTGTATACAGGCTGAAAAGACCATTATTTCTCTTTATTCAGTTTTAAGAATATGTGATCGATCTTGATTTTCTTTGAAGGTACATTTGCCAAATATTCAACAACAAGTTTAAATTCAGTGAAACAATGGGAAATAAAGATTAAATCTTGGAACGAATGAAGGAATTTGTATAGAACTTTGTTTTGGCGTATTAAAGATGAGCTGAAAAGTCTCATGTAAGATAAGACAAGTTATGAAAGTCCAAACATCACGAGAATAATACTTAAAAAAATATATTGCTTGCATAGGTCATTCAAAGTTTAACAAAGCTAGAGCATAATATTCTCGTGCATCCGTTTATAGGATAACCCTGTACTATAAATGAGTTATAGGATAACACTATAAATATAAAATGAATTACATGCTAAAATGATTGTTATTAAAATTAGTAAAGTTAAAAAGAAACATGAAGAAATTATATTGTCATAAAATTTATTTAATTACTAATTAAGTTTTTAAATTTCAAATTGCAGTAATTTATTATTTATATAATTTTAATTTATTTCATATTCATACATATTTTTCCATGTGTTATCAAGTTTTTAATTTCATTAAATATATTTTATTAATTTTTTAATATTTTACGAAATGTGCTATGTATATGGTTCCGCTGATTACACAGCGAATTTTATGCTCTATAAATTTTATTAAACCTTTGATGATTTATGAGGCACAGAAAGTAAGATAGTTGTAAAAAAAGAATTTTGGGACCCTTCATAGCTTGAGCAGCGAACTCGACATGGAATGAGACTTTTGAGCTCATCTTTACGTTAAACATTAAAAATGAGCTCAAAAGTCTCATTCGATGTCGAATTAGACTTGGGTTCAAGGTCTATGTAAATATTCAACTTTTTCCTTTCATTCCAAGGTTGAATCCTTATTTGACTATATAAGTTATGAAAAATTTAAACAACGTAATATGAAAGGGAGATATTTGATGAAGATGTGATTTTTAAGCGAGAATGAATAATAAGAAAGGAATATCGAAAATTGTTCTTTGGTTAAATTTTAGAGGAATAACTGATAAAATACGTACATAAGTGTTTAGGCGATAATTGTTAGGGGCAAATGAGAAAGATAAAATAATATTATGTACAGAATCGTAAAAGTACAAAAATAATTAATTTGCTCACATACGTAAAATTCATCATTTCTATTTGCTTTACCTAGGCAGGCAATTGCGTGTGTAGTGAGATTCTAAAGAATTCTAATTTGTTTTTAATTTATTTTCTGTTTTATATGTAATTTAATCTATCATATTAATTTGGTGCCGATATACTTTACGGTAAAATCAATGAAATTCGAATACTTTCACATAGACTTTACACTTATGAAAATGTCGTAACGAAAGATTATGAAAACGTCTTTATAAAAGAAATATTAATACAAATAAAATTCGTATACTGGTTATATTAGTTTGGAAAAATAATTGCCACAATCATAGTATCTTCATGGTTCACTAATTTGTTTATCACATATTGCGTCGTCCTTGATGAATATGTCTGTTTGGATTTCTGTGCAACTAAACGAAACCGTTGGTAAATCCATTTCCAATTTAAGTGATTAAACACCAATATTTAAGATTAAAACAACCTTTATATTATGTGTATTAAACTATAAGTATCCACTAGTATTGTGTATTTAATTTTACTTGATCATACGAACGAAAAAAATAATGAAGGAATATGACACCTAATTCTAATATTGTAATACAATATCGTGTTATCCGTTTCGATTTTAAATACGTTTTGTTTTGCGCTCTTTCCACTTCACGTTTCTGTGTCCTTTTATTAGTTTGCTAACATATTTCCAAAGCTCCTTCAAAAGCAGTCTTACTTTGTAATTAAAAGCTGTCAAACTTCATTGTATAGATAGAGGAAACGTCTTGTTTTGGTTGTTTGGAAGTTATTCCATTACTCCACTAATTCCATTACCCGAGGCATCAATTAATCCAGTTCAAAGTATTAGAAGTGATTAAAGTAATAATCAACTGCTTTCAGTCGTTAGAAATTGCTGTGACTTTTGAATGTACAGTGAATAAATATATTCTCCTTTAAATTAAAGTTCACTAACAGTGACTGTATTAGCATGATAGGTTTAAAATATTTTGTGTAGTTCATACTTGTTATAAATAATACTTTAAGCAGAGACAAATGAAGCTTGGTATAGTGCATACCCTCAAAACAAAAAAAAACTCCAGTTCCATATAATATAAGATTGTATCAAGGACACTAGGTAGACATATTTATGTTGATGTGACCACTTCCGTTAATAATTAATAATTTGCCGTCAACTATCAGTTCCGCAAAATATTTCAAGTTTTTGAAAATGTTGATATTTTAATGTAAGTGAAGTTGTGAAATATTTAATTTATATTTATGTTTTATGCAAGAGTTGAGTTAAAGCATTTATTGGAATGTGCCTCCAAGTGGCTATTATATAGGTATACTCGGATTCGATTTTTAAACGGTCTGCGTTCAATTGCAATAGTTTAATTTAATAGAAGTAGTCATTTATTTGTTATGTACTCCTACATAATATTTATGATATTCATATTATTAAGACATAAATAAATGTGATAAAAAAGAAATACCGTATTTTAGTTGGAACAAGTGTAAATTTTGCATATTTATCAATAAAAATAGTATTATTTCTACTTTCTTTAGCACGACCTAGGTTTCGTTGTATTACAACATCTTCAGGTGGGCTATTAGCAAAGATCTTTTTCGTGGTAAAGAACTTAAAGAAAGTCGAAATAATACTACATCTCGTAGATTCATTTAATTGTGTATAATGAATTTCTACAAAATTAACGCCAAAGATATTCAAAAATATTCAAGTCAATTTCAATGTCAGTGCACATTGACCAAAAACAACGTGACATTAAATTATTCACTTTATACGGGTAGAAGCACTTCAAGATAATTCAGTTTTAGTTAATGCTTTATTCTGTTATTATGTTATATATTCATTCTGTTTTTTGCAATGTCATAGTTTTAGAGAGACTCTCTCGAGAATTGAAATTAAATAACAATTTTCATTTCAATTCTCTGCGAATTGATCTTTAATTGTTACATTGTCACTTTAGCGAATTTTACGAGGATGTTATATCGGTTTGGCAAAATTAAGCGGATCAAGCAAGTTCTGTTTGTAAAATCCATTTGCACTTATTGCTGTATGATGTACAAGAATTATTACCAAATTTTCGAATAAAGCAAAAATATAATTTTAATAAGAAAGTGATAGAAAATTCTGGAAACTTTAATGTTTGCATAATTTTGCTGACTAATCGTATGTACCAGGTAAACTTATAATATAAAACAATTACAATATATTATTTTTTGCTTATTTCTCATTAGTAACTTATTACTGATATAACATACTAAATTCGTAAAGTTATTAATGAAACGTTTTTGACGTTTTTTACTACTTGCTTAACAATCGTTTTTATAATGTGTTTATAAATAGTGAAGTTTATTTATAATGTATTTGCACTAGCGCTTATTTATTTTTTTTGCAAAATAATTGAAATAGATATTTTTTAACACGGCGAACTACTTTATAGTTTCTCATACGATGCCCAGTGGTATTGATCAATATGTTGTTGTTTTAATTTCTTAAATGTTCTACTAAGTTATTTTAGAAATTCTGTATCTAAATTAAAAAAAAATTGTTTTCTTTATCAAATAATGACACATACATTAATTCTAATGAGTTAAACTTCAAACTTAAACAATGAATGAGAGTGAAAATAAACTTTGTGATAAAAGGGGAAATAAAGGTTTGGTGGCTTCCCGTAACCAAAGTAATTGGTAACAACAAAATTGGCAGACGCAGATTGGAATAAAATTCAATTATTTTGTTTTTTGATATCGATTAAGTATTTAATTATGTAATTAAAAGAAAAGTATTCAATTACAAAATAGTAAGAACTACATCGGCGAAAACTTTCTCGTGGAATTCGTGAAAGATTGGTAACAAATACTGCCAGAAAATTTCAAAATTATTAACAGATATATATTTTAAGTTATATATGAGGGACAGGGGACTTACAGCGGGTTGATGATTAGTATTGTATATTATAGGCCGTTTGGAGCTGTTGGGGAATAGAAAACCGTTTCATTCAAAGAATAATCCACAAGTGTTTAGAGCTAGTTTACCTCTTTATTTAAAATATAAACAATAGTTAATGCAATAAGATATGGTAAGATTAAACTAATAAACGGTGACGAAATTTTCAAACCCTTACCTTCGTCCCGACTTTTATATTTACTTATCCATCGTGAACCACAATATTCTCTTAATTAAAAGTAGAAGTCTGGTATCTAAACTGGAAATTATAGAAAATTAAATAAGTTTAATAGAACGTAGGAGTAAGAAAATAGAAAATATTTTGAATAGTTCAAATGAAGTTGTGCGAATGATAAAAGTTTATTTGAAAATGTAAACTTTTTTTAAAGAAGTAATACAACAGAACTGAATGGTTGTAAGAACGCACATACAAATATTTTTTTTATATTATCCATCTTTCTTATGCAACGCGTCAAAACACAATTGGAAATTTTAATAAAATAGATTAGATACTAGATTATTACATTAAATACTAATCACAGAAGGGTTAGTCTTACCGACTTTAAGTAAATATTATAAATGTATATTTTTGGTATTTCAATCGTCAAAAAAGCCTTGTAATTTTTTTTGAATAATACGCTGCTCTCGGAATTTTAACCTGATATGATATTTTTAAGACAAAGAAGAAAAGAAAAGATTACGTCTGAGCCTTCTTCTAAAATGTGACTGTCAATCTTGCCATATCAAATATTAACCGTACTATGATTACTTTTTCTATACTTTTAAATACCTGATTCTGCCTATCCATAAAAAAATTAGCTGGCAACCTCAAGTAAACTATGTTAGTAACAGAATTTTTATTAAACTAAGCTCTCTTAACCATATTCAACAATTTATATTCTAATCAAAACTAAAACTAACCTTTTCTAATTGCCTCCCAATAGGTATTAGGAGGCATATGTCCATAAATTACATATGTCCATAAATCCGATAATTCCGATTAGAACTTTGATTTGTCTGGGAAATTTTGACTTTATTGATGCCAATTTCCGAATGTCCAGTGCTCGGTTCTGAAACTCAAACCGTGTTTCCAAAATTCAAACTATTTATTAATTATTTATCTTATTTTATCTTGAAGTGCCTATTTTATCACACGTCTTGGAATGTGATAAAATAAGAAAGAAATATAGAATAGGAAACAAAAGTAGGCACATTAACATTGTCAATTTTTTTTGTGTTTTACAAATATCTTCGCAAATATAATTTTTGTGCGGTCGGCAACAAAAACTAACCTCTGGGATGTAAAATTTTGCAATAAACAAATGAACAAACTAAATAAAGCTTTAAATATTCCCGATACCTAAATACTTATAAAATTCTTAAAACTTTTTCTACAACGGCATTAAAAATAACGATTATAAGAAATGGTTGCGACAAACATTTCTAATTTTTTTAAGTAAAAAATTTTACAGGCTGCCCTGTTATTTCAAAACTTGTAATTGTTTCTTCATTTTAAGTGATGTATCTCTCTCGATACTTAATTCATTTACTGAAAAACATCATTCTTATTTCAAACAAGATACTTCTATCTACTTTTAATATCTTTAGATAAATTATAAATTTACCAATAACATTACTTAGAGTTCACAGATTTCTGATGACAAATATTTAAAATTGTTGCGTTTTCGAATAACAAGACATGGGGAGTGGTTACCAGAAATAAATATAACACTTATTAGGATCGTATCTGACGTTAAAAGTTTGATCTAAAATGTGATAAAGTATACTCGCCAAACAAATGAGAATATTCACCTTTGATAGCACACTTATCGAATATTAGTAGTATATTGCACGCACAGAACCCAGTTCTTATCTATTGATTACATATTATTTTAAAATGTTCATAAAGTCTTCCTTTTATAAACTTTTTCAAGGTAATATTCTCAATTTGTGACTGTTGCCTAGAAGTAAAAATATATGCTGAGAAACGATTTTCTAGTTTGCAGATTTACTTTTTTGTGCTTTATATATTTATTACTGGCGAAAAGAATTTCCCTATAATTTTTTTTTCCAGGAAAAATAAAACAAAAGGCAGCTTTATTAATGTAAGACGAGTTAAACATTTGTCCAATGAGAGGAGACTGGTCTGTTTATTTATTTTCTGGATATAATATTGAAGCATAATACCACGACATTTAATAGCAGACTCAGGCCACCATCGTCTTGGATACTTAATATAGTGGAATAATTTGAATAATAGTAATGCGGCCAAGAAAAAACTCAATAAAACTAAGAAGACGAAAATAAAACACACCATGATACACAACACTCACGCGCGCACCCGCGCGCTCACACACACACGCCCATATATATTAGTGCGGTCTGATAAAGTGTTTCCCGACTACACCTGTCAAAATGTTAACAATAAATTTTCTTTGAAATGACCTCGGACTAGTCACAAGTGAATTCTCATCCTTTCCAGATCAGTGGTGTTCATTATGAAGATTGAGGATTCTTTCTCTGTTAAATTTGGATTCATTCATCCACAAAATACTTTCAAAAGGTTTCCGTGCTTAACATCCGTGAGTAATAAGAAACGGCAACATTATACGCGTCTCTCATTGTCACCTTCCTCAAGATCTGGAACAAATAATTAAGATAATTAACTTATTCCTTAAATATTCTTTATTATAGATTTTCAAATTTGAGAAAATACACTTTTTTATAAAATTATTTTATTACCATTACATTGGGGCCATGCTGAAGGTGAAAATGGATAATTAATAATAAGCTAATATTGTATTCGGACTTCAATTGCTTTAAAATCAATTGGCAGTAAAACATTTTAGAAACAAACGTCTATGCAATACAGAGGAATAATAACAAAATTGAATGAAGAACAAATTTGACAAATTGTCGAGAACAATAAAAGAAATGTAACGAAAATACTCTGTTAAAAAACACAGTAAACAAAATTGAAAACGAAATTTCTATATACAAATGGAAAACTTTTGCGCTATCATGAACACCTAAACCCTACAGCAAAGATCTCAAATCTCAACTGACACAGGAGCCAGGGATTGGACGATATAAAAGAATAGACATAATTTTTCCATGACAGAACAATATAAGAGATTGATTTCGATCGAAGAGATTTTATGCGCAACAAAGGAACAAAGTATCTTTATCTGCTCACTTTCAATAGTTCTTTGTTTATCACATGGTTATCCCGGAAACCAGTTTATTTCCATTGTTATGGAAATAAAGTTGTTACCGGGATAAATTTTGGTACCTCAGGTGTCTTGATGAAAAAGCATTATAAAATTTATGAAGTTATTTAAAATTTAGCATTGCATGTAGTATACAGATGCATTATGTATACATAACATGAAAATTTAGCATTGCATGTAAAAATTGCACAAACTAGAGTAGTTTTAAGAGTATTTGAACATCTTAATCGTAATTGGAATGCAAGAAAAATTTGGACTTTAATATTTTCTTGCCTATTCTCCAGATTTTCTTAGGTCTTAATATTGTTTTTGGCTATTATATACCTTAGAAATAATTTTCTTGCAAACCAAAACAAAAGAAACCAAATAATAAAAATGAAATAATAGTTACATAAACATGTGGGACATATTATGAGGAATTTTTCAAAATTAAAAAAATTAACATCTCAAAAACCATGAGATTTCATTTAGAAGTCATTAAGGCTAAATGATTTTCGAACGGGCCTACCTATCGCATAATTTTTTAATTTAATTGTCAAACTTAATACGTAGTTGACTTTTGGTATTAAACGAGTAAACGGGGTAGTACTCGCATATAGGAGTAAATGGAGAAATAAAGAAAGCCTTTAAAAATTTGTATTCACATTACATAGTGAAAGTGGTTTATTTTTTGGTTTTCTCCTCTGGACCTAACCCGATGTAATATTAGACGCAAAATTGAATGTTTTAAAATTTGTTTCTAAAATGTACCTGAGTTTGTGAGATCCTTCCCTTTTTTGTGTTTCAGATCGGATCTGTTCTGAGTATTTTCTTTTCTGATTCTGTTCTGAGTATTTTCTGTCCTGAGTATTTTCTTTGAAATTAAGTACACTCAAACCTGAAAGTCAGATTTATATTCATTAAAACTTAAACATTTATCTTTAATGCAAGTGCTGTCGTCTAAACTGAGAATTCTGTATCTTGAATTTTAGTGAATCCTACTTTTCTTCCTGATTTTTTATTTCCTTATTATACGCGTAATCACCATAGTTTTATAGTGTTATTTAGAAATTAATTATGACGGAACTCTTTAGTTGCTTATATTTTTTTCATCTACTTATAAAATAAAACACTATAAAATCATTATATAGGTACAAGTCTTCCTTAAAAAAATGCATAATTAATTTCGCGACATAAGTTTCGTTATTGCGACCGATAATCAATTATTATGTCATTCATTATTACTAATAAAAAAGGTCTGTTGTATTTCCATAATTTAATTGAGAATCAAACCGAATGACAAAAAGTAAATATTTAATTGCATACATTTCACTGTAGTTTAGTTTATATCTATATATATTTATTTACTCCGTCGTAAAATAAAGCTATTATCATAAAAAATATCATACAAAAATATATCATAAGTTAAAATCACGATATAGGAGCCATGAACAATCTTATTTCATAAAAAAATATTCTACAATGAATACAAATAGAACAAAGCCAATTATTAGGTTCAAACAGAAGCAAAAAGTAATGTCGCACATTACGGAAACACTATGCAATAAGCGGCATGATAAACGCGCACAACTTTTCAACTTTTGTTTTACAGACGAGGACGGGAGAATAGCAACTATCATTGTTATACTAACTACTCACCTTTTTTGCCTCTCTACAGTTTTATTGTCATATTCGTGTAGAATATATTCGACTCTTTCTATTATTTCATTCCATTTGGTTCATTTCCTTGCATGGCCTATTTTTATAAAAAGAATGGTAAAAAATTTTACTTTAGAAATATATTACGATTCTACCGTATGTACACCGTTTTAAAACATACTTGTTTTATACAAAAGAATAATTCCCACTTTCAAAAATTTATTTTCATGTACTTGTGTCAATTGAATCAATTGAGGGTATGTTGCGCGACCGCGTTCATCTGGCGTGTGAGTTCCTGCTTTTGTTGGGAAATATAGCTCTTCCTAATTCTGTGAAATTTTTTTATATTAATTTTGATACTATACATACCTTTCTAAAACTATCATCGATAACGCATTAATATTAAGAGTAAAAATGTTATGTCTGTGAGAAAGGGTGCGTTGAAATGTGACAAGAACATTATTTGCTCAGGGATAAGTATATTTAATAAGAAAAAAAGGAGACTAGCAAAATTAGGCCCAGCATTATAGAAATGGAATATAATTTTCACAAAAAATGTTTTTTAATATAAAAATTAAACAATCCAGGGACTGATAATCAAGAAGGAGGAAAAAATAAAATACAATTTGTATTCACTCTTAAGAACCACTGTTAATTAAAAACTTAAACAAAATGTAATCATACGTTGTGGTAAATGTGAATATTTTTATTTTTAATAGAATAAGAAAATAAAAAATTAAAATAACAATAAAAATCTAAAGAAGTATATAATAAGTTCACAGAAACAATTACAAAACCTAATCGATACAGCTTGTCATTTTACTACATAGATATTGTCTAAATTAATTAAACAATACGTTGACTGACTTTATTCGTTTTATATTTTCAAAATGAATGTTTTTCCCTCTGGACGTGGTTTTTTTTCAACTCGATTAATCAATAAAAATCTCTAAAAATTCTTATTAATCAACAAAAATCGGTCTGCGATTTTTGTTGATTAATATTTTATTCGTGTATAGAGGACAGAACGAGATAAAATAGTTAAAATAATAAACCTTCTTAATGAACCGACTCTTTGGCTCTTTACCGACTTTTATGGGTCTTCTGTAATTTATTTCAAATAAAAGAAAACGGACTAGAATTGGTAATTAAATTTTACTAGAAACGAATTTTTATAAAATGGTGTTTAAAATTGCGTTTTTTATTTGTTAAACAACCAATTTTAGTCTTTATAGATTTGGAAATAACTTGAAAAAGTCTAAATTATTTTTATGAACAATTTTCTCGACCTGTTGTAATAAATTAATTTTGACGACTACATTTAAACTATTTATAAAGGAAATTTTTAATTTCCCTGTTTCAATTTGACCATGTTCTAAATATCGCGTTAAATATCGTACAGTGAAAGACATTTTCTTGTGCTGTAGTACTTATTTCTATGGATGTTTTTCATTTCCCTTGACTTAAATTAGTTTATTGTTTTCTTAATATTATATTCCATTAATTTAAAAATATTAATTATACATATATACTAGGGCCAAGAGTGGCTCGAAATTATTTGCTTAAAAAATACAAGTACACAGAGAGCGCACGGTGAATTGTGCGAGAACTTGGCTTCCATTTCGCCATGTGCATAAATTATTCTCCTAATTCGTCAACGATTAATAACTTATGCATAAAATATGAAAGAAAAAAATTGTTTGTTTTGCGCATTGCAGATAAATAATCAACATAATAAACAACCAAAAACAACATGTAATTCGTTACACAAAATAAAATAAATATATATATTATATTTTTTGCTTAATATATATTAAGAAAACTTGAATAAGCATTTAACGCATGCACGTATGCGTGTACATGTGCACGCGCGTTCGCACGCACCCTTGCGCGCTCGCATGCGTGCACACACGAACGCACACACCGCCTCTAATTTATTATACCCTATCCGCTTCGCTTCGCTGAGTATAATAGCTCCATTTTCCTTGTTTATACATTGTCATAATATTGTTTTATTCCTTTTTTGGAAGTAGGAGTGGAAAGTAACAATTTTTTTCTGTATCTATTACCATATAACTTTTAAATTTTTTTCGTACACTAAGCTGCAATTTAAATTCTTATTGATGAATATTATCAACAACAACAAATAATACGAAAAAACAACAAACAATTACGAAAAAATACACGTATAAATAACAACAAACAATTACGAAAAAATGCACATTATTTTCTATATTTTGAATGAACAAAATAAAAAAAAATTAAAAATTTTACCTTTTGGTTTTTAAGAACTCAGTTTTGTGCTTTTTTGGATTCATTTTGTAGATTCAAGCATACATTTGTTTTAATAATTAATTCTTAAAACATAGCACAACCATTGCTTATAAACAATGCTATGTTTTGATTTGTTAAAGTAAAAGAAACCAAATAATATGTATTGCGAATTCATGTTCTCTTTTATTGGTTATATCTTTATAAGTATTTACTAGATCAACAAATATAACTATCGTAACTTTCCGAAACATTTGGTTTAGCATATATAAACACAGATTCGATTTTAAATGATTGTAATAATGAATATTTTTTAAACAAAATTATACTTAAAAATTAATCGTATAAATATAAGCTCTCCGGCCGAAAACAATTTATAACTCTATATCATCATGTAATTAGAGAAAGTCCGACATTTGGTCAGTAGTGTATGTATACTCTTGTATGATAATGCGTTTATTCTTTGAGCAAACTAACATTAGCGTTGCAGAATTCAAAATGCTTACACGTTTTCATTAAATATCTCAAAATTAAACACAAACAAAAATAAAATACGTTAACAGAACAGACTTACTTAAACTCAAATTCCTTCCAAGAAAACTAATACAACCCGGTATTTCAATAAGATCACACTTTTTTTAATTGGTTACCCTTATTTTTGGTTAACGTCAATAACATTCAATATTTCATTTACAACTTTGAGATTAAATAAACATCCAATGAAACTTTTTCTTGTAAAAGATGAGTATATGTTCCGCATAGATTTCAACATAAACTACGTATTATTTTAGCGGCAAATATCTTCCCGACTTTGGAACTAACTTTATTGTTGAATCGAATTTACCTTTAACTTAATAATTATTTTATTATGAGTTATTTACTTAAAATTAAAATATTTCCTTTACCTGATTTATTTTACTCACTCTAATTCTTCTTCTACGTTTTAAATATTTTCTATATATCATCTAGAAATCGGGTTCATTCAATAGAGATTTCCAATTAATAAACTTTATTTTAATTAAAGCAGATGTAACCTGATGGCGATAAAATTTAATTCAAATAGCCTTTATTTATATGTAAACATTATTTTCCCGGACAATAATAAATTATATTCAAATAATTTTAATGAAACAAAAGTATTTGATTATTAAAGTGATAAAGGAAAATGATAAGGATTGTATATTGACGTGACGTTGGACCTTAATATTTTGAAAGTAAACATATTTAAATAATTCCCCGGGTAAAAATAAATAAATTCATCATTTAGTCTATTAGGAATAACAAGGCATTGTTATTCCGTCCCTTTTTTTTTAATTATTAAAATTCTCATGTAACACCGTTATAAAAGTAACAAAATATTGTAATGTTTAATAATTACATTAACGAAATACTCATAATGAAATGCCAATTCCTAATTTTGAATTAATATCCATATGCAATATATCCTTGTGCTGTCCATCGGCGTATTTCATATCCGTCTATACGTGACGTGTATTCTTAAATATGTCTACTATAATTTTTGTTTTTCCAGTGGCTCTTATATCCTAAAAATTATGAATAAATTTCCTACAATATTAAACTCCACAATAAAATGAAGAAATAATAATTTACGAGAAATTAATAAATTTTATTGAACCAGAATGTTTATAATTTTTAAATTTTGAACCTGTCATATTTTAAGATAAGCATATGTATTTATAGTAGCACAATGAAACATTTTGTTCACTTTTTGTTGTTGGTAAGTGGTCAGTAAACATGTGGTATTCTATAAATGATATCAATATTTAGCAAATAATATTTCAATGATTCAATTCACATTCTAACTCGTCAACTTTTCCAATACTTTATTTTTTATTTTTTTCATATTTTTACCTGGTATATATAGTAGTAGACGGGAACATTTAGGCTAATATACATTTGACTGGGAAACAGTACACGCTACTAACGGCATCATGACGCGCTGCTACGGATCAATAATTAGCTCTACAATACAATGGACTTCAACAGACATCTAACAAACCTGTGTGTGAGACATTAGGCTAAATATATGTCGTCTATCGACACAAGTATTAACCATTGCTACTAACCGATCAAGCAGGAAATAAATTTACTGGAATTTAATTTACAATTATATGAGCTCACAATTAAGCTGATGTGCAGATCTCGTCTCTGTATTTTACGATATTTGGGTAAATGAAAAAGGATATTGAATAAATACAAATGTATGTATTGAAAGACCTATTGTCAATTTAATTACAGCACGGACGATTATCGTCAATCACGAAAATAATAAAAAGGCTCTATTTTTTAACTCAGTAAGACCCTTGCGCAGCAATCATTAATTTACTATATTCATGTTCGTAAAACTTTTACGAGTGTAAGTGTATTAAACTTGTAACAAAGTAAATATTTCATAGTATTGTGCTTGAATCGTTGTGTTAAACAATAAAAATTTAACTTTCCTATTAATGTAATATTTTTAAGGAATCTGCAGTTTTTATTTATATGTACAGTTTGAATAAATATCCAAACTATTTATTTATTATTATTATCACTTTTCACTAGCTTTTAGATTCACACATTTATGGAAGAGGTTACATTTTGTCATTGTCCCATTATGAGATTAAAACTCAGATGGAAATCTTTCAAATATTTACTTTGTTTCATTTATACTCATTTAAACTCGATACCTCCTACTTTTCGTTTGGAAGTTGGTTGCCTCTCTAATTGATATAACTGTTAATTAAATAATAAACTTAAATTTAAAATAATACATTGCAAACTTTGGTCATCACTTGACTAGGAGCTTTCTCTGTAGTAGTGTTTTCACTGCAATCATCAATGAAACTATTTATTTATGCCTTATTTCTAATAACATTGTAATATTTTATGGTTGACTGGAAGAGATTACTCATGTAGCAATAATTCCACCATATATACTATGCATAAAAGGTGACAAATAAGTAAGTAATATTTGAAACCACAATTTCCGACTATTTTCTTTTCTGTTACTGGCTATACTATGAAATTTCAAAATAAGTGTAGTAGGCATTATAACAAGTTTTTCACTTATGCCAGCGTAAAACCATTGATCATCCATTAGATGTGGGTGAAGTTTAAAGTTTTTTTGTCTTGGAAATGTGTAATAACGTATAATGGTATCTCTTTCTTTAATAAAAATAGGAACTCAGGTTTTTTAAAAATTTTCTTTTTATAATTTTAACGTTTCAATATATTTAATAAAAAAACATGCTCATTTTTTTTCTTTCGATACACGTAACACAATAGATACAATCATTTATTGGCAGGTAGCACTAAATTTTGATCATGTAGTAAAAATACCAAATTTTGTGGTGAAAAATAATTTGTGTATAAATCTGAATATTTGAACCGTATGTATATTAATTTCCATTAAAATCTATCCAGTTGCTTCAGTATAGTTTATTAACAAACATCCTAATACATTTTTCGTAACAGACCTGACAACAGAGTACTTCAACGAAATATAAAATATTTTATTCTGTTTCGTCGTAAAATTTTATTTATGTATGATTACAATTTATTTTTATGAAAAGTAAGTTCTACAAAATATTTGTAACACAAACGAAAAATCTTGCAAAACTTTCTAGGTTTAATTTTCATTGAAAAAAAAATTTCTAAAAATGTTAAATTTTCCAAGGAAGATTTCACTTTAAAATTTAATAGCTAGCAATAACCAAGCAATTCTTAATAGTTCTCCCGTCGATTTCTAAACTTGAGTTCTGTCGGATTGACGCAAGACTTTATTTATTAATTATAAAATGTATGTGCTTTTTAGAAATATCTACCACAGGTTTTTTTCTCTGCTTTCCTTAATACCTTCGGATTACTTAGTTTCCTACGAATTTGTTTGACATTCATGTTAATTGTGATGCTGCTAAATAATATATTGTCTATCCTCTGTGACACGTATTTAAACTTTGCCTTGCATCCATCCGCGTGTAAAAAGTTCCAATCTTTACTACTTCAACCACTTATATCGTGGTCTTCTCCTTCCATTCAATATCATAACTTTTTTCTCTTCGCCATTTTTTAAAATTTGTTGCCGTATTCTATTATGTACTTTATGTTGAAGCATTAAAATACCATATATTCAACTTTTGCCTTATGCACGAATAATTAAAAAGGCTCACATTCCAAAAATAATATTTGTATATTCGATAATTTGTTTATATTCCTCTAAATAATTTTTTAGTAAATACTTACAAGGAACAGTCATGTTCATTCTATAATTGTATTATATATGTAGACAATAAAGTACGTAACTATCAAATATACACAGCCTAATACAAAGTAATTTAATTATACCACAAATTTTAAGCTATGGAAACAAGTTTATAACGAATACGTACAACGAACTTGCCTCCCTGTGTGTTCGTCTAAACACGCACGTGTGAATACTACTGGCTCGATTCAAATAGTTTAAAAAAAAAAAAACTTAGGGGTTACCTCGAAGTAATATTCAGTTTCTACTCCATCAGAATCGGTTCACCTAATGAGAAGAAATTTGAATTTATTATTTTTAAAAGTTATTTTACGTTGCCTTAATATAGTAATAATAAGAAGTGTCTGGTTACTAGACGAGTAGTGCGGAAAGAATAGTTGCTTGAGTAAGCAACATTTTTGGATATTGTGTATAGTCACTGTAAGTTTACTCTGATTCTTAAATATGTTTTGATTTTGAATCTGTAATAATTGTAATTTAATTGTTACCATAGTAAATAATCGTAATTTAATTATGATCATAGGTTTTGTATTGAGCTGTATACATTTAATTGTTACCCATTTCATTGTCCATACATATGATCAAATTGCAGATTTAGTCTGTCTGTATGATAAAGGTATTGTCGAAAAAATATTTAGATGAAAATCATAAATATAATAAAACATAATTTTTTTAAAATATTTATCTATATGTCTGTTTATATGTTTGTTTGATAGCGCTACATAAAAACCACATATTCCATTAAAAAATAGTTTTTTTAGATACATAGAGATTAACTTGGAATAATACATAGTTTCTATGTCATTGGAATCCATTCATCTTGTCAGAAATTATATTAATTTAATTTTGCCTACAATTTATTTAGGCAATGTAAATAATCTTATCATCTAATAATATATACTAAAATGAACACGTGTTCCTATATCGGTTTGGTTGTATTTATGTGATATAGGCATTATTATCTGGGATAAAACCGTTTGGCTTCATTTTGCTCAATTTTCTTTTACTATCCTCCTACATTAGCCGTTCATAACAATTGAAACAGGAATCCAAAAACTGCTTCTTTATATTCTTTTCAAATTCTCATATAATAATGTAAACATCGTAATAATCATCGATGCATAAAATAATTAGCCACTAACATATTTTCACGTAAAATCTTTAACAAAACCGTAAGAGTTTTAATTTAACTTTTTTTTCAAAACGCGTACAATATATATATATATATATATATGTATATATATATATATATATATATATAGATAGATAGATATATATATATATATATATATATATATATATATATATGTATATATATATCCATATATATCAATTATTTACTATATATATTATTATATCATATATTTTATGAAATGATTCGTTTCATCTAATTTTATTCTTTTTTCTTAAATCAAACGATGAAACTTTGCTGAAAGTAAATTGAATTTATAAATAAATCTGCTGGTCGCAAGAGAAAGAATGTATAATACATTTTTAAAGCAACACGAAACAATATCGCTACCTTCATTAGACTTTTATATATTGTATAAATATTTACTTTGAGAGTTCAATCACGTTGATGAGTATTTACATTCAGCAAAGTACAGAGTCTAATTTGTAATATATCTTATAAATGTTTATAAAATAATAATGCCCTTCTATTCTGAATCAGAATCCGTTTCTATGCCTTATTAGAGTATGTCTCTTGATTCAGTATGTACTGTTGGCAAAAGCCTCCTCTAGTTGTTTCCAATGAGTTCTGTGAGTTTAGCTCGTCTTTCCATCTCTTTTGTTGTTTTCCCTGCTTCTCTTAATGTTTCCAGGATACCATTCAGTTACTATTTTACACCATTTTTCCTGGCTTACTTTTATCATGTGTGCTGTCCACTTCTACTTTTGCTAGTCGATTTTGATAAATATATTCGTCACCTTTAGTTTCGCGCCTTGTTGGTCATTACTTATTCGTTCTATTTTATGTATATCTATCATGCTCCATTCCATGGCTCTTTGAAAGTGTTGCAGTTTATGTTTATGTTGTTTGCACGTTATTTTTATGTTGTATATGATACAAGGTAGTATGCAGGCGTTGAAGACTTTTCTTTTTATAGCAATGACTAAATCTCTGGATTTCATGATTTCTTACAATCACGAATACTATCTCAATCCACCGGTTATTCTTTTGTTAATTTCTTTACTTGTTTGGTCTTTCTGAGATATGATTTATCCCAGGTAAGTTAACTCGTCTACATGTTCTGATTGATGGCTGGCTAAAAGTTTTATTGTTGCTGTGTACATCGCCAATCCCACAGTAGCACTATCTTATATAAGAATATTTCTAAAATATGTATATAAAAGAATAGTTCACAATAATAGTTCAGCCTGGGCTTTATATTAGTAGATTTTATATATAACACTCATTTGTAGTTAATGTGGCAAAATTATGTTCATGTTAAATATAAATAGAGGTTATCTCAATGTGAAAAGTAGTCAAATGACTTTTCTTTGTGAACTTCTTAAAGAAATAAAAATTATAATTAAAAATATAACTATTTCTCATTATTTCACTCTTACCATGTCTTGTTTTTCTTTTTTTTTATTCCTAGCTGACATCTGGTTAAGGTCTTGAAATTAATTGGCTCTTGAATTAATAGGCTGCCGGGGCTGCTGCCAGGTTTGGAGCTTTCTGAATGGTAATTCTGCATTTTTTTATTCGTGTTACTCATATTTGGTTGTATAAAAATATTTTAAATGAAAACAAGAAAGTAAATCATTCATTCATTTTCAATTTCAGTCTTAATTATGCTAACGTAATTTTCCAGTATGAAATTTCTGATATTTTTTTTAAATTCACCAATAAAAGTTTTTTAAATTTGGTAGAGAATATTGCATTAAAAGTAATGTAAATTATATGTATAAATATACGTTTAAGAGTTAAAACATAAACCGTTTCATTTCTATGTGTTGTTGTATACCCGCTTTTGCTCGTGACTTTTAATAACTATACAAAATCCTAAGAAAGAAAATAATTTCAATCGTTAACTTCTAATGTACTTGCAATACCAAATAGATTTATAATATAAAATATTACATTCTTTTAAGTTGGTCGACAGTGCTGGGACCGAGTTCAAGAATAAGTAAGCTATTTATTATAAATAAGTGGGTACCTTTTTAGAAGTCGGTTTTTTAAAAGACGTTTTTATCAACTAAACTGGTTATTAAGATTAGTCTCTAAAATTTTTATTAAAATTTTCTTCTTGGATTCCATGAAAGAATAGATATATTTTTGAAAAGGGGATACTTTTTTTCATAAGAAGTAAGTTTTAATTAAAAAAATATACATTCGATCAACAATATTACCAATTTAGATGCTATTTTAGTATTTAGATTAATATTGTAATTAAAATGTTATGCAAAAGAAAATAAAATTATTTGATCCGCAACTAATAAAGCTGGCATATGAGTTCATTAATATTAGCTCATTGTAAAATAGATCATTTTAATTTTTTACCATAAACATAAAATTATTTTTCTATTAAATAACGTCAGAATAAGAAGTCCTATCAGATAAAGTAAAAATATTTAGAGTACGAAACTATTAAAAAACATGTCTTAAATTCATTGTCAGCAATATCAGTAGTCTGCAAGAAAAGTAAGTTTTATAGTACTGGACATTAGCGAAAGTTATAGTTACACAGTAGAACCGCAGTTTCAAAGGCAGCATGTGCACTGTGAAATCGCAAACATAAAGACGGCGTGTTCACAATTCACATCGCAATTTGCCACGGTAAATGTTACGTGGGCAAACTTAGTCTCTGGGGAAATGATTGGTGGAGTTTCATGAAGTTAACACAATTGATTGTGCACTTGCGCTCACAAGTCTCTAGTGTCCGGATTTAGCATTTCCTTTGAGCGTATAGAGAATATGTTTGCTACATCGTATTTGAATATTACTCAGTCTTCGGCCAGTAAATTAGCAATTTATTCCGCCATGTCAGTAGATCTCGACGGATTTAATTAATAGTGTATATATATATATATATATATATATATATATATATATATATATATATATATATGTATATATATATATTGTTGTCCCAAATAAGAATGTCAAGCGGAAGGCAATGTATTTGGTGATTTTTGAAAGTTTGTCATAATAATGTGTGTGTTTTAGCCATGCTCATAGAAATTTGAATAAAAACATGCTAACTTCTTATATCCATATTTGAAATAAATTTTTTTATATCTCTGATTGAGGATTTACATAAAATGTGAACTTATTTTTTAGCGGAACTTATTTTATTCATTTAAGAATGTTATTTTAATACTTGAAAAACTTGGGCCCAATACTATATGAGCTTTTACCAGCCCTTCTCAATTATCTGTCAATTTCTGAGATACAATACCATCGAGTACGATGCTTAATCATTCTTACCGTGTTTCTTTGTACAAAAAATGATTTCTTTGCTTTCGAATAACAAATTATGAGTTCTTCTCGACCAGGATAATACGGATAGTGCTCTGAACGTCTACTAAATCATATTCCATAAAAGTAAGAAAGCAATCAATCCTGATTAACTGAATATTATCAGTTTCAAACTATTTCCAGAGAGATACAATGGAGCAATATTGCACGTGTAGCGTTTAAATAAAAAATAAATCTGATATAGATTGGAATACGGCTTCGCGTTACGCATTAACGATTGGAATATGGCTTCGTATTATACAAACTGGAAGCGGGCTTAGCTGATTCTCTTCGCTTATTGTATGAATAGTAAAGTATATTTCACACACCTGTCATGTATATTACACGTGTATATTACACGTGTTACGTATTCTCCGTGTCTGGTTTAGTCTGATTTATAGAAATGGGGGCGTTGTGAACAATTTTCTTGTTAATTCAATTGAATATAAGCTTTATATCTAAGTTTTTAACGACGTGTTAAAAATACATTTCTTAAATTTGACTACGTTTTACTAATCTTCGTGAAAAAATATACCCTATGATTTTAACTTTCATATATATTTTGAGTTGAAACGGTAATTTGACTTTACTATTTTTATTTCTTTTTTGCTAAATACGTCTAAATATATTATTCTATTAAAAAACCACTATTTCAATAATATCTTCAATATGTTGCTAAAAATAAATAAACTATTAAATTTTTCGACTAATACTGGTAAAAGCGAAATACTATTTTTTTTTTGATAATCTACTGCGACATACGATTTCGTTGCAGTTTATTTTCATCCATAAACTGAAAATAAGAAGGTTTAGATCCCTTATTGTCAAAAAGTTACATAACGAATCAATTGTCATAAAAAAAAATTTACAACGACAATCGAATAAAAATAATCCAACTGCCAAGAATGTCTAGTTCATTAATTACCCTTTCACTGAATCGGCATACTGAACAAATTTCACTGTAACAAGAAGTCACTAGTTGATTCGGTTTTCGAACATACAAATACTACAGTCCGAAGAGTTACAATTGCCTTGTGTCATTTGAGTTACTTGGATTAACAAGTAAATCAATCACGATTAGCCAAATAGCAATTTTATATAATTATATCAAAAAGTTTCAACACTTTGGTGCATATATTCAATAATTGCAAAGCTATAAATTCAAAAAAATAAAAATGAAATCATATCGATATGTTAAGAATTAATTTGGAATGATGCTTTCAAAACGATTGTGCTTTGTAATTTTAAACTACTATTTAAAAGTTATTGCGTGAATTAAAAAAATATTTATTTTGGAGATTACACATTTTTCATCCCTGTTTAATTTCAATATAATTTGTCATATCAAATCTACATTAAATTTTTAATTAATTCAAATTAGTGCATCACTATGAAGTAATTCCATACTTTGTTACTTTATTGAAGTATTCTTTTAATTTAAAATATAAATGTCTCAAAAGTAGACTGAATAAATTAAGTGCTTTAAAATAAAATAATAAACTTTCTACGAACAAAGTTTCCAATTTTAGTCTTATTTATTCGGAACCATAATATTTGGAACAATTCCATTTACGTATAAATTTACACATTATAAAATGATTTACCACAATTGCCGATAACGATTCAAAATTCATGACAAAAATTGTGTTTGTTTTATATAGAATAACTGTTATCTATACATATAATGAAACTGTAACTGAGCCGTGTCTGTACAGTGAATATATTTAGGAAAATCTCGTTCTAATGGTCATTATTGTAAATTTTTAGAATTTTTTTACTGTCTGTCTGTCTGTCTTTCAGTTATCGCATCACCCAAAAACTACTGGACCGATTTTGATGAAATTTGTCATGATTCCTTCATCGATATATAGTGGTGAATATAAAAAATTACAAAATGAGGCAATGAATAAATTTAAATACCCATAAATATAAAAAATTATGTAAAACAGCTCAATAACAGTTAACTTATTTTAGTTTAAAAATCACCAATAGATGTCACTACAAGGTTTTCAAAATACGTAATTTTCCTCTATCGCATCGAGTCAATTATCATTGAATGGATTTGGATCTTTTTAAATTGCACCGGGTCAAATTGCATAATGCAATGCAATATAATTCACATCATATCTATGCTCTCTAAATATTTATTTATTCTAATAAAGTTACAAGGTTTGTACTATTATCTTGCTTTTCTACACTAGATGGCGCAAGTACTAACGATCCCGCGAACATATCTAGTTCTATAATAAAAAAGAATCGACGAAATTTATTTATGATTACCATTTGTTTGTTTGAAATATAAATTATTACTCTATTAGGATGTAATATTATTAAAAATTTTGATTATCACGTATTTAACGCAATCGTCTAACGTAACGAACTTCGCATTGAAAGTTATTATAGAGACTGCGTAAAGATTAAAATAAAATATAGATTTCGGGAAAAGCGTGCACAGCGACATAAGTAAGAGAAATGTCAACTTTGCTTACTTATCTGTAAATATCAGTCCAACATTTTTATTATTTGATATATTCAGCCAGTTATCTACAAGATGATAGTATTTAACTCAAATCAGAAATAGAAATTTGTGACCACATAGTTAATAATACCAGTGATAAAAGCCTTTTTGAAATTAAATGCCGATGCAAAGCCGTTATAGATTAGAAAAATTACAAAACGAATATTTATTTTGACAACGATTCACTCTGAAAGAGTAAAATAAAATTTACAATAAAATACAGAATTTGACATATGTAACTCTTAGACATGAAATAAAAAAAAATTTTGACATAAAATAATAATGTAAAGACAAATTATTTGAAAACTCAACAAAATAATTTCCAAAACATTAAAAATTGTTTAGTATCATTGAAATATTTTAGTACTTTATCGCAATATTCTAAACTATATTTACCTTTTATAAACATATTTTGATCTATTACTACATGTACGCTATAGATATTTCATCCAGAATAGCATTAGACTTTGCTATTGGTATTTTTCATAATGTAAGAAGTATATCAGAGATACACTTCTTCAGATTA
This sequence comes from Druceiella hillmani, assembly GCA_039881145.1. Lineage (NCBI taxonomy): Eukaryota > Metazoa > Arthropoda > Insecta > Lepidoptera > Hepialidae > Druceiella > Druceiella hillmani. The sequence goes on from JAYKKI010000130.1 coordinate 3,559,598, forward strand.
CATAAAAATATTTAATAAAATTAATAAATTTATAAACATATAACGGCGAAAAATTTGTACTTAATGATAACGTTATGTCATTTTCGGTACACCACGTGACATTTTGCCCTTAGGGAAAAATTTCCTTCTATGATTTTTTTCTTTAGTGGATATATTTTCTCCTAAAAGCTAAGAAATTCTTGGTACCTACTAATCGAATAAACTAATGATATTGACAGAAATCTATGGGACTAAGTTTGCTGTATCTTTCCTGGTTGGAATACACTTTCGTTGTTTTGATTTATTCAAATACTGGCTAACCTTCTGCGCCTTTTTTCTATTTGGTTTGCATTCAATCAATTTTCCGTTGAACATGGAAGGAAATTTCATCATTGTATCATATTCAACATGCTATTACATGTTACTTAATTATGTATCTATTACGTTAAAAGCATTTGGTAATTAAATAAATGTGTATAACGGGAACAATGAAATTATATAAATTGCCACAGATTAAAAAAACAATTGATATTATTATAGAATAAACCAATAAAATATTCCACTATTTATAAAACTTCATGTGTAATTTATATCAAACTTACAACATGTCTGAAGTGCAAGCTTGCAATATTGTAATATACCAATCCCATAACAATAAAAAACCTTCACGTACAGTATTAAAATAATACGAAAAAGAATTAAAGTATAGTATTGACACTGCGTGAGCTAAGTCTTTAGGTTCAAAAGTTTTATCCTCTTCTGCAACATGACCCTGTAAATTGCTAAAACTCCATACGAGCTAGAGTGGAAAATTTGATAGAGATGTAATTATGAAGGTTTTCACTTTGGTATGAAAGGAAAATCTCATCATACCCTATACGTGTCTTTGACATTGTTTGTTGACTTAAACTTGTGTTAGGGAGTTTTCTTATTAAAATTTATTGCTTTATTTTAGTTGTAGAAAAGAACAATAATATCTTAATACATTTATACATATTCATTATTTTTACATATCTTAATAAACGATAATAAACGATACACACATTTGGTCCTCGTTCTTGTAATGCCTGGGTCCAACATTACATTTACTTTCATCAGTTTCGTTTGCTTCACAATTGTCACTGGAGGTTTCTTTAAGACATTACAGCGAATTAAGTCTCTATTAAATAACAAACAGTATAACCTCAAAAACCGGATCATATTATCATGTGGCGAAAGTTATCTAGACTCGAAGATATTCAAACTACTGAAATATGTACGAAATGTTCCAATTAATATTGTCAAATAGAAGCACAGAGGTAGAGAATATCAAAGTTTAGCCCAAACATTCCTGCGTGTGATCACCTATTTTGATAGTTTCTGAATTAGGAACTTTTAGTGTTTTTTCTCATAGATTTGAGACAAAATGTGTCTTTGTCTAGCATAAAAAGTTGTGATTGACTAGTTGACTAACTCCCTTATTCAGAATAGAAACATTCATTGCAAACGTCTTAACATGGCGTCAAAAAATTAACAGACGTACATAATTTAATACTGTAGTAATTTTAAAAAAATCACTACTTTTTTCCGAGATCTATTGCAAAAACTTTTTTATTTACCCATTCTTTGATTGAGAATTTTGACATTGCTACCTTTGCACAAAGATTTCAAATACGAACTCAAAACGTAGTAAGTAAAAATTTTTAAATTTATTGTATAATTAAAGAAACATATAAAACTTATTAAAATTTGTCAGAAATACGTTTATTTAAAAAAAATAATTGAATTTTTCAAAATCATGACCATTTTGTTTCATACGAATACGGCATCACCGAAAAAATGCTGTTTTAATCGCCTTACTTCCGTAAACTTTTAATGGTTTCTTCGGTTTCCCTCAGATTTTTTTTTTAATTTTCCAAACTACTTCCAGTGAGTTTGAGTACACACACATTGAAAAGTTAACTTGAATTAGGTTGGAACACCGTGTAAACTAGACTCTTGGCGAAAAAACCCTGAAAACTCATTTTCTCCGACAAAAAAATGACGATTTTCAGTTCCAAGTAAATTTACGAAATCGTTCAACAATAATTGGTTAATCTTATCAAAGTAGCCGAATTTAAGTAATAACATTTATCCATATACTTACACACTTAAAGTTCTGGCAAAAAACAAAAAATAATTAAAGAAATAAATCTTTAAATAAGTGTAACATAATCGTTATTGCAAGAGTAAGCAGTACTTTAGTTTGACCAGCAAAAGCAGTAATCATTAAAAAGGAGATACAATTACGTCATATTATTACTTTTGTTGAATACGGCTAAAATTTGATTACATTCCTTCTCAATTTTTCTTCTTTAGTTATTCACAAAAGCTATTCCATTTCACTTACTGCTCTATGAGTCCATTTATAGGTTCACTCCGAAAAGTAAATATAAAATTAAAAAGCTGATGAGATAAGAATGTTTTAGAAATAGATTCTGGAAAGAAGTTACGTAAACTTTTATTTATGATATCAAACATTAAGTCCAAAATATGATATTTAGAGTATCACGTTTCTATCAAGACATAGATATATGTATTTTAATATATATATATATATATATATATACATACATACATACATGGGTAAATAAGAATTTTTTTGCGATAGATCTCGGAAAAAAGTAGTGATTTTTTTTAAATTACTATAATATTAAGTGGTGCACGTCTGTTAATTTTTTGACGCCATGTTAAGACGTTTGCAATGAATGTTTCTATTCTGAATAAGGGAGTTAGTCCACTAGTTGATTAAAAAGTTAAGTTTTTATCACAACTTTTTATGTTAGACATAAAAACATTTTGTCTCAAATCTATGAGAAAAAACACTAAAAGTTCCTAATTCAGAAACTATCAAAATAGATGATCACACGCAGGAATGTTTCGGATAAACTTTGATATTCTCTACCTCTGTGCTTCTATTTGACAATATTAATTCGAACATTTCGTACATATTTCAGTAGTTTTAATATCTTCGAGTCTGGATAACTTTGGCCATGTGATAATATGATCAGGTTTTTGAGGTTAGATTGTTTGTTATTTAATAGAGACTTACTCCGCTTTAATGTCTTAAAGAAACCTCCAGTGACAACTGTGAAACAAACGAAACTGATGAAAGTAAATGTAATGTTGGACCCAGGTAATACAAGAACGAGGACCAAATGTGTGTATCGTTCATTAAGATTATGTAAAAATAATGAATATATATACATGTATTAATATGTTATTGTTCTTTCCCATAAATAAAATAAAGCAATAAATTTGAATAAGAAACTCCCTAACACAAGTTTAAATCAACAAACAATGTCAAAGACACGTATGGGGTATGATGAGATTTTTCTTTCATACCAAAGTGAAAACCTTCATAATTGCATCTCTGACAAATTTTCCACTCTAGCTCGTATGGAGTTTTAACAATTTACAGGGTCGTGCTGCAGAACAGGATAAAACTTTTGAACCTAAAGACATAGCTTGCACAGTGTCAATACTATAGTTTAATTGTTTTCCAATACTATAGTTTAATAATTTAATACTGTACGTGAAAGTATGTTATTGTTACAGGGTTGGTATATTACAATATTGCAAGCTTAGACTTCAGACATATTGTAAATTTGATATAAATTACACATGAAATTTTATAAATAGCGGAATATTTTATTGGTTTATTCTATAATAATATCAATTGTTTTTTAATCCGTGGCAATTTATATAATTTCATTGATCCCGTTATATACATTTATTTAATTTCCAAATGCTTTTAACGTAATAAATACATAATTAAGTAACATATAATAGTATGTTGAATATGATACAATGATGAACTGTCGTTCCATGTTCAACGGAAAATTGATTAAATGTATACAAATAGAAAAAAGGGGCAGAAGGTTAGCCAGTTTTTGTTTGAATAAATCTAAACAACGAAATTGTATTCCTACCAGGAAAGATATAGCAAACTTAGTCCAATATATTTCTGTCAATATCATTAGTTTATTAGATTAGTAGGTACCAAGAATTTCCCAGGTTTTAGGAGAAAATATATCCACCAAAAAAAAATATTTTAGAAGGAAATTGCTCGGTAAGGGCAAATGTCACATGGTGTACCGAAAATGACAAATTCTTTTTATAATTTATTATAAATTACACTCATCAGCAGTAATGTCATTCTGGATGAAATATCTATAACGTACATGTAGCAATCAATCAAAATTTGTTTATAAAAGGTAAATATAGTTTGGCATATTGCGATAAAGTACTAATATATTTCAATAATACTAAACAATTTTTAATGTTTTGGAAATTATTTTGTTGAGTCGTCATGTAATTTGTTTTTCATTATTATTTTATGTCAAAGTTTCTTTTTTATTTCATGTCTGAGAGTTACATATGTCAAATTCTGTATTTTAATGTAAATGTTTTTTTACTTTTTCAGAGTGAGTCGTTGTCAAAATAAATATTCGTTTTGTAATTTTTCTAATCTATAACGGCTTTGCATCGGCATTTAATTTCAAAAAGGCGTTAATCACTGGTATTATTAACTATTTGGTCACAAATTTCTATTTCTGATATGAGTTAAATACTATCATCTTGTAGATAACTGGCTGGTTATATCAAATAATAAAAATGTTGCACTGATATTTACAGATAAGTAACCAAAGTTCACATTTATCTTACTTATGTCGCTGTGCACGCTTTTCCCGAAATCTATATTATATTTTAATCTTTACATGGTCTCTATAATGACTTTTAATGCGCAGTTCGTTACATTAGACGATTGCCTTAAATACGTGAGGATCAAAATGTTTAATAATGTTACATCCTAATAGAGTAATAATTTTTACATTTCAACAAACGAATCGTAATCATAAATAAATTTCGTCGAATTTTTTTGTGTTCGCGTGAGCTTTAGTACATTGTTCACAAAACTTCTCTCTAAACAGTGTTTCCTGTAAAAATGTCAGGGACCTTAATAAATAAATTGTTAGCGTTGCTGACGCGGGATAGTTCTACATACAGCTGTCCGTGTGAAAAGCAAGCTTTTCCTAAAAATATTCAATGCACAGTTACAGTTTTATTACGTGTATAGTATTTTATACAAAACCAACACAATTTGTTTCACAAATTCTGTATCGTTATTGGCAATTGTGGTAAATCTCTTTATAATGCGTAAATTTATACGTAAACGTAAATGTCCCAAATATTATGGTTCCGAATAAATAAGACTTAAATTGGAAATTTTGTTAGTAGACAGTTTACTATTTTATTTCAAAGCACTTAATTTATTTAGCATAGTTTTGAGACATTTATATTTTATTAAAAGAATGCTTCAATAAAGCAACAAAGTATGGAATTACTTCACAGTGATGTACTAATTTTAATTAATTGTAAATTTAATGTAGATGTGATAAATTATGTTGTAATTTTACCTACAATAAAGACAGTCAAAATTCATTAGATTATCATTGATTTCATTATTCTTTTTCTGAATTTATTACTTTGCAATTATTTAATAATAAAAATATGTGCAGCACAGTGTAGAAATTTTTAACATAATTATATAAAATTGCAATTTGGCTAATCCTGATTGATTTACTTGGTTAATCCAAGTAACTCAAATGACACAAGACAATTGTTACTCTTCGCACTGTTTTTTGTGATTTGTATGTTCGAAAACCGAATCAACTAGTGACTTCTTGTAACAGTAAAATTTGTTCAGTATGCCGATTCAGTGAAAGGGTAATTAATGAACTAGACATTCATGGCAGTTGGATTATTTTTATTCGAATGTCGATGTAAGAGGGTTTCTTATGACAATTGTTTCGTTATGTAACTTTTTGACAATAAGGGATCTAAACCTTCTTATTTTCAGTTTTTAGTTAAAAATAAACTGCAAGAAAATCGTATCTCGCAGTAGATTATCGAAAAAAAAATTACTCTTTCTCTTTTACAAGTATTAGGTGAAAATTTTAGTTTCCTTATTTTTGGCAATATATTGAAGATATTATTGAAATGGTAGTTTTTTTAATAGAATAATATATCTCGACGTATTTAGTAAGAAAATTAAAAATTGTAAAGTCACATTACCGTTTCAACTCATAATATATATGAAAGTTAAAATCATAGGGTATGTTTTTTTCACGAAGATTAGTAAAACGTAGTCAAATTTAAGAAATGTATTTTTAACATGGCGTTAAAAACTTAGATATAAAGCTTATATTCAATTGAATTAACAAGAAAATTGTTCACAACGCCCCCATTTCTATAAATCAGGCTAAACGAGACACGGAGAATACGTAACAGGTGTAATAGACATGACAGGTGCGTGAAATATCCTGTACTGTTCATAGCTGAAATGAAGACAAAAAGATCAATTTTTTTTTCATAATAATCTCTACATACAACATACTAAGCACGACAGCATCGTTGAAAAAAGCTACGTAAATGTCGAAAAGAGCGAAAAGCACAATGTATGTGAAGCACAATGTATGTAAACAAAGAAAAGAACGTATCAATGTCAGTCAAAAGTATATTTTCAATTAATTTAGGCAAAAGTTATCCATGTTTTTTAATTTTTGTAATCTTTTCTAAAAATGTATTATGTATTTCGTGACATTTTATTGTTTTTTTATATCTTATTGACGATTTCTGATATAATAAAAATATAGTATAAGCGCCTTTATAAAGACACCTTATTTTTGTTTCGCATTTTTTTCAAAAATTTTATTTTATTTGTTGCCTTCATCTGGTGGTCAGTTACCGAATAGTTTGCATTATGTGTTTTTAAAAATGCTAAGTCTATGTTGCAGATCTCTTTTGTTTAATTCACTGGGAACATTCAATCGTTACCTTAAATGAATCGTACAAACCGCATCAGTTTGATAGAGTACCTTCGCTGTGTATCCCCTCGTAATACAGTAATTGCGTTAAAATCCCAAATATTCTCCGCATACAGAATGAGTATTGGTAAGTTTTAGTTGTAAAGGAGATTTTTTTTTAAAACCCTATGAATTTATTTAGATAAATATAAAAAGCTGTAAAGAATGGATTCGAAATGAAATAAATAATTCAAGAATATTTCAGGAAAATTGGTAAAGGAACATGGTTTTATAAATGTTCATTAATTATAACCCCTTAAAATGTGCCCATAACTCTATTGAAGATAATTTTATGTGTACTGTAAAAAGTTTTTTTATCTAATTTGGTGAAGATAAATTAGGTTCTTTGTAGTTGTAAGAAACAAAATATGTTTTTATAAGGTGGAATTTTACATCGTATGGGCTAGGCTAATAAATGTGACAATTACGTGGTTCGATCTCTATAAGAAGTAATGACGTTTCCTCGTAAGAGTAGCGAATTCTTTATCCTTTTTGAAGACTGTGCTACGCAATATTTTTCTTTATGCAAAATAGAAGGTAGTTTTACAATTTTTTGCTGGATTATGGTTATGGTTATTTAATAATGCAATTATATTCGCTACAATGCATTTATAGTTAATTAATATTATTTAAAAGCAATATCATAACTACCTCTCCAACCTTAGACATCGATTTGGAAAAATTTAAAAAGAAGAAAAGGTTGAAGATTTTAAAAGGGGAGTGATCATCAGCATTCTGGCTTATTTGTTGTTATCTCATCAAAATATTTATCAAAAATAATTTTTTTTTCTATAGTTTACCCAACATTACATAGATTAAACTCTGGAGGCGAATTTGGTAACAAAATAAATCACCAAATACATAAATAAATTCGAGCGGCAAATAAGTAGCATATGATGATAAATACGTAAATAAAAAGCACATGAAAAGCTTGTTGCAGTGTAATGGAAATGTATTTTGAAATGATATTTTTGTCTTGCTTTCAATAATTTTGGATGGCGTTTTAAAAAAGTGTAGTCAGTATTGTATAAACCCGACACGACTTACTTAAGAGTATAGCCTCAAAATGTGCACTATTAACAAGGCCACGAAAAATAAAATTGTAAAAATATCAGGTTAGTATTGGGAACAGCATATATCGTAACATATGTTAGAGTTTTTAACTTAATAATAAAATAAGGTTGGGGTACATATTATATTTAATAGTTTTATCTGTCATATTAGTATTCTTTGTTTCTCTCACAACGAGCTTGAGAACGGCTAACTCCAAATTGAGTAAACGGAACAGAGTCAGAGTATAAGTTGTTAGATATGTCCAAGTTAATATTTAGTGATATTGGCATCTTCCACAATGATGGGAATTGAAACATTATAATAACTAAACTATACGATGTTATCAACACTATTAAAAAAATAGTTATTGACCGCCAAAGGTATTGCTAAATTTGAACGGTCGATATTTACTTATCGGCAAGATTTATCTTAGGCATGTATTTTTTTGATTCAATATATTGATCGAATAAAACAAAATATTATTAAAATAAAACTACTTTCGATACGATGATGTTTTTTGTACTAGTGTAAACATCATCTTAGTAATATAGCAGAACTTTTCCATTCAAAGAGAAGATCAAATTTTTTTAATTATTGTCTTTGTACCGTAATAAATATGCGGAAAAAATTGAAACACGACGTGTTGGATATAAATTTAAAAAAAAATGTTTATACAGGCCAAAGAAATACAAAAACACTTCAAGTTTCTTCAAAAAATATAATTTTGAAAAAAAACAAACATTTCACATTTACTAACCTTTTATAAAAAAAAGGTTAATATAAATATTTTTTTAAAATAGGCTAGATTTTAGAGCATGATCAAAAGCTCAATGTTTTACTTCAAAAATTCGATTAACAAATTGATGACAACCCTTTTCCCAATTTTTCATTTCTTATCAGCATCAAAACAACACACATTCGTACAAAATTCCTACCATCATAAGCAAAAATTAAAAATATTTAGATAAAACATCTTATCGTAAACCCAGATTTAAATGTAAAACATAAGCTCATTGTAACCCAAAAAGAAAGGTTTGAATATGGACCTATGATATATTAATCACATATTTGCTCATAAAATAATACTTTTTACAAACAATTTTAATCAGCTTCAAGGAACAACTAGATGAAATGTGCACTGAAAAATACAAATGAATAATCCCCGAACATAAATAAATTTGAAAGTACTGCTACTGCTGGAGATTTGTGGCATCGCTGACAAGTCGACACTTCTCTCATCTCAAATACATGCATACCCACACACTCACTGATGAGCGCTACATTTATCTTGTATCCTACTTGTCGATATTTCGTTTAAAATACAATAAAGAGGCCGCATAATTGCAGAATCACACTGAGGAATTATAATCTGGAGTTTAGTTAGTATTTTTGAATTCACGGGGAACGTAAATCTTTCCCCATTAAATTGATTTTTACTAAAAGTATTGTATTACAATCATAGCTACCAAATATTTCATCTGTCATAATTATCACATGTAATACCTTTAGCAGGAACAAGTGAAACCATGTGCAATGCTGCCTCCAAGGTGTGGAATTCCATTTCTTTATTACAAATATTGGAATCAGGATACCAAATATTAAGGTTGAAGTGAAAATCACTCTTAATAATGAATAATTTGTCGTAGATTATGAGCACGCAAAAGAACTTCTCTTTTTAAAAATATAGAATTTTAAATGTAACTAAAATTATGATGTGGCCAGAACGTCCATTAGTTTACTGAAAAGTTAATTTTTCAATAAACAATATTTCCATTTCATGGGAGAAATTGCTCATGTAAGAATAAGTTTGCCGAATATATGCGTTGAAATATACAATAAATAAATAATTAGAATATAGGATGAAATATTACCAGGTAGAAAAAAATACATAAGATTTTTAGTTGATCACTTTGGAGTCAGGCAGATAGAAACTAATCAAAAGGGCATGTAATAGTTTCTGTCTATTCCTAGTATTTTTAATAATTTGTGGATGATAGAATTTTATTCATATATTTATAATTCTGTGTAAATTGTGCTGTTTGTTTTTTTTGACTTCATGATATTGTATTCGTCTACGCTCTTTCAGTACAATTTGAAAAATCTAATATGTATAATTTGACTCATTTGCTTAGTTTTTTGCATTTCCACCTCTCTTTTAAGCCTCTCTTTTTTTCTTAATTTGTACCTTTTCTTCGTCATGACCACCGAATCCCAAAATAAACTATTAATTTCGAAGTTCATTTATTCACATACGATAATATCTTTTTTTAAATTAATAGTGTTCCTAAATGTTTTAATTATTTTCAGAATTGTTTTTTAGAATAATTTTGAAATTATATTATTTGATGAAGATATACAGAATTGTCCCACTTTTAATTAAAAAATATTATCCTTTTTTTGTTATAGAAAAACAAGAAATAGTAGACAAAGTCAGAAATTGTTATTTTTTGTAATTCCCAAAGCACCAGTTTTTTTTTTAATTATATCATGGAAAACTTAAATAATTCTCTAATGCTTACAATAAGAGAAAAACGAGCTGTTAAAGAGTATACGAGTCCATGTCTATTCACTATTTTATTAATAAAAACAATAGTTTTGAAGATTTTTGTCACTTTTGTGCGCTAATGATCAGATCACATTTTCCGCTTGTTTCGGAAACCATATAACGTTCCATGTGAAATTTGAAAGAAAATTAAAATTAATGAAAAAAGAAAAATTTTAAAAAATCAAAATGAAAATTATGTTGTTGCTGATAATAATGTTATTAATAAATACAGTTATTAACATCTCTATCTACACAAAATTCTAGAAAGCTAACAAAATTTATGTTCTCCAATAGTGCTAATGGGAAAAAGAAATTTAAAATTATCAATGAAAAAAGCCTTTGACACGTACCCGTAAATTAAAAAAATCGATTTCTGTGTTTGGGATAAAATAAAAATGTTTTAGTAAAGAACACTTGGCACATTGTTGTTAAAAAAATACGAGTAATAGTTTATTACATTTTAGACACCTAATGCCTGACTGATGATACGATTTATGTTACAATCTGCTTATCAGAGGAGTAAGACTTTTGATGAGCAATTAAAATATATTGAACTTATCGTTGTTTTATTTAGAAGTTATTTCAAGACCTCCAATGTAGAAAATAGGTTCAATTTCACTAATGTATTTTCCTTTGCATGTAAAAAAGACGATAACTTAAATATTTTTGCATAATAAATAGATATCAGCGTTGACAAAAATACAATTTTTTGCAGTGATAATTTTATACCATGGGCGATCTATTGCCGTAATAAACCGAGGGGGAAAACTCCATTTTTATTCTGATTCACAGCAAATTGAGATTCGTTTATATTTTTATTGTCACTAAAGGTAAAATGTTACGACAAAGTAATCTTGGCTTGGCGACTAAAAGTTTACCATGTCAAGCGAATATCCTACTCTTGTAAAAACTTATAATGCAAAATCGAATAAATGTTGATTGCCAGTCGTTTGATTTATATATATTGATCCATTATTATACTTACCTAAGTAAAACAGAAGTTTTGAATTACGAAATTGCAATCTTAGGATTCATGAAAAACAAATATCGGTCTCCTCTAATGGTGTATTTTTCAACGGCTTAATTGTACTCTACAAAAAGTTATGTTGCTAATTATTAACAAACAGATACTTTAAGATTTAAAAAATGAATTGTTTTAAATATCTTTCCTCATAAATATGGATATGACGATCGGCCTTAGTAATAGGGATTACGAAGAAAGTGCAGTGTGTTGATGAATCTGGCTATAGAAAATTATTTTGTATAATTCGGTAGGGATTAAGGAATGGAGCGCTATTTCACTTAAAAATTAATTCACAGCTATTTTTGATAAATTTTATCTCTTTTATGAAAATGTAAACAACGATTGAAGCATTAAAATACTTATACCATAATTACATACCATATTGACGTCGGAACTGTGTTTTAGGTTTACGTTTATCAAACGTATTGACCTTTACCCTGACTTATCAGCCATGAACCGAAACAGCTTTTTCATCGAAAGTTGTTCTATGATAATTGCTTATGAAAATGATTATTCTCTATTGATGATGAACGATAGGTTCATCATTTCAAATATTAACGAAGCAAAATTTCAACTTCATAATGTTTACAATAAGGGATTAATATAGATTACGACGTTTCAACATTTTGCAAAAATGTTTTAAAGTATTCTATCACTATTCCTTTCCATATGATTACGTAATTTATAATATATGACCATTAATTAATTTAGAAGTTTATTGTCTTCTGTAATACGATATGATTAATTATGTATTTACTGAAGGTATAAGAATGTTGAATGTGTGATTTTCCAAGTGAGAATTTCAATATCGAAATAATTATATAACCGTACCGTAGGAAATGAGCAATGATAATTAAAAACCGTTAACAAAAATGGAACTCAGATATCTTGATTGGAAACTTTACAATGTAAGTTTGAGTTGAAAATATATTAATTTGAGTAAGAAATAGAAAAGTTTTTTTATGGTTTTGAATTGAAATCGGTAGATGATATGTGAATGGTGAACGTTTGGTAAAAGACGCAAAAAATATATAAAACAGGAATTAATGAAGATTGAAACGTCTATATAAATATGTTCTTTTGATAGTATCTATTTTTGTCATATAACAGTTGGGAACAGGGTTTTAAATAAAAACATATTCGATGTCAGGTTATTAGATTATATACTCATCTTAAAAGGGTAAGTCTTACTAATTTGATTAAAAATTTAATTCATTCTTTCGATTTCTCATTTATCAAAAAGTTCTTTCAACTTTTGCTCTTCAAAAAAATGGTTGGTTATTTCATAAGAGCACACCTTCATTCTGTTTAGGCATATATTGTATTTCTCCGCTCGCTTTTTGTCCAAAATAAAATTTATGAAACAAGTGCACTCAAAGTGCTTCTTACGATATTTCCATATTTTTTTTGGTTTTAGCTCACTTAAAACAGTTACTAGTTAGTAAAGATCGAATAACCCGTTCTTTTAGATACTTTGATAGAATTCAAAAGAATTCTAGAAGTGGCTTTAAATAGTGACTGATTTATTAGTTCTCGACATGATAGTTTACAATTTTAATACTTCTTTATCTACGGAAATCAAAGTTTACCTATTTATATTTAACGAATAAGCTTCAGTAACTGAAATTTGAAAACTACCAGTCGAACCGTAACTAGACATTAAGAGTAAGTCATTGTAATATTGGATTCTTAATAAGTATTTTACTAATTGCTTTTATCTGCATAATATACTGACGTTCTTAAACTGTACGTAAACTTCACACGTTCGTACTTTCGACGTTAAATCAATTCTCAGATTAAATGAAGTGATATTTTGTGATTGAACTGCGGTTCCACGCAACAAAATATCTAATAGTGAATTATAATTATTATCGCTATTGTGTCGGTTTTCGGTTTTGTTGGTTGGAAAATATAGATATAAGCGTAAGATCGAAAACGTCGCAGATATGTCTCGCCTATCTACGTGATAATGGATTTATTCTTGATCTCATATTAAGAGATTAGAATAAAGATGTGTTACTTGCTAAAAAATTGAAAAGAAAACGGTTTGCGCCGCTTTTCTTTCCGATAAAGACCGATTTAGAATTTAGATTTTTTCAATTTATGGAAATCATAATATATATATATATATATATATATATATATATATATATATATATATATATATATATATATATATATAAATTGTAAACTTTATTGCTATTTTCTCCGAAACCATTAATTTCTGTTCTTTAAAGTTGCAATATTGGAAAAAGTTACCAATATCATTTACGGTAATTTCAAAGTCTCAACAAGTTATTTAACAAATAATTTAAAATTGTTGCGTTCGTCACTAATACGGTTTTAATAAATATGGAAGCAAAATTAATATTTGCCATATTCATTGCCTCCAACGTCATGATAAAGTTTAATATGTAATGGACCAAAGTAATACATTTGTTTCCTATATTTTAATGTACTCAGATTAATGCCACTGGATATGAAAAAAATGGCTTTAAACTTAAAGTATATAATGGAATAGTAAATACAAAAACGGCATGTCCACAATTTGGCCACGCAACTCTCCGCGGCAAACGCTGTGTGGAGAAACTTAGCCTCTCGGGAAACGTTCGGTGGAGTTTCATGAAGTAAACACAATTAATTTCGCACTTGTGTTCACAAGTCTCTAGTGCCCGAATCTAGCATATCCTTTGAACGCCTAGAGAATATATCTGCTATATTGTATCTCAATATTACTTAGTCTTCCGTTGTAGCAAATGAATTAACGTTTGACTACAATAATATTATTCCCTATGAAATCTCTGTCGCGTACTTATTGTAATGAATCAAATATATTACAGTAAAATATTCAAAATTATTAAGTAATATTTAAATAACTGAAAACCACATCTAATTAATAAAGCAAAAATATTGTACTTATACTGACAGATAATTAACTTAAAGTTCATGTTCCTGTCTTATGTTTCCGTGAACGTTTTTACGAACTCTTATACTTCTTGCACAGTCCTTGTAATGGTTTTCGATGTAAAGTTCGTAACATGAGGTGATTGCATTAATGAAGTGATAATCAAAATGCATAATGAATATTTTCCACTCTCCCAGAATAATTATATTTTATATTTCAATAATTATATTTTATATTTTCTAAACGATTTTTTTTGACATGGATGAAACAGTTTTATTTTACAATTAATAAAATACCATTGACAAAATATACGTGATTTTATTTTCAAATAAGTCGTTTACGGGTTTACCCACATAAGTTAATTCACGAGGTTTAGTACGATTGAGCTTTCTTAGTTCGTGAATAATATTCATAAGTCGAATTGCTTTTATGTTCGTATGGTTGAGGAGTCGTTTTTCGTGTTTAATTACATATCCTTGGATAATTTTGTTAATCTATTTTATATTTAAGCCGTTGTAAATTTATTGATTAGTTACATAACGATTAACATTGGTTATCATAGGCGAGAACTTGTTTTCGCTTCGTTAGGTTCAGGTAAATCATTATTAACAAAATTTGTTGAATTCGCTACTAATACAGTGCTGTTAATTATAAAAGCAACATTAATATTTGATGTATTAAATGACCCTAAAAAAACTATTTTTGAATAGAATGATGTAATATATTTGTTTTCTGCAGTTTAATTATAATCATGACTCGTGATTAATGACACTCTTGTCACCACAGTTCTGTGTAACATGTATTTTTATCATTTTTAAAAGTACTGTAATACGAATGAAGAATAGTCCGGAATTTATAATATAATTGCAATTATGTATAATAAAAATGGAAAATCTATTTTAATATCTAATAAAACTTATGCCTGACGATGTGGTTTCACACAATAAATTATTTTGGAATCCATTGTATACCTTTCAAATAGCAGTTTAAAAGAAAAAAATACAGTAAATTAAAAAGCATGAATTTAAATGAATTTACCAACATTGTTCACATTGGATTAGTATTGATTTAATTTTTATTTATCTAATTAATTACCTTTAAATTATTTATTAATAAATTTATTTGAAGAAAGTTCAGAAATATTATGGATATACTTACGTGGAATTATTTTTGATTAACTAAATGAATTAAATTGAACCAAAAATTGTGACTTTTTGAACCGCAATATTCATATTTCCAAAAATTGAACTAGTAGCAATCATTTAGAGTGTAGTCTTTTTAATTAGTATTCCGTAAAAAGTAATTATTGAGCTAAACATTCATTACAGTATTTAGGATAATTTTCTTTCGTTTGTCATAAGAAAGTCTCTTAATTAAAGTGATTCATTGTGACATTTTTTAATGCAAAGGCATGGAAAGTCCCCATTTTAAGTTTTTGATTAAAAATAAATTGAGATAATTTAGCTTATTGCACCCATAATTTATTTTTTGTCACAAAAAATTAGTGAATTGCAGTAAAATGTAAGAAATGTATTTTTTTTGCAACGGAAACTCTAATGAAAATGAGAAATTAAGAATCATTTTGTCACATTACATTACATTTTACGTAACTACACTACTTTTGTCAAAAATATGTCGCCTAATACAAAGCAAGAATAAGGATTTCAACTCATATGGATTTAAACAATCAATACTTGAAAAGGCTTAAGTAAAGGTGTCAAATAAAGTATCAACTATGAATTTTATTTGGTAGACATCATTTCATTATTTATATTGTGAACAAAGTATTATACTAATGATAAATAATTGATCTGTATAATATACGAAAATAGATAAGGATGAAAGTAATGTAAATGGAAAAGAAGAAATTTACGAGAATTAATTATGTACGCCATTAAAAATTAAATAATCAATGTTAACCTTGCTAAAATTAAAGTCGACTTGTATTATATATAGATATAGAAACAGCGTCAAAAACTTTTATTTTAAGCTTTTTTTTGTAAAGTTAAAATGAAAAATTTATTACCTTTCCTTATTTCAGTAACTCGTAGTATACCGGAGAATACGTAATACATGAAATATACATGATTCGTTCGTGAAATATTCATACAGTTAGCTAAGATCTCTTTCAATTCGAATAATTTGCGAAAACGTATCCCTTTATGTTATTAGAATTATTTTGATTCATACATGGAACGTCCAATTTCGCTCTACTATATCTCTCATGGAATGACGTAACGATTGAAAAAGATCATGTTCGGTTAATTGTGATTTACTTCCATATTAATTTTATACCGTACAAGTTCAAAGCCTGATGGGTAATCCTGGTCGAGAAAAACTCATAATTTGTCCCTAGAGAACAAATAAATGGTTTTTACAGTGAGAAACTAACGTGAAAATAGCGATGGAGCATTGGTATTCAATGCTTCTGAGAAAACCAGTAAAACACCCAGAAAAATCACATTTGTCTTGAAGGGACTATTACAATTTTTAGAACGAAATTTGTAGTAATGCGTAGAAATTATGGAATAGTCATTTTAAAAGAATACTAATTCTGAAACCATATTATTTGCTGTAGTATGTAACTTGTCGTAATGCAACAATGGAGTGAAAATGGCGAGTTTTCTCGGCATACGGAATAAGAATTGAAAAATTTTAGTTAAAAAAGAAGAGCTCTTTTCTCCGAATTAGCCTTTTCCAGCATTTTATTATTTCACTTATTAAGTTTAGAGAAAGGGTACTTAATTACAAAAAAGGGGAACTCAATTACTTAAATTATAAAATGTTCGAAAAAATCGATTTGGAAAAATAATATTATTGGAAATATATTTAGAGGGGAAATTTGTAAATAGTTATTATATTATAAATATTTATTAATTATAACAGTTGAATAAAATGAGGTTTTCCAAATGCTGCAAATAACTTAGCATATAATGTAAATATTTCCACGTTTATTTGATTCCGTTTAATTCAATTACATGAATGTATAGTAATTAAAATCTGCAAAAAACATTGTCCAGTAACAAGAAGAAGGATGGTTCTGCAATGAAGAGAAATTATTAATAGAATATGTATTCAGTAAACTTCAAGTATGTAAAAATAGATGTAAGACGATGAATGTGAACAGAGGTATGTAGCAATAGTTAAGACCATATTATACGAATATCATATAGAAGTAGGTACCTAGGCAGGCAATGACATGAGGGTGTAGATTTATGCTAAAAGTTAACATTTGTATGTGCAATAATTATATATATTTCCAAATGTGATCTTTACATGTGCCTATTTCGCGGTACATTTATTAAAACTGTTAAAAAATTTAATTAATTTTAATTTAATATATGTATACCGCAATTTTAATTTTTTTTTCCAATAACATAATATTACGAACGTCAGCATCTCCATGCTCTAGCGTTTCACTAATTGTTTTGGTATATTTTGTCGTCATTTACGAATGTCTATCCATGTTTGCATTGCTATACAACACATTTTTATTTTAAATATACTTTGCTTTGCATTTATTCTACATGAAATTTCTGCAAACTTTTGTCATGTAAATAACGTACTTCAAAAACTCCTTCAAAGGCAATCTTACCATGTAATTAAAGGTTGTGTACCTTTATTATGTAGATGGAGGAAACAATTCGGTTCAATTATTTCATTATATAGTACTACACACAAACGAAGTTTCAATTAACCTGATGTAAAAGCATCAAAGTGGTAATCAAGTCATTAGCAATTGCAACCAATTTTGGATCCAGAGTCAACACAAATTTTTTGGGCTTTAGATTGTCCATAAACATACTTATATAACGCTTTTAACAGGAACTGGTGAAGCCTTAACTAGTGTGTACCTCCGAGGCGTGGGACTGTATGTTCATGAAGGATGCCATGTAGATATACTAAAATTGATGTGACGAACTTTTCTTGAATAATTAATATTTTTCCATCGTATACCAGTTCCACGAAAGTTTTTTTTTGAAAATAATATTTTCAAAATTTAAATATTATTTCAGTTGTGATAATACATATGCAAATATTTCTTATTTTTGTTTGTTAAATGAGAATATTATTAAAGCATTTACATTAATTTGTTTCCGGTGTCTTTTTCTACAATGAATTTTACTTTCTCGTTCATCATCATCAGTAAAATATATCTGAAGGAATGAAGGCTATTGATGAAGTACAGCTATAAAGTTCACTATTCTATGGTAGACCTGCCTTTTTGAAGGTCGGCATAAAATTGTCCTCACTAATATTTCTGGCTTTAAAAGACCTAATTTAAAGGGATCCATACTTACGAACATTAGAGAAAATGTTCTACTACTAGGTTATTAATAAGAAGACTGTGTGATGGCTCAGGGTACGGTACAATGGTATAGGGCTGGATCTTTGCTTTATCGGTAATGCAGCACATTCTCTGAGTTTTATTAGTAATTTTTTTTAATGGTAAATGTACACATAAGGAACATTTATGGCGAGTTTCAAGTTTTCAGGTTTTATAATTAAAGAGATAGTACCACCAACTCATTCCACCAGCCTAACCCCACTCAACCCCTTAGAGGTTGATTCTGGTATAGTTGGTTGGTCTTATAGGTCCAGAGACTGTGCCAGCAACTCATTCCACTAAACCTTTTAGGTGTTGGTTTTGTTAAATTCCATTCTTGGTATATATCGATGTCGTGTAAGAGATACTATATACTAGAAAATACTATCACATTACCTGTAACACCTACAAACAATGGGGTAGTGGCAATTTCCAAGTTTTTAGGTAATTTATCCCCACTAAACCCCTTAGAAGTTGATTCTGCTAAAAAAATCTTGCTTAGTGGTTATCTATGTTACGTAAGGTATACGCCTGCCAAATTTAAAATTTATAGGTTCAGAGATAGTGCTTCCAACTTACTTCATCAACTCACCTCCATTAACGCTCTTTGTGGCTGATATGGGAAAATACACTCTCATTAGGTGTCGGTATCGCGTCATGAATACACTCGCTAATTTACAATTTTGTAGGTCGCATGGGTAAAGAGATAGTTTCACCAGCTCATTCCACCATCCCACCCCCACTAAACACCTCAGAGATTGATTTCGGTAAAATTCATCCTTAGCCAGTCTATACTACGTAAGGAACATATATGCCAAATTTAAATTCCTTTTTTTACTAAATTTCACGTAAGGAATATACATAACAAATATGAATTACATAGATTTTATAAGTCCGTAGCCACCGAATTATTCCGCCAATCCATCTCCACTTACTCTCATAGGGTTGATTTCAGGAACGTACGGTCTTAGTGAGTCACTGTGTCACATAGAGAACATACATGCAAAATTTCAAGTTTGTAGTTATAAGTCCACAGATTGCGCCACCAACTTATTCCTCCAATCCACTCTCACTCACCCCCTTAGGGGTTGATTTCGGTTAAATTTGTTATGAGGGTATCTATGTCGCAGATAGAATTTCAGGTTTGCATACCTTACAGGTTTGTAAATATTGCAACCTACTTATTCCACCAACCCAGTCTCACTCACCTACTTAGGGGTACATTTAAGTAAAATCCGTGTTTTGTCTATATATTTTGATTGGTTAAGGGTTATGCCACAGAATTATTTCAATAACCCACCCGCACTCACCTCCTTTAGGTTTGATTTCGGTAAAATCCGTTCTTAGTGGGTGTCCGTGTCCCAAAAGGAATATACATGTCAAATTTCAAGTTTGAAGGCTCATAAGTCCATATATTGCTCCACAGTAGTTTATTTAGCCAACCCATCCCCACTCATCCTCATAGGGTTGATTTCGATCACGTTTTAGAGAGTGTCTACGACACGTACGGAACGTACTTGTTAAATTCTAAGGTCTTATAAGTCCGCGGATAGCGCTACCGACTTATTCCATCAACCTACACCTACTCACCCCCTCAGGGATTGATTTCGATAAAATTTGTTCTTAATAGACGCCGATGACATGTAAGGAATATGTATACCAAATTTCAAGTTTGTAAGTCTTATAGGTAAAGAGATAGGTTTACCAAATCATTCCATTAAACCACCCCCACTCACACCCTTAGGGGTTAATTTCAGTAAACATTTGTTGTTAGTGATATCCATGTCACTTTTTGATAACGCATGCCAAATTTCAACTTTTTAGGCCTTAAAAGTTCTGAAGTAATGCCACGGATTTATTCAATCAATCCATCCCCACTCACCCCTTTAGGAGTTTACTTAACTAAAATCAGTTCTTAACGGGTACGTAAGAAATATATATGCTAAATCCCAAGTCTCTATGTGTTATACGTAATGAGATAATGCGACATATTTATTCTAATAAACCACCCCACTCACCTTCTTTATGGTTAGATTTAGATAAAATCCGTTATTGGCAACTGTCTATGTTGCATAAGGACCGTTCATGCCAAATTTCAAATTTGTAGGCATTATAGGTAAAGGGATAGTACCAACGACTCATTTTATAAACCAACCCCCGCTCGCCCCTCAGGGATTGATTATTGTCAAATTTGTTCGGGTAAGGAACATATATGCCACATGTCAAATTTGTAGGTCTTATAGGTCCAGATATAGTGCCATCGACTTATTCTATCAACTTACCCTTATTCACCCCCCTAGATTACCCTTATTCACCCCCCTAGTAAAATTCATTCTTAGTGGATACCTATGTCGCATAAGGAACTTGCATGCTAAATTTGAAGTCCGTCTTATAGTTTCTGAGATCTAGTGATAAGGGGGTCAATGAATGAGTGGTAACTATCTTTTATAAATATTTAGGTAAGTACTGTAGGACAATTTATTTTACGTTAATTTTAGCTAAACATTTATGAGCGACATATTTTGGATTTAACTAAAGTGTACACTATCTGCCGTCAACGTGCGGTAGAAACTGAATATGCTCGTGTCAGTATCGTAACATTCTAGGAATGTAGTGTTTGGGCATTTATTACCCAAGCTTTGACAAATTTGCCTTTATATTTAAACATATACTGTCAGACGTCGGTTTGACCATTAAGTGGTTTGTCATTATATTTTTTGTGACTGTCTAACATATATATTTCAAATATTATCCGCGGACTTATATGAATGTAATTTAATAATTGACTTTCATTAGATGCTGAACCCAATAGTTAACGTATTAATACCCTCCTCCCTCAAAAGTCACTATTCAAATAGTCAGTCAACAGTTTTTCTGTAAGTATATATGTTCGCATCTTACATATGTCTGGATTTGTCTATATTTGTAAGTACAATTGTCTAATATGTCAAAATAAACACCCTGCTTTCCAAATGTTTTCAGAAGATAGTCTGCAAAATGGTACATACATCGATTTCCACAAAGAAATCGATCAATGGACAGATGACTAAATTTATTGTTCCTTTTTGTCGGTGTCTGTATTCCTATACGTCATTTAAAATTAAGAATATTTACATAAAAGCTTAATTTTGTAATATAAAACATATAGTCAAACATAAAACGTTTCATTACAAATTTTGTCAACTCACACGCGAACATTTATTTCTAATTGTAACGACATCTCAAAGTTTTCACAAATTCTTCAAAATTTTATTTCTAACAAATTTTTGCTTAATATATACGTGTGTGCATGTGTTTGTGTATGCAGTTAGACATGAACTATACCCTTATCGTAGGAACTGTTTTACATTTATTTAAAAATATTTCTTTAAGACGCAACGAATATTAATCTATTTCCAATCAACAAAAGAGGCAGCTTTTCATTTTTTTAAATGGTGTTATGAAAAGAGTATAAATTTTTCTTGAGTTTATAATAAGAGAGATATCAGTTGCTCAGGTGTACATGTGTTAACGCGTCGTAAAGAATTTGACAGTAAAATAAAATTTTAATTTTCTAGAGTGCGAAAGATTAATAAGAAATTCTATTGATCGAACGACGTAACGTTTGTGTTATAAACTGTAAAGAGTCAAGCAAAAATATAAAAATAGAACAAAAGAAATTCGAGAAAAAGATCAAAGCTAACAAGAAATGGCCATCTCATTAAAGATTTCGAAAAAAAACACTGAAAGTTGTCGATAAAAGAGAAATGTCAGACACAGTAAAAGCGAAAATTTATTTTCTGCCATCAAGCTTAATTAAAATTGTTATAGCGTAGGACTCACTGTTTAATTATCTGCGTCGAATGGATTTTAGATATAATCACATTTTTAGATTACCATGTGTTTATACAAAATTGTGTGTTATAAGTCGTAAGTTGTTAGGAAATGGAACGCTGTTTCGTTCCGAAAAGAATTACAATATAATATAATTAAATAATATATCAAAACTACATTTGGAAGTTTGTTTAATATTTACTTCCATAAAACGACTTGACGTTTATATAGCCTTATCAACCATGGACCACAATCTTTTTTTTCAAAGTCTGCTTTATGGTACGAAAAGACTTTTCCTGATTTACTTATCATTTATATTTTAAAATATTACAGCAGTAACATTTTCAATTTAATAATGTTTAATAGAATACTGTACAAGATTTACGTTTTGGCATTTCGCAAATATCAGTGTTCTAAAATATCCCATTACCTTTCCTTTTTATTTGTTTTTTTTCATATATTATAAAACATGTTATAATATTTCAGAATATATGACCATTCATAAATTTATAACTTTATTTTCTATTGTTATGCAATGTAGAGAAATGTGCATTTATGTATCGAAAATATAAGAAATGAACAATTGAATAATAACAAAAAAAACTTGTTAACAGAAATACAACTCAAATATCATTCTCGTAATCTCACAATATTTTGCAAGTTTATATATATTGATAAAATATAATTTTTTACATTAATAATATGATAGCTATAATTACTTTGAATTGGCTTGAAAATCATATTTCATCAATATCTTAAAAAAAAGTATTATACTTACATTGACAGGCAGTATCGTAAAGTTTTGTTATTTATGTTGTTATTTACGTCGCTGGGAACAATATTTCTTGAAGAAATTGTTACGCGTAATACTCAATAATATTTTATATATTAATAAACATATCAAAAATAATAAACATATAAAAAAAAAGAGGAATCGAAATGCGCGAACGTGCGCCACGCTGCCAAAGGTCGTATGCCTTGCGATCAATCCAACACATTACGGCGATGACGTTTTTCAAAAGGTGGAAAATGAAAAGCTTTTCAAGAGGTGTAAAATAGTTCATTAAAATACATAACATAATGCTCCAAAATTTTATTCCAGAAATCAATACATCTAAGTATCGTTAAACCTGTAATAATGCTATGCCAAGTATTATAGTACAGGGATACTGTGCACGATCCATTATGTCAGCTGTATGGTGCAGTGGATCTGGTGCATGTAAACATGTCGAAATTCATGGCAAGTGATCCCATCATGATCCCAAGATTAAGCTTTGAGGATTAATTCAAATTAGGGTAAACAACTATGGTGTGGTAATTTTAAATATTTTATATTTTATTTAAAAAAAATTGGTAAATATTTTATATTTTATTGGAAAAAAAAATTGTGCCTGAATTTGATTCAAGAAATAATTTCACTGCAAATCATGCCGTATTTGATTCCTAATGCCGATGGAATATTTTTATATAAATCTCTAAAATTGTTCGTCTTGTAACTTATAACACAATTATCATACGGATATTAGATTTGAGGATTATCGATGTCTTTAAGGTTATTTAATATACTAATTCCATTGTAATTTGAAAAAAGTCTAACAAGAGTAAATTGAAAAAAGTCTAAAAGAAAACTTTCATTGATTTGGCGTGGAACGTACTTTAAGCAAAAATACAATATATATTAAGTGTTTGCATAATAATAAAATGATACTAATACATTATTTATATTATCTGTATTTTATTCTAACTCCATACATAAATAAATGAATACCATCCTATAGTTAATGAACTAGTACCTATATTTTAAAATTGTTATATACATATATATATATATATATATATATATATATATATATATATATATATATATATATATACATATATATATATATACATATATATATATATATATATATATATATACATATATATATATATATATATATATACATATATATATATATATATATATATGTATATATTTGCCGTATTCAACGTATCCAACGATATATTAAAGATTATATTTTGTTAAAAAGAAGTACCATTATTAGTTCTCTAAGCTTCAATGATACTTGTTATAATCAAATTACTACACTTCTATTACTTAAACTATTTCATGTGACGTTACAAACTTATACATTTTTTGTAATTCACAAAATAAATTGAAAGCAATTTTAGAAATTTATAAGAGAGTATAATAGCTTTGAATGTTTGAATTCAAATAAATTAACTAACTTTGTACATTATTTAACATATTCCTACAATAAAATTGGCGAAATGTATTGTTATTAGTATTAAATTAAACTTTATTTATTCAATTATTAACTTTTTAATTATGTGTTAACAAATATATCGAGAGCAGCGAAGAGGAATTATTTCATATTATTATGTAAATTAATATATTTATAAACAAAGTTAATCAAAATTAAGCAAATAAAATGTAATGATATAAACAGCAGTACACTCAGAAATCGAATACAACTAAGTCTTTTTTATAGCGTAGTTGTCTTAATGCAGTAATTTGTAAAAGGTAATTTGTAAACTAAATATTCATGACGATTTTATGAAATAAATAATTTACTTTCTTAAATAATTTAATTTTTTATTAGAATTCTTTTCTTTATGGGATTTGTTTTATATTAAAGGGAATATTAAAAGTTTGTTTTTTAAATTTTGTCACCAGAGATTAATACTAGAGTTATTGTGCAATAAATAATTCGATATATTCCCATATAAAGAAACATTATTTGCCTTAATAATGAAAATAGAGCACAAAAAATAGAGCACTTATGCAGGGTAGTTATATCGATTTTATTTCCTTTTTGTGTAATCAGAAATTATGATTTTAATAATAAATATATTCTAAGAAGACTTCTTATATTATTTACCTTGCGGTAAGATGATATAGTGTTTAAAACATATTTTAAGAGATTGGGCTAAGATTAAAGATGTTATAACCCATTATATATGTTGTTCAAAGGAGGCAATGTAAAATGATATTGAACTAAACTACACAGGTAGTAAATAACATAAACACATTTACATCCTAACATAGAAATTTTTTTTAAAAACAAAATTAACATATTTACTAAACTGAGAAGTAATATTGTTTAAAAAGTTAAATTTAAATATTCTTAATACCTTTCGTCATAAATTGACAATAATATGATTATATATAAATATAAATTTTATCAATTTCATATTATTGATTTTAAAAATAGTTTATTAAATTTAAAAGATTAATTTTCATTCAACTTTGTTGGAGTCAGTTTTTTTTTATTTTTAAGATACGTTTGATTCCAGAAAATTTACTTCAGAAACGATAAAAAATTTTGAAGTTAATTTTCCAGATATGCTATATAATCTTGCAAAATTTCGATAATACTTGGCATTCCAAAAATATTTTATAGTTAACCGTACAGCTGAGTATAGGAGCGATGCCACAAAAGACCAGTTTTACCAAAATAGTTAAAAAACTTTCAAACTGCTATTTCATTTATACGGAAACGGAAGATTCGTTTAAAGAAAGATGATTGAAGTATAGCTAAAATTATGTCACAAAAGTTATTCATTCGTTTCCTACTATGTAATTTACGTTTTACAATAGAGTATGTTCACGATTAAGCGAATATGTTGCCTCATATATTTATTAGGCAAGGTTAGAATTCCACAAAGTTGTAGTTATAGATTTTTAAAAATTTTTAACTAAATTACATAAAATAACCTAAATAAAAAATATCGCTATTTTAAAGTGTTATTCATATCTATGTGGGGTACATAGGTATCTACTTATTTAGAAGTAGCTCCATTAACCCGTGACTTCGTTCGCGCAGACCAGTGTAAACCATACCGACGCGGTTCGTATAATCCCACACATGACGTAGGACCGCCCATTTCGTCACTCTATATTTCGATGAAGTATATGCTTTGTATGTCATTGCGTATTGCATTTAAAATATCCGTAGCACCATCTATTGACATACCTTGATACATAACATATTTATGAAACCATTATGCGTCGATTGACTAGGTACTTTTTTATTGTACTACATATGTAAAGGGATATTTCAAAATATTAAATTCAAGTATATTTTGAATAAATAAACTAATTCCGCTAAAATAAAGTAAATATTACATCAAATTAATTGTTATACATTTTCGAAAAGCATCATTCAAATGGAGCTAGTAGTTTGTAGTTGACACGTGCATAAACAAACACACATGCAGGCAAAAATGTTATTAAGACACTCTATTACTTAATTTTTATCCCCCCAATTATTTTTTATACATACCTTCAAAGCAATTTTGTTTAAAGCAGACTGATATGAAATAATTTTTGCATATCACTCTCTATGTCGATACAGTAAATTTAAAATATGCCTGTTTCTTTTAAAAAAAATTGGTTAAAAAATTTCCTATTATGTGTGTATTACAGAAAGCAGTATATTAATGAGGACAACAGCAAACAATTTAGATTACTATTTTCATTTATAAATTAGTGTACGATTTTTCTTAGATGTTCTCTTTTCATACCTCAATCATAAGATATTGTAACACATTTTAATGACGTCTTCTGATCAGTATATTAATCCACCTCAGTCTTTAAAAGTTATTAAACTGAATCCTATAGGCCTATAATATATATCAGGCCTATAAGGCCTGAAAGATATTTCTCTCCAGAATTAGTCATAGGCCTGAAAGGTATTTCTCATCAATTTTACTATAGGTCCAAAAGTACCGTGACGGGCTATTTTGACACAGGTGATCAAAAAGAGTTTACATATTATTAGGGTCCAAGCAACACCCTAATAAAGATGTCATTCTAAAATTTAATAGGCATCTGTCAAAAATTAATCATACAAACTGTTGTATATCCGTTTTGTGAAGTCTTTCCAGAGAGTGGTATCAATTTGACAAAATAATTAATGTGGTTGATCAATTTGATAAAATAATTAACTGGCACATTAGAGTTATCGTTTACGCAAGTAACTAAGAAGATAAGTGAATCTTTAGCTTTGCGTACTTGGTCGCATTGCACAAATTAATTGCTTCCAAAATGTATGTGACCATGAAAGCTAGTACATCCCATTAAACCTTTCACCTAATTGTAATTTCATCAATTGTCAGACACCAATATGGTGGATATTTGACATAATTTACTTTATATTTTTACTTTATTTCATTTAAAGTCCTTTGGTGAATACTGGGTAACTATCAAATGATTCATACCATTTTCTCAAAGTATGTTGTTGCGGGAGGGTCATATTAAATTTGTTTGACGTGATTGTAAGCTTTCGGAGAATAGTAGTTCAAGGTCAGAGCAAAATTTCTAAATGCTACTGAAAATTTAACCTCAGTAATTAATGTTTTATTTTTTATTTGCCGAGGATAAATCTTTTATCATTAAGTTCATATTGTTGAAAATTTTGAATCTTCTTCATTTAGATATTATTTTTCTTCGAGAGCGTGGAGCATTTTTGGAGGGTTCAATTGTTTTTATTTTCCGGAGGTTTTTCTCTTCTACGCTCATTACTTTTACTTTTGTTTATCCAATGTAGTTTTTGGATGAATAAATTGTTTTTCAATTTAATTCTCCTAGAAATATTTGTATTATTAATTGAAGTCTAAGGAATATGAATATATACGTACACACACACACACACACATACATACACACATATACACACAGACACATATATATATATATATATATATATATATAAAATATATTAAATAAATATTGATAATAAATATTAAAATAGATATCAAAAGCAAAAGCTTTTTTTTTCTAATTTCTTCTTCTTAGGTGTAATGAATCGTCATTATGACACTTTACTGCTGAAATATAGTTATTGTTAACATTAGTGCTTGAGACATTTACTTACATAGCGAAAGTAGTCGCTGGTCAGGGTTACTAGCCAGGCCGGCTACACTATCACTAACCAGACCGAATACCAACAGTTACCTGTTCTATTCTCATCGCTCCCTCCGATACCTCTCCTTCCACTACCTATCATCTGCTTCCTTTGCTCTCTCCCCATCTATTCTGCTGCTTTACCCTACATCCTACAGCATGAGGAACCTCGATAAAATCTGTCCAGTGACAGATGCCGGATTTTATAAATATAGAGATTATTATGTATTTATATATTTCCCGAAAAAATTCTAAACGTGTATGATTACAATGTTAAGTATCAACTATTTACAAGTTTCTCAGTTTCCCAGAGGTCGACGGTTCGATACGCGGTTGGGTCCAATCTTAACCATTTCTACTTTTCTTTTTTAATCATCTTTTGTTGATAATTATTCGGATAAATATTTGACCTAGTTTTACTTCAGGCCGCTTGTTTTTTATTAGTATCTGAAAAACTTTTTATATACAATGTATTGTATAATATTCCATAAATATTCGTTATTACGTGAATGATATATCTTTTTATTATTATTATTAACACGAACATATATTTTTTTATAAAATCATTACAAACCTGTAGAAGGTTCGTTTTACAGTTACATCGTACTTACTTTATTTTTATGATTTTAAGTGATAATTAACGACAATATCAGTCATGAAAATATGGATGATAATTTTTCTATAAGTACGTTTACTAGAATTTTTTTAGAATGATCTAAGATCAATGATACAAAATCGCCTTGTACATTATTTTTATATTTTATATGATATGCAACACATATGACACCGTCGCCCGCCCGGGTTCTCATTTTCACCTACTGCTAATCTTATTCATCACTGTAACATAGAGCCCATTAACATTTTTGGAGACTTACACTAATTAAGGTTTCATCAAAACTGACCAAACAATTTCCCCCAATTTGAGTAGATTTACCAAGAAATTAATAAAATAGAAAAAATCAAATTACAAACAATTTTACACTTATACACATGAACTAAGTACAAGTATTAGTATTTACCCACGAGAATTGTAATAGCGTGATTGAGTAATAAATATGATACGGAAATAAAAAGTAATTACTTTTAAAAAAGTATTAATACACACTTGCTCTAGGGGCAATATTGAAATTGTACTTAATTGATTTTGAAACCATGTACACACACGCACACACACACACACACACACACACACACACACATATATATATATATATATATATATATAACATACATACAGAAATTGTATACTTAAGAATATTTACCTTTATTTTCACGAAAATGTACATGTACAATATAAAAATAATGTATAAGTGAAAAATATTTATTTGACGGCTAATAACTGGTCAAGAATATTTGGAGCTTTAAGCTTAGATCCCATTCGAGAACAATACGTCGAATGATATTTAAAGGTACTGGCTCTTCATAAAAAAAGAAAGAGGAACATAGTATTATTTCTGGTGTTATGATGATATTGTGTTTTGACGGTTAACGTGTTATTTTTTCCTAAGAACTTGTTTTTTTAATGATTTGGTGGCCGAACCCGAAAATCACATGTTACGTTTGTAGACTAAATCGTTTTCAATTTAACTTTTTAGAAATACAGCCATTATAGTAATGAATACATTGCAGTTTATGTTACGGTGAAATACATACATAAGAGTATTACGATATTTCATTGTACTTACATAAAAAATGTGCGCGAAAGTAATTTTATCAAGATAAATTCAAACCTAAAATGAGCCGTCGGATAAGGTCCATAATACAAATTTACTGCCTTCGTAATTAAATTTCAGAAGTATTAAATTCGCAGAAAGTAATGACTCGTAAGATAGCACAATTTTTACCCTTCCATAAACAGGATTATGGACACTTCGCAAATTTAAAGGGAACTGACGTCGTTTATAAGTAATGGATGAGTTATGAAAAACTTGTATTTTGACGCCTGAACTGCGTAAGGTTATTGTTATTTTTTCTTTGCTTGTTATTGTAATAACTTGTTAATGCGATTAAAAATTATTTCTTTCCTGGGAATAACTTAAATCAATTCTGTTTATTTGTAGAATTTTTCATTACTTCGTTATTTGCTGATCTTACTTCGTTATTTCGTGATTATTAATCAGCAATCTGAAGAGAATATGGAGAATGTTTAATGAGTAATTTATATCTGTTCACTAATGAGATAGATTAATTACAACGGATATGTAATAAGTCGATAACAGAGTTCATTATTATTAATTACAACGGATATATAATAAGTCGATAACAGAGTTCATTTGCTTTTATCACATAATTTTCATCTAATTTCCTGTCATTGACCTCTATTGATTTTCACTTATCACATATTGTTCCATTACGTCACATTTAAATATGGGTTTGATTCAAAATAAAATAAATATTCTTACACCACATTTAAACGGGTTAAATTATATAGCTTCACGTATTACTTGCTTCTAATCCCGACTTCTTTTGCTTGGATTATATTAATGTAGATAATCTATATGCCAATGTAGGCTATTTTATATCAATAGTTAAATTTTCTTAAAAATCTATACATGTGCAATAGTAACATCGTGATCGAGTTATATAAGGGAGAAAAGTGTGTACGCCATCCATAGGAATGACGCTCGATTTTGAGAAATCGGGAAACACGGTAAGAAGTTATGTACATGCAATCCATAAGAATATTAAATTTATAGAATTTTCTTTACATATTTGATCAATAGAAACTCGGATAATGGATGTTATCTCCTAAAGACAACTTTAAATTTTAAGAAAAATGTAGTATAAAAGTTAATCCAGGCTATTATCTATTCGTACGCGTTTAAGAAATCACGAAGTTGCAGAGAAACAAATATTCATCCACACATTTATTCAATAAAATATCTGTGTTCACATTATTAGTTTCAGTTTATGAACGATAGAAGGTTGTAAAATATATATATATATATATATATATATATATATATATATATATATATATATATATACACTCGACAATAACTTTAATTGCAAGAATTCAAGAGTCAAAATTTGTATTTTGCAAGAATAAATACTGAATGACTATTGAGTGACAAGTTATGTTTAAAAATGACTAAATATTCTAATAAGCACGCATTACATTATTATGTACTTTGCACTGCTAGATTATTCCTAATAAATTGTGAGAATTTTCTTTGCCATTATTAATGAAGTTATATGTGGAAAGTAACATTTGTTCATATTTTTATTCTGTACTTTGTAAAAATATTTTGAATTTTATTGGAATTTTACTAAAATTATTTTTGAAGCATAATGTGTTTTCATTATTTCATTTCTAATACAAAATTTTGAGATAAATTTATGTCGAAATTTCAAAGATTTCATAACCTACGTTAGAGGAATATCCAAATGATAGAATATTTCAATTGTAATTTTTTGGCAAAGATGTTTTAATTATAATTTACAAGTACCGAAATATCAAACAAAATACAGAACAAGGGTCGAAATACATCGAACAGAACGAAATAAATAAAAAATTATGGCTATCCTAAAGTTCTATTGTTACAACACGTTTACTGAACTTACTCAGAAGATGAAAATTAAAATTAGCCCGTTTTAATATACCCTTGTTCAACAAATTGAGTCATCGTTAAAGATGACTAACCTGTAAAATTAAAAACAATTTAAACGTACCTGGGAAAGATCTAAGAGACAAATGTTATTAATAATAATTACATCCATTTCAGCACTAATTCCATAATTAATTAATAACATTATGGGAACGTTTCCAAGGCCGATAATGTTGAAAGAGGAAACCAGGTTGACATCGAATTTTTTAAATTATTTTTGGTGTCCTGGCAGGACGCCAAAAATTGTTAATTTTTTTCTAGAGATACCGTTAATACACATATTAAAATTTGTTCCTAGTTATTAAATATAAAATATAATAAAATAATATATTACTAGACAATAGAATAATATTAATTATGAATTTCAGAAAATATTGCCAAAGGATTGTGTAAGGTATACTTGGCAAAAGACGGGGACCAATCTGCTTGCTGACGTAATGCAGATAAAAATTCGTTCTTTGTAATATAGATAATAATTATGAATGCTCAAGGTTAATAGGAGCAATGAGCTTTTTGTAAGAGCGGGAGGATTTACATTTCTTTTTGTAAGAGAGGGAGGATTGTTATTACGTAATAACTACAAAATTATATTGAATTTAATTATTATATGAATTGTATCATTTTTATTACTATTATTGATCAGTAATTCGAAGGGAAATGGAACTGCAGGATAAAAATAGATGAAACTTGGTATTTTGGCCATTTTTCATGAATTCGTACAAGTGGTATCCATTTTTTTTCTAATATTGAAACGTACGATACATAGAAAGCCGAAAATTACAGAAATAAATTTCTTTTAAACCACTCTAACTTTTTCCACAATTTTTGCATTTTAATTGTTGTTCTGCTTTTAAAAACCTAATTAGGGTAGATATCTTAACTCATATATATCCTAACTCAGTTGAAGTAAATTATGTGTACTCGTATACTGAGGACGAAACTTAGCGGGTGGGGGTGGGATCGTGTAATTGAATCTATAATATTATGAAGACAACATTAAAACACATAATTTTCAACCTCAATATGAAAACAAAATATTAGAATTTTAGTGCATATTTATAAAAAAAAATACATCTATACCTACGAAGTACCGAGTATTGGTTTCAAGTTCGATTAAAAATAAGTGTAAGAGTAAATAAAATTATTTTGTATATAGATACCGAGTATTGGTTTCAAGTTAGTTAATACAATACAATCAAGTTGGTTAATACCGAGTATTGGTTTCAAGTTCGATTAAAAATAAGTGAAAAAATTATTTTGTACTTACTCGTTTAATTTTTTTATTCCTCTTTTTTACCTTCATTAATTTTTCTCAAAATATTGGCAAACAATAAAAAAATATATTTTTATAGAGTACTTTATACAATTTGCCTATGGCATGTTTTATATGGGAGAAGTCGAAATATGTTCCAGTGTTATTCCGGATTTAAACAGGAATCAAGTGCCTGAAACCAATATTTAGAACCGAGTACGGTTAGTTAGTTTTGTAATGGATGATGTGTATTATATTATGTATATTTTAAAAATACGAGTTGAGTTTACATTTATATTTTTAACCTGTTTTTGTTAATTATTTTAGGCTGCAATATGTATTTTTTGTCACTAAATTTCAAAGTTTTTTCAAAATATAATTGATTTCTTGTAAATAATTTATGGTTAGAGTTTAATTACCCAAAGGAGTTTGTTTATCATAAATTATATTAGTAAATACATTTGCAGTATTTAGTAAAATTTCTTTATTCATAATCATCCAAGATTACAATTTACGAATGGAATTATTGTTATTATGGTGGAAAAATTTAGTTTGTAATTTGAGAAAAATATTTAATTTTTCCTTTTTTTGCAAAAGTATTGGTAAACTTATAGCTTAATAGCAACAAGTTTAGATCGTTATTAAAAAAAATGTACATATTAACATAAAAAAAATATACAGAAGCCATAAATGAAAGACGATAAATACAGATAAATTAAACCAGTGAATTGGGCAAAAAAAAATATAGTGCAGAGGTCCCGATTTTTTAATTTGGCAAGCCAGGCACAAATCCCAAGTCAAAACGTTTGTTTCTTAACGTGTTTCATAAAGCTATATACTAGCGTCTTATTGACAGTTTAGAATCAGGATCATTTTGCTTGCATAGATCGTGTGCACAAGAAAATCAGATTAAATTGAATATGTTTATTTTTGGTAATATCTGTTATTATTGGACTCAACTCTTAATATTTTCAAATACGGCGTTACCAAATTCAACAGTATATTCATCGAAAATTATAATGGTATTGTTCTTTCAAATGATTTTCTACCAAATCACTCTCTCGATACTTGTCGTAATAGTTATGCAAATGGTCAAGTACTGGCGAAAACCATTAATTATTTTTTAAGTATTAGTTTCAATAATTTTCTTTAAAATATTAATTTAAATAAGTCCAAACTTTAAAAACGAGTAATCAAATGGTCTGTCGTCCAATGGTTGAACGTTGGTTTGTCTACAGATCTACATGCAAGCGTTTCTATACGAGTATTTGGGTAATTTTTATGTCGTATTTTTATATTTCAGTTTCCATATGATATCAAAGGAAATACATACATATCTAAGTAGAATAAGAGTCTGTAACGTCGTTAAAAAGATGGTACAGCTATTAAATAATACACCCAAATCGCAAATGGTTAATGTGTTATAAATGGCGTGCAGGTCTGAAGGAATACTTATAGTCTAGAAATATTGTAAATCTATTCTACGATTCTGATAGAATTTTAAATGCAGATGAATCTGGTTTTAGACTTCGTCAAACTTCGGGACTCTTAATGAGATCTAGAGATATGCATAATTTTGTTAAACTAATAGATAAAAAAAGAGAATTATACAGTTTTAGGAACATTTTCCGTATCAGGAAATTTTCCTAAAAATGGATCGAAATTTATCCATCGATTTCTATTTCTTATTGCGTTTAGTACTAATGAAAATTTTACTGTTCTTTGATTTTAAATGAAAAAAAAGTGTAGAAAAATTATGCATTTTATCTCTTCAGTTCTAGCACACCTCTATTGTATATTTTTCACTTGTCTGTTATCTAGCTAGGTTTTTACACAAAACGAGATTTTCGGTGATTCAGGGGTTTTGGACAAGATAACGCTTTTATCTTCTTCTATTTTTTTATAGTTTAATGTAAGTTTAATTCTGTAATAATTAATTTAACGTACTATTGTACTGAAACTGTAGTTAATTTTGGTGACAGGTGACGTAGTTAGCGTAAAATATTTTTAAATCAATAAATATATTAGCGACAATCGTGTTATTTATTTAGCTGACCTGCATTGGGGACTTTTGATCTTAGTGAGTAAAATTACTTGTTTGTTATGTCTGTAATATAGTTTACTTTTTCTTTCAGACTTCCTAAATAAGATCATCCAATAAATTTTTGAAATTGATGACAATGAGTTAGTTATAAGCGGCTTCGAAGACGACGACGATGACCTCATACTTCCTAATCACGAACCAACACTTGAGGAACCCGACAATTTAGATTCATTCGAAAGCTTAGATGATGTTCCATTATCTATTCTTTCTACTTCATCCACCAACTTAAACCGACGATAGTATTAGAGGCAAATAAGCGATTTTGATCATGACATGAATATGACAGTGTAGGTGAACAAATGATACCGTTTTGGGGACAAGTTACTATGACACAATTCATCAAAGGAAAACCAAATCTTTTTGCGCTTAAAAATTTTGCGTCTTATACACCATTGGACTTTTTTTGTATGAAGGTAAAAGTGACATATTTTACCAGTCAATGATGCTGAAGGCATGAATATTGGAGAAAAAGCCGTTTTGAAATTGGTGGAAACCTTAGCTGACGGTGCAAAAATATATATGGTTATATATTTTATGTCGGTGGTTTTACTTAAACAATTATGGGTTTCTAAAAAGATATAAGGAACAGATATTCTCAAAAAAAGCATTATTAGTTTTAAGACTGCTAAGATAATAAAGATTAAGGCACATGGCTTATCTGATAAGTTACTCCGAAATGACGGACAGCTTACATGTATCAAATGTTTCGATAACAAACTAGTAATACTAGCATGTTCAGCTGATGGTAAAAAGCCTGTGGACAAATGTAAACGTTTATGTAAAAGATCGAAAAGTTATCTAGAAATCAATAGACTTTTTGTTATTAGATATTAGACAGAATAATCAGCTTTTACAGAAATAAAACAAGGATTTTAAAATGAACTGTACGTTTATTTTATCATTTATTAATTTTTTACGCTGATACTTTACGGTTTGTATATAAAAAAGACGCAAAAATGTCAGGGATCGACAACAAAAATATTTTGAATTGCTTGGATTTTAACATAGCGATTGCTAAATTTCTCCTTTACTTTACGCTAAAAAAACAACAGAGGGTTCGATCACCACACGCGACAGCTCGAGAGATGCATTCTAAGATCTGATGAAGCCATTCCAGAATCTATTGGAGCTACACCAACTTCTCGTAAAAGGAAATATCTGCTTCAGCTCCCACTCCAAACGTGGACATTCATGGCGAGACACCTGTCCATGATTTATAAGCAGCAAAATGAGCATCGGTGTAGAATACCAGGTTACAAAAAAATGAAAGCCAGAGTGTATTGATATCTCTCATCTCAAGTGGACTTGCGGATGGTGTATGAAACTGGAGGGTCAAACCAGACGTTTTCTCGAGCGACAATAAAGCAATTTTACTCTTTGTAAAGACCCAAACGTGTCCTAGATCAGAACATGGAACGCGAAACATAACCCTATTTAGAAAGTGTTGTCAAGGCGAGTCGGTTTTTCGAAATTTTTTACCGAGAGCTGTAATTTTCAGTATAATCTCTAAGTGCTTACTTTGAATATCAGTCCAGAAGAGAGGTTAGGAAGAAGACGTCCAGGCCCAATAAAAAATAGCCCTTGGCGGAATTCCTCCCTGAAGGCTCAGCGGAAAGCTTTTAGAAAGAAATACGTGACTATCAACGTGCTAAAGGCCACGGCACGGTAAATGAGTACAGGCTCACCGGGTGGTCATATAAGTCGCCTGGTGTAACTATAATAGAGATGTTAAGCGAGCTAGGCGCTCCCATTTTCAATATTTTGTTACTGACTCAAAATAATACTGAAAAGTAAAGAGAGATCGCCCATCAATGTGAAGTTTTACAGACCCATCACGCTCCTTTCGGTCTTTGGAAAATTGTTTGGATTTTTTATATACCAGTTTTCGAAACAAAATATTTCAATAAAATAATTAATTTTAAGACGACGATCACATTCGACGACCTTGAAGGATTTGATTTTCAAGCTCCCCTCCCCTTTCTCTTTCCGATAAACTAGCTCTACGCCAGGGGCTAGACATACATTGCCCGTGTCAATAACTCGCTGCACAGATGATAATTTGTGATTTAAGCTCTTTGAAATATTAATATGGTTTATATAAATATTACTTGAAGGCGTATTTACGCCCTTGACGAAAAATCCCCATTTTTGAAAAGTTTGTTACAAATTATATTTTTTTTGTAATTATTTTATAATTCAGGCAGATTACTTTTTGTTGTTTTTATATAATGGCTTTTATATATTTTATATGAATGTTATAGTTTTAATTTCATATTGTCATTAGTTACGATGATATTTCCCGGGTTGAATGGTAACATATGTCATTTTCTAGCTCGTGAACTATCTTTGTTCAGAAAATCACGTCGAAGCTCTATTGGGACCTGAAAATACGTAAACTAAACAATATTATATTAGTTAGAATATAATATTATATTATTATATAATATTATATTACTTAGAATAACATTTACTGAGTTTAAAAGTAGCCTATCTTATTTCCTGAACAGTCAATTATTCATGTACAGAAAATTACGTTAATATGTTATATCAATCCGATGTAAAAGAAGTACAAACAAACAAATTTTGAATCTTTAATATTTCTGTGTAAAAAATCATGTCGATATGTTGCATTGCGATGTGAAAGAAGGATAACATAATGCACTGTCGAATTTTTAAACCTGGGGAATTCTGTACTAGTTAGAATCAGATTGCCTGGATTGGAAAGTAGGCTATATTATTCTCCGGCCCACCAAACATTTCTATGCTGAAAACCAAGTAGATATATGGTTCCGTTGCGACGTGAAAGATGGACAAATAAACATAAATTCGAATTTT
The DNA here is from genome assembly GCA_039881145.1 of Druceiella hillmani. Classification (NCBI taxonomy): domain Eukaryota; kingdom Metazoa; phylum Arthropoda; class Insecta; order Lepidoptera; family Hepialidae; genus Druceiella; species Druceiella hillmani. Next base: position 3,597,841 of record JAYKKI010000130.1, read on the forward strand.
CCACATTATTTCGGATTGTCAAATTAGATAGGATAAAATTTTCTGGTTTGGCAATTAGTCTATTTCATTTCTTAGTTCGCCAACTAACTCTGTTCAGAAAATCGCGTTGCTCTGCTGCTCCATTGCGACGTGGAATTGGAGCAAATCAACAAACTTTTAAATTTTTTATATTATTAGGGATTATAATACTAGTTAGGATAAGATTTACCGGATTAGAAAATAGTCTGTGCCATTTATCGATTCACAAACTATTTATGTGCATGAAATCGTGTTCATCTGTTACTCTATTATTACGTGAAAGAGGGACAAACAAACACACTTTTGCATTTTAAATATTCGTTGAAATTGCAGTTTTAATTTGGATAAGATTTCCCGTGTTGGTAAGTAGCTTATGTCATTCCCCTGCTAACTATTTCTGTGCAAGAAATATTCATTGTGACAGGTGAGAAGAACAAGAAAATATACCTGATTTGTAAATTTTGGGAATAAAAGTGTCTACTTAAAAAGCAGCTTGTATTATTTTCTGGCTCGCTACCTCTGCGCTGGAAGCCACGTCGATCTGTTGCTTTGTTGTGACGTGAAAGAAAAACAAACAAATGGATTTTTGAATGTTTAATATCATTTGGGATAGTCATACTAGTTAGGATGAGATTTTCCGGGTTGGTATTTTATCCATGTAATTTCCTGTTCCGTCGAAGTCACGTCGATCCTGTTCCGTAGTAAGTCACGTCGATATTTTGTTCCGTTGCGACGTGAAAGAAGGACAAAAATTCTTTCTGATTTTTAATACTAGTTGAGATTTTTGTTTATAAAATATTTCTCGGATTGGAAAGTAGTTAGAAACTAGCGTAATTTTCTGGCCCGCCAATCACCTCGATGCAGAAAAACATGTAGGTATTTTGCTCCAATGCGACGTGAAAAAAAGATGAATAAACACACGTCCCAATTTTTATATCGGTCGGATTTGTTGTTTTAGTTAGGATGAGATTTCCTGGATTGAAAAGAAACCTATGTTATTTCCTGGATTGCTGTATATTTCAGTGTAAAAAATTACATCAATCGAAAGCTCCATTACGATGTAAAAGTCATTTTAAATGATATAACTTCAATGCCTATGGACGTAATAAAAATTACATTTGCAGGTTAATCTAAAAGGTATATTTTTCTTCATAACAAAATCAGACAGAATTCGATGACGATGCACTAACAGCAGTGTCCTAACTAAAAAAGTTTTTGTTACAGAAAATATTCAAGAAACTCTCTTAAAACATTAGATTGTCCCAAAATATTATCTATATATTTGTTAAATTACTATTTATAAACTTCGAAGCGTAATAATTTAAAAAGGTATTAAAATAAATTGGAGAAGAGATTGTAAAAGAAAGATATTAGGATCCTTGTTTAATTTGATTTTATTTATTTTATAAACACGTATGCAAACAAACAAAAAAAAAAATAAGTTATAAATATAATTGGTTTTCATATTGTAATACAGTCAAATATAAGGTTTAAATATATACTATAGACTAGTGTAACAGTTGTTTCCTTAAACATATTATCCGCGACATGTATATTAAATTTATTAGCTTTTAATATAACGTAAATTCACGAAATTAAAAAAAAAGTTAGGTTCAAAACTGAATCCAAATCAAACACATAAATGTAAGTCTTATTTTTCAAATAGTCTAACCATAAAGAAATTCTGCGGATTTATATTGGATTTATATGTATTTTTGTAGGTATTTATATTGTTATTCTGTGAGAGTAAATTCTCAAAAAAATGGCGACTTTTTAATATTATAATTTACCAGTAAATTCTTCAAACCGTATTGTTTTTCCCGCAGAAGGATAATTTTGTGCATTTTTTCTTCTTTCCAACAATATGAGTAAATGTTTTTAAAAATACCTTCAATTTTTATTAGCTAGTACCTATAACTGTTTCCGTTTATTGTTGAGTTTGAAACAATTAAATGAGCAAAATGCTTTATTAATTTTTCTTAAAATGTAGAAAAAACTGATGGCGTTGATATTGGACACTAAACTTTTAAGAAAGGAAATGCGCTGTGATTGTATTTCAAAGAAACTTAAAATCAAGTTAAGTTGAAATTAATCTATTTTCTGTTTTTTATTTTACTTCTCCAAATACACGATCATAATAAT